>VXBO01001944.1:357082-397909 GCA_013400135.1 Rhinoptilus africanus
AAAAAGAAAATACGTGATTGTGTAATGAAAGGCTGTTTCATAATACATAAGTACCAGGTGTGGGATTGAGCCTGCCTAATTTGAACTCCCAATTTGTATCTATAATTTAGGTGCCTAGCAACCCAGCCCTGGGAGGGAGGGCTGAAAATCCCTGCGCGATTGGCAGAAAGGTGCCTTTGGACGTCTCCAGAGGGAGATACAGGCTGCTGCAATTGGGTGCCTGTGGTGGGCTGGCGGCAGAGCCGGCCCA
The DNA here is from genome assembly GCA_013400135.1 of Rhinoptilus africanus. Lineage (NCBI taxonomy): Eukaryota > Metazoa > Chordata > Aves > Charadriiformes > Glareolidae > Rhinoptilus > Rhinoptilus africanus. The sequence continues at coordinate 357,333 of VXBO01001944.1, forward strand.
GCCTCCTTTCCCTGCATTTAATGTTTGATTTTCCTCGGGGTGGTTTCGTCTTTGGGGATCCCTGGCTGAGGCTCTGCTTTGGACGTGGGTACAACACTCCTGGAGATGCAGATGTCCAAAGCTGGGCTGAGGCTGCCAACGATGCTCTGCTCGAGGGCAGGCTGAAATCCCACATGGCTTATGCTCTCCACAAGCAAACACGTCTCCCATTTCCCAGTTCTTGGGCGCAGGGAGTCAATCAACCTGCTGCAGCCGCTCAGCCTGGGAGAGGGCGTCCAAGCAGTTTACATAAGCCATCATTAAAAGCCACAAGAAAGGAGGGATTTGTGATAAGAAAACACACTGGATCTAAATTAGACAATATATGCGGACTTGTGCATTTGTTTATAAAATATATTCTTACTCAGAATAGAAGAAAGGTCTTCTCTATCTGTGATTCTCCTGGTAATGTGCACTGGTTAGACTGTGTACAGAGAAACCCCAGTAATGACCCTTTCTCTGTTATTCCTGACTCAGTGACATTTGCCTCTTTCTTAGAGGTGCACGGAATTAATTTTTCAATCTCTCTCCACCGTGGGCCCCTTCTGGCTGTAGAGGGTCTGTTGAATTGTTGTGGGTTTTTTTATGCAGCCTGTTTGACACCTTGGGTCAGGTCTGAACTACGGACAGAGTGAAATTGAATTTTTCCACCTGAACTTCCCTTTCTTATTTTTTCTGCAGGTCTTGATTGTGTTCAAGTTGTGTGTCTAGCAAGTGTCATACAGAGTCTAACACTGTATGTACATTAACTGTGCTTCTACTCACAGGCAGATGAACTATCATATAAGAAAGGGTGGATTTAAATTCTATGCTATAATGGAGTGACAGATCCATACACTCAAAATCATGAGTCATTTTCTTTCCCTAAAGGTATTGGCTTAAAAATTATGTTAGCAAAAAGGTTGTGTTTTGTTGTGTTTGCTTTTTACATTTTACCTGCATTTCATCTGCTTTTTGGAAATTCACATTTGAAGGCTTATTCCTCAAGAACAAAAGTTGGGAACTTTAATCCCATGTCCCCAGCAGCTCAGGTTTTAAAATAAGATGAGGCACAAAGCTGAAGTCCCCAGATGATGTGTTGAAAATACAGGCAAATCCATACTGCTGATGTATGGTGTATATAGGCTACACTCTGCTTATGTTACTCTGTTCCATAACAGACTATATGGAGCTGTCACAGCTGTGGGGGACAGGAGGGCTTTCAGCTCAGTAATGAATTTTCATCTATCACACATTTTAGCTCAAGCCCTTATTCACCAGTCCATCCTTCCCCTAGTTCTTCAGTTACTGAAACCAGCATTTTCTATCATGTTCATCACTCAAGAGCACTTCAATCTGTTGACATCCAGACCTGATTGTCTAATGCGACCTCTGAAATCTTTGGAAAGTCCTTGACAACTTCAAATGTTGTATAGAGGAAAAAAAAATAAAGGCACAATGGTGCACCACTCCTGTGACAAATGAGGTAAAAAAGAGCAGAAAAGACAGTAACAAATGGTCTAGTATTTGCCAGCATATGAATCAGGGGTTCTTGCCATGCTAAGCTCAGGAGAATCTCTTGTGTACCACTTAGGATGAGTTTGTACAGATGTGTTGTCTTATATTGTTGCATCTTTTGACTTGGAAGAGATCCTCTTCTCCGTACAAGGGGAAAATTGTCTTGTAATCAGATCATCACCCTATCATACAAATAAAGAGTTTTATGGTAGAGTCATGGTGTTTGAAGACTTTGGCCACGTTTCCTTAGCAAGTAGTTTAACTCAACAGCAGTAGGTCTATAAAGTGAAACAGTTGGTGTTGAGGACCCCTCTTATATACTAGAGTCATTTCAAGTCATTACTCCAGACTTATTCCAGCTATGTCCCAAGAACCACCTGGTCCATAAATGTTTGGAGCACATTATGCGTGTTCCTGCAATGCTTCTGCAGCATCTCTCGGTTGAGGTTCACCTGGAAGGAATCTGGGTCATGTGCTCCAAGACCATTCTGTGAGGTTAACCACACAACAATAAGTGGAGACAACCAGAAGATTCACTCCAAAAGAACATTCGTCATGTAAAATAAAATGTGATTTCACACACACTCCTTGTTGGCAGGGTGCAATGCTTGGCCTGGACAGGGAGGGCTGACTCCACGCTTGCGCTTTGTGGCAGAGCTGCAAGGGTTGTGCTTCTCTCATTTGGCATTACCTGTGCTGCTGGTTCTCAGGCTGGTTAGAGAGGCTGCTGTTTCCTCCTCAGGATCTGTCACGAGTTGGGTGGTTCATGGTTTCACAGGTGAGAGTTGCTACACCAAGGCGTCACTAATCAACAGGGATTGTCCCCCAAATATCACTGAGTATGAAGCTACTCAGGTATTTAGAAACAGCCCAGAATGGGCTAGATAAGGGAAGAGAGTCAAACCAAAGGTAGGAGAAACTACCTTGGTCAGTTGTCTTGATTGGCCATGAGCTCCATACTCTGCTCTGGCTGTGACGTTGGCCAGGTAGTCAGTCAAGGCACATAAAATAGGACAAAGTTCATCTGGACTATAAAGATCAAGGTCACCTAAGATGACCTAACTTGTTGGCAACACCTTCAAGCTGTTGTGTTGATCTGGGCATGGAGGAGCATCCTTTCTACATCCACTCCAAATGTTGATATAAACCTTAGCACCACCATACGATTTTTCAGTAGCCATTATGGTCCTTTGAGAGGTATGATTTTGAGAGATTTCTTAGGCTTTTTGCTTTCCTGAGTCATGTTTACTGGCTGAAGGAAATAGGTTTGTTGTAATCTAGTTTGCAAATATGTTGCTTTCGCTGATCATACTGTAAATATGAATGGACCTTTGACAGTGTTTTATAGGAGTATGGATCTTAAAGCTATGGACATTAAAGATTTTTAAAGACCTAGGATTTGCAAGGTAAACCCTACAAGATGCAGCACTGGGACAAGCTAATAGTGATATGAAATGGGCATTCAGAGTTTGGCACTGATTTTCAGTATCAGAGTTATTCAGTGATTTTCAGAAGAAAAGGAGAAGGCTGATTATTGCTTGGATGCTTTGCTAATTTGAAGGTAGATGCACTCTCAGAGATGTAATTTCAGCAATTTTAAGATGCCCCTGCCATTGTTGGAACTTACTCGGCAACATCAGTTGCCTTAACAGAACATGTGAATGCCCCTACACCATCTCAGTATGAACTCAGTCAGGTTGAATAACCTTTTGCCCCATAGCAATCCCAAGTTAGCCAAGAGTTATTTTTAATCACACATGGTGCCTCTTACTGCAAGTGATCCATGCAGCCCCAAAGATCAGCAGGCATCAGTCTTCCTCAAACCACTCACACACCGTATGAGAAGTGTAGCTCGTGACCTCTGTTTCCCTGAAGAACAGTCGATATTAAAAGCAATCCCACAATATTCGATGGTACAGGCAGAGGTCAGATCAGGCTAGCCCTTGCTAATGCACTGCGTCAGTATTTCTTTAGTGACCTCATCAGTCCTCTCAGAATTATTTTTCTTTAAAAGATGTCATGTCTGTCTCCTTATGAAGAAAACCTTCCAGGTGAGATTTGATCTTGCGTGTTCCCACATCCAGAGAGAAGCAGTATCCTGGAAGAGGCAGTCTGACCCCTTTAACTCAAGGGGATTTCAACTCTGAAGCTTAATGACACTTTAATTTCTACCTGTCCTTTAAGAGAGAGAAATACAGCCATTCTGGGAATGTGGGTTTCTGAGTGGTGTGTAAGGGAAGTACTGGGAGATGTACATGTTAAAAAATGCTAAACACAAGTCTGCAAGCATCCGAGCTGAGATACAAGAGCAGATGGTCTTCTATGAGAAGGAGGGATCGGCAACTGTGTCACCAAGTCCACAAGTTCAGTCTTTGTTGTAGCGAGAGTTAGCGATTTTCACTCAGCTTGTATTATTCACCAGAGAGCGTGTATGTGTGTGTTTTTAAATAAAACATGATTATGTTTCCTTGGTTTTGGATTTGCATACTTTAAAGCTGAATATCTTTCATCAGTCTTTTTGGCTTTCAGACTTTGGCGTTTTAACCAAACTAAATAAACATTCTCAAACTTTCTTAAATGTATATGCAAAAATGCTCAAAAAGTTTAATTTGACATAAATCTCATAATTCTACAGAGTTCCAAGCTACCATTTTAATTTTAATCTTACGTATTTTAAGCTGCCAAACTCCACGTATAAATCCTGAGGGAAGAGGATAGCGGGGAGGAAATGACTTTGGAGAGGGTTAGATCTGTTTGTTTGGTGTCTTCTATTTATTCGGGCTTCAGATTTGTGCAGTTATTTTCATCGTCTTCCTTACAACAGTGAGAGATTTATGTCTATAAAAGCAAGCCTTGTATTCTTTGGGGATTTCAGAAAAAAAAAAAAGAAAAAAAAGACATGCTGTAAGCTTTGCAGTACAATGATGGAAGTTGGCAGTTCTCAAATAGTAGGAAATCTTTTTAGTTTAGTCTCGTTCTTCTGTATCTCTACTCACTACCGCCCTCCCTTAGAGTCGAGCATTTTTTCCTAGTGTTCCTCTGATGCTTTTCCTCTCTACTTGACAAATGCAATCAAACTATAGAGCAGAGTAGAGCTCGTAAATTAAGGTACTCAAGACAAGAGTTGATTTCAGAAAACAGCCAGAATTTTGGGTGATTTTCAGACAAAACCCACTGAAGATCATACATGACTTTGCAGACAGCATTGCCAGATCATTAGAGAAAATCTGAGGTTGTGGGACAGGAAGCAAATTGTTGCCATCATATTTCTGTCATTGTATGATTTGGCTTTCCCCCCCAAGAATCAGTCTGGAATTATTTAATTACTGTTGATTTCCTATTCACAAGAGAGGTTCTTCTTGGAAACACACGCCTTTGTGCCCTCTCCTACAATACGTGCATTGTGAAGACATAATTGCAGAAAACAGCTGCTTCCTATTTCCTCCAGGCTGGATGCTCTTGGGAACGACAGATCCTGAGAAGCCACAAGCTGCAGCTCCCCCTCAGCATGTCATCCCCCTGGATCTGAGCACAGCTCTGCCCCTCACCACCCTGAAGACCAGGACATTTTGCAACCCCTTATGTTCAGAGCAGCTTCTTCTCCACCAGTGGTCAACATCTTGCTCTTGCAAACCTTTCAAGGATGACCTCTGAGGTCCATAGAGCTTAGATGCACTCAGCAGGGACCCAATGGGTTGCTGGTTCCTCCTTCAGACCCTGAATAGGTGTCATTGCTCCTGGAGGCAAACCTTACGGCGAGGGCTCCATAGAAAGTTCTCAGGTTTTGTTTCATGCCATTGCAAGTGACTGAGGTTTTTTTCCCATATTACCCAAGGACATCACAGTCATGGACTCTATAAGGAGGTGAGACAACAGCCTTAAGCAAGTTTTGAAGACCTCAAAGATGAAAAATCCCCACGTGGGCAGCTTTAAGGGCAAAGAGCTTGAGGCAGCTCTAATGAGGTGCTGTGCCCATGCTCAGGGTGGAAACTGCTGGGTAAATACAGCAGTTGGTATCAGGCATTGTGAGCCATGGAGAGGTCCACTGCAGACCCATTATGTCACCTATTTAAGCAGGCTTGTTCATGGAAAGTGGCTTGACGATTTGGGGGAATGTTTTGTACACTGTGAATGTTAAATGACCCCTGATAAACACCAAAAACCTATTAACAGGCTGCTCTCAAAGCTATCAGGCTTAATTACCTCAAAATACTGGGCTTTGCCAGACTATTAAAACCTGTCATTTATTTTAAAAGTTTTGAAAACATCTGTAAGCTAAATATATTTGATCATGTATTTGTATATTTACATGTCCATGTACATGATGATTATTCGATGAGAAAGGACTTCTGCTACTCATTTCTGCAATTTCTTCTTTTTTTTGGCTCTGATTGTATTTTCTGACTGCAGCAGTGAAGTGCTTGGTGTCAGCGAAATGCATAGTTTTTTCCCACATTTTTTTGGCTTTTGAAGGAAGATTTGTTCTCACCCTCCCAAAACAAAATCCTCACCCACAGCCTACTTGAGAAGTCCTTTGATGTATGCTTACTCAATATAAAGGTACAGGGTGCTAGATCTCAACCCTCCCCTGTTTGCCAGCCCAGGCACTGATTTTCCCACCTAATAAAACTTTGTAAGAGGGCCGAGTTGAACGTCACATCTAATCGTTGATCAGACCATAATGAATCGCATATATTATATTAACACACTCGTGCTTGGGTGAGCATCTTTTTTATTTTTTCTTAAAATGGGGGCCAAAATTTAACACACTTTTCGTTTGTGTTACCAAGGGTAAGGAGTGGAATTATTTCAATTTTTTAAAAAAAAATCAACCCAAACGCTGCCTTTTCCAGCTGCAGGATTTGCATATACAAAATGAAAATGCTTATCTGATGGTTCACGCTGAGTGCGGCATTGCAAGCAGTCATTAATGATCAAGATCTTTCTAATTCAGGTGTTAAATTTTAATTAAGGCACTGTGCTGATTAATACCAAATAACATAAGGCAGGAACGACTGCACTTTGCTCAGGAGGGACTGGCTGCTGTGCCGACCTAGTGGTGTCAGAGCACCCTCATTAAATGTAGCTCAGCTGTGCTGTTTTACTCTCCAAAATCCAGTCATGTCATTACCATTGCCACCCGTATACATCATTTTGCCCTGTATTCAAAGCACCATCCTCTGCCTTGCACAGAGGTAGCTAAAGGGGTTGTCAAGCCTTGTCCTTCTTTCTCTTTGTAGGTTTTGTGAATGAGAAACATTTTATTTGTTCCTAGAGGAGCACAAGGTTAGGAAGAAGTAGCTACCATTGCATTTCACATTCTCTGGCCTTCTGATGGAAAATGCTTTGCCTGAAATTTCACATCTCTTGTGTCACTTGCATGTATTTTGTTAGCAACGTCACTCCCAAGAAGCAGGTCAAGACCCATATTAAAAGCTGACACCTTGACCGGCTGCTGCTCTGGGTCAGCAGAGGCCATCAGACTCCCAGCTCCCCTTATTTACCCATCCACTTGAGCTGCTGTCTAACTGGATTAAGTGATCCAATCCATCATGTTTCCAATAATCTCACTGAAGCAATTGATTGGGAAAGGACAGATGAATGTAGTCCCGTGAGCCCCGGTTTGCTATGGCTCATGATACAGTCACTTGCTCCACATCTGTGGCAGTAGACAGTGGATGTTGAGGCTGGTTTCCTACTCTTTTCTCACATGCTGGAGAGCTTCCCAGGCTGACAGTGCTTGTTGGAAGACACTAGTCTTCCTACACCTGCTGCTGCTAGTCACCAAGGTGCCCAACATGAGGTTAAAATATATATAAACTGCAATATACTAAAGTGAAGGCTGGTCATGCCTTAATCCAGACTGAGAATATCATTGTGCTCCCCCAACATAATGAAAACCTTCATGTTTACTCATTTTCCCTGAAATGCCTTTTAACACAATATTTGTTAATCTGCAAATAGATAAAAACGTTTATTTACAAAACCTGAAGTAGGCAACACAGGTGCAAAGCTGGTAAGAAAAGGTGAAAAAAAAAAATTTATGACCCTGCATTTAGATTATTCCTAGCAGCTTCTCTTCTGCTTCATTATCCACTCTCCATGCTCTACCATCTTGAGGTTGCATTCATTGGATAGATCTCCAAACTAATGCACCCCATTTGATTATATGTCATGTATAATATATTTGATTGTATAGTCTGGATCCATCACCAGAAGTCATTCAGGTTCGGCTCCCCTTCATCTCTTTCAGGGCACAGGACACCCTTGTCCTTCCCTTCATCCAGCCGCCTGTTGCCAACAAGCATTTTGGTTGTGCTCAAGTCCCTTGAGCACTGGCCCAAGCAGTTCAGCCCTGCCCATAAGGGCGGGAGATGATTTGTCTGACCTAGTTTGGGACATCTAAAAATTAGACATGTAATTCTGGGCTATTTGCCCTATTGTCTCCCTCTAGTTGTTAAGAAGTAGTAGGTACCTCCAACAGGTGGTTTACATCATCCTAAAATTGGCATCTAAGATCAGATGAGTGGCCTCTGGACACCTGTGGCTAGGAGGAAGAATAGTACAGGGTGACTAACTTAAAATTAGGCACATGATTTTGACATGTCTGAGTTCAGATGAGAGAAGTTCTTCCCTTAATGACTATTTTTACTCAGACTAAGTCTAACTTGTACCTTCAGGCTGGGCTTGGGAAAGCTCTGCCTTGGACGCCTGAAGTCCTTCCAGAGTGTATTAGGTTTTTTTCAGAGCTAAATGATGACTGTCCCTTTTTTTTTTGGATGGAAGAAAGGGAAGAGAAGGTTTGGGGACCTGCCCCTTTGCCTTGCTGTGTTGGAAGTTCTGCCAAAAGCTGTGATTTGTGACATTGCTTTGTCCTGTTCTGCGTGGGGCGAGAGGTAGGGGAGCAGCTCTTCCCACTGCTGGCAGTGGTGGGTCATAAGGATGAGGGTCTGGGAGGTCATCCAGGATGCCATGAGAAAGGCAGGTCCCTCCCACAGATAAACTGCAAGGTCCCTTGGTGCCCTGGGGGGGTCCTTTCTGCCCCACTGCATCTGTAGAGCCAGATGGCTTAACGCCGCTCTGTGTTGGCACTGTGGATCAACTCCACCATCACTGGAAAGAACAGTTTGCTAGGAGGCCCTGGACCGTCATGAGAGGCCGTGAACTTCCTACCTGACAAGCGGTGATGACACCCCAGGTGAGGCAGCAGCAGCACCCGACTGCGGAGTCGAAGCACACGTGACTGCAAGAGAATTAACCCCGGCTAGCGAGCGCACGTTGCGTGGAGCTGATTATTCACTGCACGTAGCAGAACAGGTGGGCTGCTGTCAAGCAGAAGGACAAGGGCTTTACCCTCCTCAGAGGCTGGAATCCAAAAAAAAATGACATTTCTTTTTCTTTGGCCGCCCTGGCAGAGTGAAGAGTTTTCTGAGCTCCCTTGGGGGGGTTCAAAATCGAGGAACGTGGAGGCCCTTTGCACCTACAGTGCAGGACACAACCCTATCTCAGTGTTGTCCCGGGGTAGCAATGGCAGCACTGCCGTCCATGCAGGCAGCAGCAGAGGGGGAAGGCTGTGCTGCCTGTCCTGCTTCTCCCCTCTCTGTACAACATCCAAGAAAATACATTTTTATCAAATGCAAGATGTAGGTAAAAATGTTATGGTTGTGGGCTTGTAGGTTTGCAGAAAAAAATAGGAAAAAAAAGAAAAAGCTTGCCAGGGCTGAAAATTGCAATGTTTTTTAATGTATTTCTTGTCCCAGTATTTAGCTTTCATGTGTTGAAAGCAGACAGGAGAATCTGTTAAAAGCGCAGTTAATGGCAATTGTCAAATTGTAAATCAAATGGGAGAAGCAGAATAGGTCAATAAAAATAAATAAAAGGGATGTTCCCTTGAGTGGGATGGAAAAGCCGGTTCTTTTGTTAGTTTGAAAATAACCTATTTCTCCCCCAGTAATCAAGGGTATTTCATTATATGGAAAAACACAGGTGAAGTAGTCGTCAGGTGACTTGGCCTGAGAGTGCTCATTGTCCAATGCACCACGGTAACTGCATAAAACCAAACTGCTACAAAACAAACAGCGAAAGAGGCGCTCCTCGTTGCAGTTTTTGTTGCTGCTCCCCACTGTCCCCCGACTGGAACATGCCGCACACAGGAGCATCTTTTCCCCACAAGCCTCTTATTAGTCCGATAGGACTTCTCACAGATATTCAGATTTCTTAATAGTACTGACCTTCTTCCTAATCAAGTAACACCACCGGAGTTACTCTTCTCTAACTAGAGCTCCTCTAATCCTGGTGCAAAACTTCATATTGGGCTTTACCTCTACAAGCTCTGCACCTCTCCCAAGATGAGATGCTGGTTCACAGCTCCCTATGTAACTGGCTGAACTCACCAAGTCATTTTTACTTCTCAGTGCAGGCGGGTTTGACCCCTGGCCTTTAAAGATCAAAGGCCACAGACTGACACCATTGTAGCATCTAACTTCCACTTCATTTGATCTGTTTATATGGCCACTATTTTCCACATCATTGACAAGGCACTGGGTAGGTGATTTGTCACAAGGTTGACAGTTATAGACCATAATGCGTATAAATAGCCCCTGTTTTTTAAGGTAATCAATGGAAAAATGAGGATCAGAGTCTGAAAGGTTACGAATATATGTATTTATCCCTGCCTTTTGCAGAAACAAGGGGCAGGGGTCTTCACTGGAAAGTTCCTCATAAAACATTCCTTTCATGTGCCACCCATGAGCCAAGTCCTCAGCTGATGTAGGGAAACTGCAGCTCTGTTGGTGTCACACAGTCTGGCTTTTTATGCCAGACTTTATTTTGCCATCACAGAACCGCGCTTTGCAGTTGTGTTACCTCCACAGGATGGGGTCTGCAATGGGTGCAGGTGCACGAAGCACCCCACAACTGTGGGGCAAAAGGCCATCAAGGCCAGCGAACAGTGGCCATGGGCGGGTGCTTACAGAGAGGAATAATGATATATAACATGCTGCTTCCCAACAATGAATAAATTTTATTCCTAAACTAAAAGTTGCAGTTGGACGCTTTTGTTTAACAACCATGAAAGGACTTAACCACTCTAAAATTATGTTTCTTTTATCTATGTCCTCTTAAATCACTTACACCTTGGCCTCTAGAGTATCTTTTGACAATAAATTTCATCTTAATGACAAACTCTATGAAAAGTGTTCTCTTAGGCTCATTTTAAACTAATGCTTGATGATATCGCTGCATGCCTAATATTTCCTATATTATAAGAAACAAGCCAGTACTATTTTTGTACTCCTCTTTGCTGCACAATTTTTGATTTCACTGGCCTTTATCTTTAGCTCCTCTTTATCACTTTTCCCAGCCCAAAAGTTCTCTGTTCAGTTTTCTCTGTTTTTTGAAAGCCCTTCTACACCTTTGATCATCTCTGCCTCTCGTCTCTCCCTCTCTTCTCTAGTTTTTCAAGACAAAGTCATCAGAACAACACAGAATCTTCAAAATACTGGTGCACAGAGATTTCCACAATGGTATAATGAAACCTGCATTTTATTTTCATCCCTTTCCCTTAAATTTCACTTTGCCTTTCTCATCACCATTCAGTTCGAGCCAGTTTTTTCAGAAAACTATTCACAGTGTCTCCAGCATCTCTTTCATGACTGATATCAGCATGTGAAAAACATCACTAAGTATGTGTAGATAGGGTTATTTTTCCCCCCATGTCTCTCTCTACACTAATTGACACTGAATTTCATCTGCCATTTAATACTACATAATTCAGTGCCCCAAGATCCTCCTGTAGCCGCTCATGGTTGGGTCTGGTGTCATTTCTCCTCAATGTTTGTGTCACCTCCAACTTGTGGCACTTGAGTGCCTGTCCTTTCTGGGGTTGGCTAGGAGCAGAGGAGGTAGCAGAGATGCCAGCACAGACCCTGCTGTTGCTGTGAATTTACCTCCGCTCTTCTCCAACTTCATATGGAGGAGGCTGGGTTTCCACAGGGGGTCGGTGGAGGCTTGCTCAGTCCGTGGAGGCAAGAGGGAAAGCGGCACTCGCGGCGTGTGGGCTGCAAGAGGATCTGTTACATATTGCAAGCACACAACAGGCTTTTTATGGCCTCATTAAAGTCGATGGGAGCTCGCCATCTACCATCATCAAGGTATAAAAATATTATGCACTGTTTAGATGGTGCTTTTTCCTGAGCACTGGCTGATCCTTGCCATGACCCCTGAACTAGGTGTGAGTTATCGCTTCTGTTTTTCAGGAGGGAAAACAAAAACTGAGAGTAACGCAGAGATTTCAAAGGTTATGACTGTCTCTCATCTGGTCATATGTGTCTGAGAGGAGCAAATGAGAAGCAGACGAGGGAATTCTTGGCAACCTGTCTTATGTCACATCCCCTGTCAGTAGGTCTCTATTTCTGTCTGACTTTATAATCTCTTTTTCTCAATCTTGCAACTCCAACACTTCACAGTAAGCCGGGAGTCTGCCGGGAAGGTTGTGAGCTAACTAGGTGACAGCGATAGTGAGACACAATTGCAGAAGCTGCAATAAGCACTATTGATTTTGAATAAACACGTGAGTAATATTGACCTGGAGAAGCTGTTTCTTAACAAGTGGAAGGAGTGACTGTCTCCAAAGGATGGAGAAGTGGAATTCCCGTTCTGGAACAGGGTAAGGCTGGTTTCAGTCACAGATATGAAAGAAAAGTCTGTTTCCAGCATCCTTTTTCTCAGTACTATTGGCAGACAACGGCATAAGAACCACAGGGTTTTGTAACTGCATGAAGAATAAAGTGGTTTAGATGGGTTGATAGAAGAAGGGGGCAATGAAGAGAGCAATGTAAGCAAGTGGTGAGCAAACCCTGGTCCAATGCTTGAGAAGAGGTTGACATTTGAATGATCCAGAAATTTTAAAGGCAAAGAGAAGAAAGGTTTTGGCGAAGCATAGCTGTGAGAAGCTAGGAAAGACAAGCAGTGAAAACTTAGGACTGTGATTTTCCATTCATGATTGACAAAGAGTCCCCTCTAGATCCATGGCTCATGGATAGATCACCAGACATGAGTAACATCTGGACAGAGCAGCCTGGATGCCCTCTCCCAAAATTTCTGTCAGACCCACTCCTTCCCATTTACAACACAGCAATCTCCTCTCTTTAATTCACAAAGGCACATACCATCCGTTTCCACAATCAGTTGCACAAGATTCCCATGGTGACACCATTCCTGGAAAAGGGACATGAAGGCAATGTTTGTAGATCTCTTTAAATAATATTAATTGGCATAAAACATGGGAGTAAAGCTGCCAACTGTGATTAGACAGCTCTCAGCAACCCACCCGAGAACCAGAGCAGGGGAAATTTGGCAAACACATGGAGACCAGCAGGACATTACACACAGTTGTAATTCTGCCTTTGGCTTCATCAGAGAAGCTCACATTGAGGTCAGTAATGTTCTCAAGTAATAAAAATCAAAAAAAACCTAACACCTTCTCCCACACTGTTTCAGGTCTACAGCAGCACTGCTCTGAGGTCCCTTAGGGCTCAATAGAGAGATGCCATGGACTCAGTGGACTTTGAATTGGGCTCACAAATCATAAGAGAGTAGCTCTGAACCTGACTGGGTAGCACTGAAAATAGTCAAATGATATACAAATGATGGAAAATGGCCACGTTGACAGCTTATGCCTTGAACAAAGGCAGAAGTGCCTTAATACTTCCCATTTCTTGATGAGTAGCTTCCAGATCTTTGGGTCAAGGATCCAACCCTCATCTCTGACACTTGCATGGGGTACCTCTCTGTCCTGACAGACAGCCATAGAAATGTTTCTGTCCTAGGTGGTGCTGTAAAATAACTTTGTACCACACAACTAAGCCCCAGAGATCACCAGTGGTCCATGGATCTCAGCATGGGATCCAGTCACCTGTATATCCCATAGATATGTGGATTATAATATGTGCAGTAATGCCGTGGATGCCTTGTACAGAAATAAAGACATTGAACTCCTTTGCATAAAATCACACTGAAAGGAAAAGTAGGGCATCTGGGAGGAAAAAAAACCCATTTCTTACAACTCCCTAGTTGTTTTTTCTGTATGGCAGCAAGAAGGCTGCTGTATGCAACAGGGGTCTGCTGAAATGAGGGCATTCCTTCCACACATGCATATTCAAAGATTAAAGAGAAAGCTTTGAAATATTTTCAGAAAAGGGGTCAATTATGTAGATTTTACATGGCTTGTTATTAAGGCCAAAACTCACATCATTTTCACAAGGGCTGGAGGATACCAAAGCAAAGATGTAAAGGCCCAAGTCCAGATTTGCCAGGAAGAAGGGAGGGAGAATCAAAACATTGTTAATTATATCCTCTCAAGAAAGGACTCATGGTGCTAGGAATTCATCGCAAGAGGGTAATTTCAAAGCTACAAGTTGTAATATAAATTATTGCTGATCTAAGCAGGAGCAGGGAGTAACTCTGACTGTGGTACCTTCAGTAGCTTTTTGCAGGGGACTGTACTTGTAACTTAAACAGCCTGTTCTGGGGAATATGATATCCTTCCCCCAACCTATCTGAACTCTTTCAGCACTAATAAAATAATGGGTTGAAAGAAGCATGGTCAACAATGATTTCCTTGGACTTTGCAAAGCTTTTGACAAAGTTTTTACAAAGGTTGTTGAGGAAACCAGAGGCATTTAGTGAAAGGTAAAGGATTGTGTCATTGATTAAAACAATGGCCATGACAAAAAGGCAGAGCTGGAATGTCTAGTTAGTTATTAGAATGCCAAACACCAAAAAAAAGTCTATCAGGTGGAATATTTTAGCCATCTTTTCATGCATAAATAAAAGACTTCGTTTAGAGGAATTATTATGTTTCTTTGACATCTAACTAAAACTCCAGAAATATTACTTTTCTCAATTAATATCATACACATTCATAGGTTATTAGAAGGTTACTGACAATAAGATGTCTCGAAGTAAAGAAAAGGGCGAGTTTTATAATTCCCTGTCCAGGATTTGAAGCATTTCTTGAGGCTGGGAAGGAAGGTTGTGTCTTGGTGTTGGAAAAGTGCTTTTGTGTTTATAGTTTCCACAGTGCAAAAAAGAGAATGGAGAATGGGTAGGAAAGAAGAATTAATTGTGGGTAAATTGCTATATTTGGATGGTAGTGAAAATTTATAATCCATATAGAGCAGCTTGCTGATCAAAAGCTGATCAAAAAATGTCACGTAAAATCATTTTTCAATGGAAAAGTAGGTTTCAACTAAAGATTTAAAAATCATGAAGAAGTATCACTTTGCATGAGAAAACACCCAGTTTTCTGAAAAAGCTAGAACATTTGCACCCAAACATTGTTTTCAAGAGAAAATTGCGGAATCTTATGATGTATAGAGCTTACATCAGAGGGAAGAATATTTTCTGATCAGCTTTGTAGCTGTAGTCCTATTATTCCTGACTTCTTATCATGAATTATCTAGGAGTACAGAAATGATGGGATAGTGGTATCGCACTTTTCTTCTAGAGATGTCAAAACATTTTGCAAAGGCGTTGATGTCTCTTTAGCATAGGAAGCCTGAGGAGAAGGAAAGCTGGAGGAGGTACCTAAAGCCAGCGTGAGACCCTGGAAGGAAACCTGCACATCCTAACTCCCCACGCATGTGCCCTTTCCAGTGAATTGTGGGGTATTTTATTATAAAATGAAAATCTTCGAGCTGATCTTTCAGAGTTGGCAAAAAGAGGCAATGAATAATCACAATTAGAAAGCTAACTCTGACTTTCTAAAGAGGAAAAATATAGGACTGCCCATTTACCTCCAAACTGAATCGAAGACTACACAATTCTGCGTGAGCATTGTTATTTTCTATTATCAGCAAGACATTGTTTTGTTGCATGAAATCTGTATGTTCAATAGATTTGATTTTCCAAGCAGCTGGGTTATCTTGCACTGTGAAGGCTCTCTCTTAATCTCAATTGCTGTGCTGTTCTCAGTGCCGTTCCCAGCTGCTCAGAAATGAGCACGGTGCTTTCATCTTTCTTTTCGTGCTCTTATTAGGTGTGACAGTTTCAACAATACCCGTATGTAGAAAAATATGCAAGTTTTAATTTGGCTTCTTAAAATGTGATTGTCAAAAAAATATAGCCAGAAAGATGTTGCTTTTAAATAATAAAAGTCCTGCCATGATTGCACAATAATGATGTATTTCCTTAGAAAGACGGGGTGAGTTTTTTTCAGTTTGCTCTGATACATAATTGCAGCCAAACCTTATTTATCCTCAGGAGACAAGGGAACGGAAAAGAGCTGAAATATGCGGAGTTGGGTTATAGGTGCTTTTCAAGTGATGGTGACACACAATTAGGATTAATGTATGTATCTGATCATTTGGTTTCTGGTAAAAGTCTTTTGAGAGACTAGACGGTTGATTATCCACTTTTTTTCTTACCCCGAGAAGGTTTTGTGTAAAGAAATCCTCCCCTGACATGAGGGGGACAAGATTTTAGAGACCACCTATTGGCATGACTGAAGCACCAGCACAACAGGAGAGAAAGGGGGAGCAAAACTGCTTAGGAGGATGGGATGCTTCAGTGGAAGACTCTCTGCTCTGAACCTAAGCAGGGTGTTCAACGGTACAAGCAACTGCTTCAAAAACCAAGCTGGAAATGCCTGAAAATGAGTGTCAGCCTCGCAGCTCTCCTGGAAGCTGAGCATCTGCAATGGGAGAGACAGATTTCTCCGGCTGCTCTCAGCACTCGGTGTATTGTCATTTCTGCTTGGGTTTGCTCTCTTGCAGTGTGAGGAGGAGCTTCACAACCTGGCCCTCGTGAAGGCAGGACAGACCGTCTCTGTGCAGAGAGGGCCAAGCGTGCTGAATCAGGAGATAGGAGAAAGTGGTGGCCATACACAGCCTTGGTCCAGTCATCTTTCTGCTTGCAGCCCTGGGGAAGAGAGCAAAGGGAAAAGGGCTATGCCAAGAAGCAGGAAGCAATGTGTTCAGGAGGGAGGATTAGATTTGCAAAGCTACACACATTTGCATTTCCTACCAGTAGTTACAGCATGCAGACCACGTTCCCTTTCGCAGAGTTGCCTGGGCTGCAGTGTCAGCGATGGTTTAACTTCACAGGCTGCACTTAAACCAGGGCGAGTGAGAATTCATCACACATCCAGCCCTGCTATAGGAGTATTAACCTGGGGGTCAGAAAGCCCTTGGCCACTGCTCTAAATGCAGCACATCCCAGAGAGAGCTCCGATAAACCTAGCATCTCTCCGTCAGGGAAACAAGAGGATGGTGTCTGCTCTGGACCACTATCACTCTCCCGTCTTTGTAAGAAAATGGCTTTGACAATGCAATCATGATATTTATGGAGAAGGAATGCGCGTTTGCTCTGGAAATGTCATCATCGGGTCTAAGCTAATGTCATTTGGATAAGAAGAGGCTATTCATATCAGCTGGAAATGTTATCAACAAACTAAAACAGACAAGTAGGTATAAAACCAGCCTGCAGACTGTTAATTTCAGAGTATTTTCCTATTTTCCTATTGCAATCTTGTTTGTGAGGTATGCACTGAGTACAGAACTACTGTGGACTCTTCCAACATCTAACCAACTGAGTATTTGACCCCTGTGTTTCAGGAGATGTAGTGATCCTGAAATTTTAGATACCTGAGGCTACAGTAAGAACTGTAAAACATTTTTCTTCTCTATGTGAAACACGGGTAGCACACATAATCTGCACAATGGCCTATTCTGCATTATTTAAGGCTTATTGGTAAAGGTTTGATCTGCAGCCCAACCCTCCTGGGTTGGGCAGCCCAAGGCAAAAGAGTCCTTTGACTGATGTAGTTTACTGAAGTTTTCTAAAAAGATTACGAGAAAAGGCATTATTTTGCTAGTGCAAGTGTGCCTAAGGACTTTGCCTGCATAAGAAAAAATGATGTTTTTTTTTAACAACCAACCAAAAAACAATATACAGTAAGCTGCTTCTCGCCAGTGATCTGAAAAATGACAACACTTCAAGCAGAAACAGGAGTCCTGTGTTAGACTTTCTCTAGCAGCAGATGAAAGCCTCCCCCTCCTCATGGCTGTTTGCTCCTTCTGCTGTAACTTACTGCTCTTCTCAGGGCAGATAATATAAACCTCATTTATTCACATTCAGTTTTTTTCCTTGCACGTTTCTTCTTTTAGCTGAGATTGTTTTTCTAATTCAATATCTCCCAGGTAAATAGGCACACCAGCTCTGGGAACTGGGGAATGGGTTGGGGTTTGGGGAGGCTGTGGAAGGACAGGAGGCCCTTCGCTTACTACTGCTACATAAATCATCACACAAAACCACAGTCTGTGTGTCTGACACTAGTGCTTACAGGCTGCAGTGCTACAGGATGAGTTTTCCTCGGGTGAGATAATTTTACCTCCCAGGTGGTTATCACTAGTGGGTAATAAATCCAATGATGTTTCTAAATGACCTTTTAAAATGAGGACCACTTAATTATCCATGGGAGACTGATTTAGAGCAAATCTATATAGTCTGTAGAGGGTTTTTTTTCAAAATTCCAGATGTTAAAGGTGTTCTTAAACTGCATTAAAATAATAACAATAAAAAATCCTTTAATAGATTTCCATATTGCCTATGTGAAGCCCTGCGAGAATAAAAAGCACCTCGAGGAGAGGTGCAATTCAGCAGTGGTCAGCTCTGGCAAGCAAACACACCCTGAAGATGAGGGTGAAGGCCATGGTGGATACCTTCGAGGGGATGTCTCTGACCCCAGCCACAGCACGGTCCTGGAGACCCTCTGAGGAGCACACCAGCAAGGTTCCTTCAAAGGAGAGTGTCTGGCAGAAGAGCAGCTCCAAGGGAAAAAGTAGAGAGATTCATTGTAGGGAAGGGGGAGTCAGGCCAGACTATACCCTGCGTTCTGGCTCTCCAAAGACAGAAAAACTTAAAAGCAGTGATTAGTAATAGCAATGGGACAGCACCAGGTGGGAGACAATGCTGCAGTATCAGTGCTGGCCTTGCTGGACACCACTGCCACTTGAAAGAGGAGTGAGTCAGCAAACATCTGAAGAAAATGTTTTTGGTGATTACAGGCAAGAAGTGTTTAAGAGGCTGAGAAGCTTCTCCTGAATCTGACCCATTGCTATTGCTATTTCACTACCATTAAGAACTTATTGCTGACAACATTTCCTAGAATTTATCTGCTCAAGTGACTTAACCCAAGAGCAGCATCTATGTTATTAGCGAGATCCTGCCCATACTTGATCTTATCCTGGGGCCCCAACAGATCCAGGGACTTACACAAAGTCCCAAATGTGGAGTCCCCTTCAGCTCATCCCACCTTTGAAAACCAGCAGTGAGCTTTCTGCATCCTGATATGGTTTTCTGCCTGTTTTAGGTCCATGTCTCTGACACAGACAAGGAGAGGTTGCCGTTCTCTTGGAGATGCACCATTTGCCAGACAAAGGCAGCAGAGCGGTGGGCTCCACAGCCCGCTGGTGACTGGGTTCTAGGACAGGCTGGGCTGCCCAGGGAAGGGTGCTGAGCCCAGGTGGCCACGCTCACACCTTTCCACAGTCAGCTACAGATGTAGATGGTATTGGTACAGATGCCTCATTAACAGGTTAAGCAGGACTATAAGGAGCAGCTTGCTAGTGATTTACTTAGGGGTAAAAAAAATAAAAGAAAGGATCTAAAAATGTACTTGTGCCTGGCAGGGTTGCTCTGCAGAACTAATCCTTTGCATTTCTTTTGCATCCTCCATCTGTGATTTCATGGTTAATTGACTTATCCATGCAACGTTCCTCTGAGGTATAGATTATCTCCACTTTCAGAGTGATAAAACCAAGTGCGTAGGGGTTTGCAACGCAACTTGCCCTAAACCCTAAAGGGATTAGAAGGCAGGGGACAGGGTAGACCTGGGTCCCTGCTCCACACCCACAAGGTGAGCTCCCTCTCCTTGTGCAGGAAGTCGTGCTCCACATGGGTAAGTGCAATCACATGCTATACCCAGCGGACTGCAGCATTGCCTGAAATGTTCAGCAAAGATTTGCTGGGCCTAGTCAGGGCACTAAGAGTGGAGCTGCTCTCCTCCCACACATGAGCCCTGAGGCACAAGTCAAGCCAGTGCTCATGGAGGAGCACCATAGCCATTGTCACATGGTCGGCTTTTATTTTCAGTTCCCCCAGCAACAATAACTGCAGTACAGCACCGGCCGTATTGATCCCGCTGATGCTTTGAAGATCGATGTTTGTAACAGTCCTGGCTTCAGCTCTTCAGTGTGATCAAAGCTCAGTCCTCCAGTCATAAGGCTGAACTTCATCCTCTGGGAAGCTGTGGGAGACTTTTACCTGTTATGGGTTAGAGGCAGACACATAACACATACCTCGGATTACGACTGCATAACTCCTGTAAGGGCAGAAGACAAACATCAGGCTCTTTTGAATCAATAGGAGGCAACTCCCACCCAACAGATTTCTTTCTTTGACTAAATTGAATCCTTCCCTAGACTTTCATTTGTGTGCTTGTAGAATGATGTTGCCTTTTAAATTGTGTTTAATAAGCAAAGTAAGGTAAAGAGGGAAGAATAGTTAAGAAATGGCAATGACCTTGTAAATGTAGTAGCAGATAAAAAGCGAGTGAGGAAACCTGTAGAAAAATTGGGTTTCCGGCAGTCATTACATCCAGGTGATGCTAAGACTCTAGTGTAAAGTGAGTTGGCTCATAAACTTATTGAACTGCTGTCTATCACCTTTGAAAATGCCATGCACAACAGGAAGGTTTCAGGCAACTGGTACAATTTGACCCTATCTCCTTAAACTACAATTTTTAAATTTAGCCCCATATTGCATATCATCTACCATTTTTAAAAGTTCAGCTTCACCAACATGGTGACTGCCCTTCTTATTGCATGCAAGATAACTCAGATGGGCAATCACCGTGTTAGGATAATGAGCAGAAACCTTAATGAGATGTTTTCATCCTTACCTCTGCCAGGATTGTGGCATGGGAAACACAAAAAATGCATTTGTGTTCCACGGAGAGGACACACATGACCTTATTCTAACAGAGGTCAAGGGAATTGAGTCTTGGAAGTGCCAGTTCACCCCACACACTATAAAGAAATGAAAATGAACCAGCTGAGCCGGAGCCAGCCACACCGTGGACATTTGAAGTTAGCTGAAATGAATCCCACCTCTGAAGATTGACCCGGCTCAGTGAGTTTTGTTGTTGTTTTCAGCTGAAGAAAGATTGGGTTCCCTGAATTTTAACAGCGTTTAATAGTGGCATGAATTCCAGCATCAAATATTAATTCAGATGAGGCTTTGATGTAAGTGGGGATTGCTGCTTAGGCTGAAAACAGGCTGATGATATGTATTCATTATATGTAGAAGCTCTCCTGTGCCTTACTGGAGATGCTGTGCCGGCATCATTATTTTACATCTTTATTGACATTCTGGGAGATGGATAAATGTCCCATTAGCCCAGTAAAGATGGAGAAATGAGGCAGCAGGGAGACTTAAGATTGGAAATATTCTTAGAAGAATATCTGTATGACTGTGGCTCGTGCAGTGAGAGGAACACCCGACAGGGGCTGGCATCTCTGCAGATGCTTAGAGCCCCTGCCTCCAAGAGCTGAACCTAGGGGGTGAAAGGGTTTGAGAGGACAAAAATTTTAAATGGGCTGAACAGGCTCAGAAAAGTAGATGTGTGGGAAAGGAAGAAGTGATCCCTGACCTCTGAGTCTCTTATAGTGGGTCAGCCAAAGGGCATCCCCAGGGAGGGCTGAAGATGATGGAGGACAGTAACCCAAGTTGGGGCTCGCAGGCATCTGCTGAAACGGGCACACATGTTGCACTAGAAATAACCGTTACAGCAGCACACTACGGGCATCAGCCAAAACACGGCTTTTATTTGGGGGGTGATGGGGGCCTCAGCTGAGCTGTAAGGGGAGGGGTGTCTGTCACTTATGACAGAAGGTGAACCTGACAGAGATAGTGAGGACTCTGAGTTTACCAACAGTTCATGGGTGTAGAGATTGGGTGTGATTTATTAGGAATTGAACAAACCAAGATAAAAATATACCTAAAATGAAAACATGTAGGATCATCATGGGAAAAGAAAGGTATCACTTGTTTCCCTGGGTCCCGTTTTCAGATATCTGATCGTGTCCTGCAAGGCAGCCTACCTCCATCAAATAAGGGACCTACCTTGGACTCTGTCATCCAGGTGTTCCTCCTGCCTGCAGGGGTTTTTTTCATGCAGATGTATCACCTGAGAGATGGGCAGCTGGAAACTTCTCCCCCAGCCATCACCTTCAGAGGCATGAAAACTGCACGGAGGTTTTGGAGAAGGGATGGTCTCTGGTTGCTCTTTTCATTTGGGGTTCTGATTTTCTTCAAAACTAATCCAACCTTTAAAGAAGTTTAAAGAATCTTGGCATGACACGGTATTTTACCAGACTGCTTTTGGGCAACACCAGATTATCATTACTCTTTTGTACTTTGTCAACTCCTTTCTTCCCCCAACCCCTGTCTTCTATTACTACTTTATCCCAAGAACTTCCATTCATTTTCCTCTTTCCCAGGCCAAAATGACCACAGTCCAGGATTTGCACAGTTGTAATGACATTACACTTCAAAGAAATGGCTATTTCTCACTTAATGCCTGTCTGCGCTGAGAGAATCGGGTCTCTTCTCCCAGTACACACAGAGATGTGCCTATAGAGCACCAAGTGCCACCAATAAGCATTTGCAGAGTATTTGGGAGTCACCTCGCATCAGAGGTTGTGTTTTTACAGACATAAAGTAGCTATAATCAGGTTTCTCACTGAGAGCATAATAGCTGTGCTTTAGTGGAGTTGTAGCTTTGGGAAAGAGTGTTTAATTTGACAGAGGTATTAACAGGGATGGCAGCAGAGTCCTTTACATTGGAAAAACAGTTTCTGTTATCCTGTTCTGTTGATTTGTTCCTGCAAACCAAATAGGTTCTGTGTTTGTTGCTTTCTGCACTGTAGCGAGCATCGTGCCCTGTTTGAATGGTTACTGAAGTGGATGAATAAATCGTCTGTCTGACTGTTGAAAATGCATACATAGGCCTAATGCTCTAGTAAAAGGCTTTGTATGTGTTTTGACTGTTAACATCCAGAACAGCAAATATACCTAGCAGGGAAAGGAAAATATAGCTCCAGTTACTGTTTAGGGAAAGAAGCCCCATCATATTTCCAGCACACGCTTTGTGAGAAGACTAAGCAGGGTGCTCAGCCTCGTGGTTGCACCCGCTGGGAGCCAGGACAGCCAGATGCCGTTTTCTCTGCTGCGGCAGAGACTTTGGGCAGCAGTTAGTATTTTGAGTCTGTAACCTCATCTCTACAGCTCCCATTTTTCATCTTGAGATCCTTAAAGCATTTACAGATCCTCCTGCTGAGCTGGGATGGAGCTGAGGAGAAACAAGGTGATCAGAGCCTTGCGCAGGTCACTGAGCCAGAGGCCCTGGGCACCTTGAGCTTCCGAAGGAGATGACCTCTTCTGCAAACACAGTGGTTCCCATTTCTCCAGGGGTGGTCTATTTGTGTGGTTGAGAGGCAGATTTCCTTCCTAAACTACCACATTGACTTAATAGAAATCATGATAATAATGTTTGAGATCATTGATGTGTTGTAGAGATAAACGCTTTCCAGCTGTTTTTGGAGGATGGACAGATCCTGATGGCCACGCTAAGCAGGGTGGGATGCTAAACTGGCTTTGCTGTAAGCAAGTCACTCTCTCAGCCTTGTACAGAAATCTAGGATCTTCAAATGCGACTTTTTTATGTCAGCTAAATCAATCTTATTAATACCTTGAGGCTTTAATATTGCTTTGCTTTCGTGGAAAAGTATAACTGTTCTGGAGAAAGCAGGTCATTAGAGCCCTAACGATGAACTCCAGAAAAGTAACTGGTTTTTCCAGCCCTCACTAGAACTGGTGCCATGTAAGGGTAAACTGGCAAATGATGTTGCCAACACTGACTCGTGCAAATGCTGCATCGGCAGAACAGCTTGCAAAGAGCAGGGGTCTGCACCTCGTTTACTTCCCCAGAGGAGAGTCCCTCTCCCTCTGAAGCCAAGGGGCACATCTCAAAGGACTGCACTAACAGTCTTGGAGAGGAAAAATCTCCTTTCTCGGTTTGGGAAATACACCCTGTAACTGGCAACAAATAAACACAGCTCCAGTTTCTTAGTGCTGCCAAAGCAACACACCCAGTACAGCACAGTTCCTCCCCTTGCATCACCGACAAAGCTGCCAGCTGAATTGCGCCTGTATCCTTGGTGCCTTGGAGCGGTACCAAGCAGGAAGCACATAGATAAGCTTTCAGGAACCCAGCAGCTCTTGCAGTGCTGCGAGGCTCAAAAAAGACCCCATTGGCTTGCCACTGGCCAGTAAAAAGAGCACATTTCACTCTAAAAATCGTTGCTGAGATCTAGCCTTTCCAAGAACAAAGCTTTCGATATTTCAGGAGATGACTTCAGAATGAGATCTGAAATAATCTGATTTTTTACCCTTGTTTCTACTGTAATCTATAGCTGAAAAGCAGACGGAAGAGGTAGCGCCATCCCAGAGAGGGTGTTCCCAGCCACCAGCACAACCAGCAATCTGTGCCGTGCCGTGTCCTCCCGGCACCTCTTGGAGGCAGGAGTCCCCAGGCTGCTCACAGGTGGGTGGGCACCTCTGCCCCACGTCACCCCAGCCAGAGAGGGTCTCGCTTCCCCTTGCCATCCTCAAAAAAAATCGAGCACCAGGAGGTGCTCTATCTGCCTGCACAGCCCTGGCAGGAGCAGGTAGGACTCACCGCCATGCCCAGCACCTTTGCCCCTTTTTTAAGTGTATCATCTAAAAATGCACAGAAAAAATATTCAGAATTTAGGATTCCGGGTAGTTTGGTGACTTTTCTTCACCATTCAACCTTTAGAGAAAAAAGACAGAAGAAGAAAGGAATTACGAGACATTGTTTTTCCTGGATGAATGAAACAAAGGTAGACTTTTTTTTTTCCACAAAACAGAGAATTAATTGCTGAAAGCGACTATTTTTAATTTATAAAAAAAACCCCAAATAACAAAGCAACTAACAAACAAAAAAAAAACCCAAACCCCAAAACTAAAAAAGGGCTGATTCTTGTAGGACATAAGCACATCTCACCCATTTTTAGCTAACCCCTGAACAGTTTGCCTTTGTTATCTTACTAGTAGACTTCTAGTAAAAGTCACAGTCTAAACGCAGCAGAGACAGACTGGGAAATTGGATCATGCAAATATATCAGTTCCCTCCCCAACCCCCTGACCCGCTGCAGGCACCGGTCCTGATTTGCAAATGCTACTTTGGTGAGGGCTGCGTGGTGCTTTCGACTTTTATTCACAGAAGAGAAACAAAAAGCAGAGGAAATCTGGAGAAGCAGTGACGAGAGAAGCACACGAGCAATAATATTCATACTATTCAGAGGCAAACGTTGCGCTTATGGAAAGTAAGCAACAAAAATAAAAAAGCGAGCATGGAAGGCGCTCCGAGTGTTAAATATTCATT
Organism: Rhinoptilus africanus; assembly: GCA_013400135.1. NCBI lineage: Eukaryota > Metazoa > Chordata > Aves > Charadriiformes > Glareolidae > Rhinoptilus > Rhinoptilus africanus. The sequence goes on from VXBO01001944.1 coordinate 382,399, forward strand.
AGTATTCCCCGCGCCGCCTGTTCTAAATATAAGATACGTTTCAGCACAACCCCGGTATGTGGCTGGGATGTTTCCCCCTCCCTTAAATGATGCCATAGCCGTTTGGATGGCGGGATGTCGCCATGGCAACGCTGTGATGCTACCTTTTGTTCGCTGGGTGAAGTGACCAGTTGCGAGGTTGGCCAGCCGGCGTGCATGCAAGACACGGCTGGGCTGTGGCAGCGCCTATTGTCCTGGCCAGCAGCAGTTCTGGGGGTGGCAGGCAGGAGGTGGTGGCAGATCTTTGCAACAGACAGTGATAGAGGCTGGATCCAAATCCAAACTCCCTCTGCTTTTCGGGACTGGTGCAGGAAGCATCGCTGGGGTCTGTGTTGGGGTCCCCACCCCAAAGGTTAGGAAGCGTTTCAATTTACGGAAGGTTTATCCAGGCTTGGATGCACCCACAAAGGATGGGCAAGAGGAAATCTGAGGGTTCAAATATATACCATAGAATTCAAATATATACCATAGAATTCAGATGTTTCTAGGTCCCTCAGACAACAGCATAACAGTATATATAACGTTTTTTTGGGCCATTTTCCCCACTACTGGGTAGCTGGCGAGCTCTGCAGATATTAATCTCTAGAGTCCGACACCTAAATTCAGTTATTTACGTCTACTTGGCTAAATGTCAGCAGATATCTCTGCTTTCATTCTGGTCCATGGAGGCCTGTCAATGCAGTCAGCAGAGCCTAGAAAGACGTTCAGCTCCAAGGCTGAATCCAAGTAGAATCTAGCTGGCTCCAGGTCGACATCTACCTTGGTCTGCTGCCTAGATTCCAGCAGACATTTAGATTATGACAATATAAGGAGGTTTCAAGGTATCTGTCTCACTCCCGTGATTTGTTAAGGAACCAAGAGTAATTATATGCCCAGCTTAAACACTTCTAGGATGAGGCAGGTTGAATCCAGGACAGGATGAACCTCTGCAACATCTGTGTGAACCAGACAAGTTGGTCCCCTCTTCTGCAGATGGAGAACCTGAGATATGCTGGGTGTAGCTGACCAGACTCTGAGTCAAACACCGCTCCCCTCCCCAGAAAGAGGATGAGAAAGCAAGTGTTCACATGCTCCTTTTGCCTATGTTGAGCCTTTGATCTGAAAATCGAGGGAGTGGAGGCTGTTGAACAAGTCTGCGGTAATTTGAGCATTGCCATGAGTCACAGCCCAGGGGAGGAACGAAGTGTCAGACCATGGCACACACTATCGTGGCACTGCTCTCCTGGCTACAGCAGCTAAAACTTTCATTTTAAAGTCAGGATAAACTTCTCTGGCTCCCACGGTTGTAAATTTATTGCTCTGGATGTGAAGGGGCTTTGCAAACAGGCTGCATTCATGCAGAGGGAGGCCATCCTGCTCCTGTAGCACAATAAGGACGGGCTGGTGGCTGCATAGGCTAAAGCAGAGTGTCTGCCCAGATAATAGTAGAGCACAAGTCCTACCCGGTGCCTGGAGACTGAGAGGAGGATGAAATATGGTGTACAACCCCAACTATCCACTGCCACTCCAGCTCTCACATTCGCTGGAAATTGCTAGCCCCAACACTTTCTGGCAGAAGCCATGCTGAGATTTGCCCAGGCAAGGCCAGTTGGGTTTCCTGTCCCCACTGGTGAGGGTGGCTATGGACAGACCTCGCTGTCACACACCACTTCAGCTGTGGCTCACGGAACTGTCATGCAGGGCTGATACCTCACCCGGGGACCCAGAGCATCCTCCGGGATGCAGCCGGGGGTCGCACCCTGCGGTGGGTGGGCACACCGCCAGCTGGCAGCCACCAGGCACCGTCCTTTCCCCGGTTCCTGCTCATCCTGCTGAGCTGGGCTCTGCTCTGGCTCATGCAATATCAGCACAATTCCCCAATCCGCTCAGATCAGAGAGGCTTTGAGTGCTGCTGAACCAGAAAGGCCCCGGCTCGCTTTTCTGGTCCCAGACTGAATTACTCTTTTGGCCTTCAGGAAAACTACCTTTTTTTTGTTGCTTGTAAACAGAGATAACACAGGAAACCTCATGAGGCACTGTGCTTTAGCCTAGTTCAAAGCAGAAACAAGCTTTAGAAGAGAACTGGGCGTTTGTATGCTACCACGGGTGCACTATCCATGTTACCATATTGCATTAAAGTTTGACCATGTGGCCTGAGATCTCCAAAATTCACAAATGCTCCTCTCTCTTTAGGTTCCTCTTGACATTTGGGAGAGCCAAATTCCCCTGGTGATTTGGAGGAGAGGATGTTTCACAGATGTTTTGCAGACTTGTAAACCTCATGTCAGAGCCTGACATGACGTTGTACAGCAGAAAAATGACAGTTGCTGTGTTTTACAGGAGCCTGGAATTCCTGCTACCATTTAGCCAGCCACTTATTAAAGTCTTGTAAATATCAATAGCAAAATGTATTTATATACATCCAGCAAGAAATAGATGAGCCTGCCGGTATTGTACAATGTCTCTTTGTCTCCAGAAAACTTATCTCTGCCTTCAGTATGATATGATCAGTTTTGTTCACATTTAATAAGGAACTCAGTTTGGCTGGGAACAGTTAATTATCTTTGAAATTAATATTAATCACTGTAGGGGGCACCTCCCCTCCCTGTTTCTACCCCATAAAGACTAATAAGAAAAATGCCCTAAAACTGCAAGATCTACAGTGTTGAAAGGATCATAAGGGAGAGACAGAGAAGAAATAGTGTGTGGGGTTGAAAACCCTCCTCTGTCACAGCCCGGGTGCACTTCTGCTGGGGCTTGTCAGGACAGGGGACATGTCATCCCAGGCTTTGAACCCTGTGTCTTCCTACACCACCATGAGCATATTCCCTTGCAGCCTCTCCATGGTGGTGTAACCCTCTGGAGCCTGTGCTGAGGATGAAGGATGGATGTGAGCAGAGATGGTCCCTGCCCCGAGCAGCCAAAGCGTGAAACCAGAGCAAGAAGAGAGGTTTATGGAGGGGTGAGGAGCCACAGAGGACCTGAGGGCAGGATCCTCCTTGCCTTTGGACATTTGGTGCGAATCACTTTGGGAAGGAGTCTCTCTCGTTGGTGTTGCAGGAGCTTTGGTGGCTGCTGGCTTGGACCAGAGGGCAGTTTTAGATAGCAAAAGCTAAATGAGTTGATGCCCCATGGTCATCCAGGGAACATGTGGCATTATCAGGAGTTTAACTGGATCTGCCGAATCCCAGCTCAGTGCCTTGATCAGACGGTGCATGTCTCCCTGAGCATATAGGTTTGAGGCCTCAAAGCAGAACTGATGTTAAAGGGTGTTAGAAATTTCCACCTGTAGTGCACTCCAACCAGCCTGACAGTGATTTTTTTTTTTAACACTGAAAATCAGGTTCTTGTGGTGTAACAAGGTTTTTAATTTCATTTTTGGACAGTAATTGGGTACTGGTGTGTGGAAGGTTATCCCCTGGGCTGGGGAAGGGGAGCCTTGTTTGTGTCTGTATTAGGAAGTGGGGGTGCCCTGGGGGGAGCCCACCTTTGGAGTAAAGATGGGCAGCTGATGCTCATTTGACAGCGTTTCAGAATGGGTTTACTTTGGACTGGTCTGGCCCTGTGGACCGAACACTGGTGTGTTTACAGGTCTGACGCCCATTTGCCAGTCAGATTTTTCTCCAAAGGAGGTTCAGTCCCAGCATCACTCCCTGATGGAAACCAAAATGCGGTAAGAGGGGGCAATTAGGGAATTTTCCACAAAGGCATGCTCTGATCTGAATTAAAATGCTAATAGAAACACATTCATTGAGTATCTTTTGCTGACCAACTTTGCAGGACTATATTCCTTTTGGTTTTCTTTCTTTCTTTCTTTCTTTCTTTCTTTCTTTCTTTCTTTCTTTCTTTCTTTCTTTCTTTCTTTCTTTCTTTCTTTCTTTCTTTCTTTCTTTCTTTCTTTCTTTCTTTCTTTCTTTCTTTCTTTCTTTCTTTCTTTCTTTCTTTCTTTCTCTCAATTTACGGCTGACAATTGACAGGAACTCCCTTTCAGCATGGGTTTGGTCACTCGCCGAAAGCAAAAGCACCCAGCCGAAAATGCTCCAACCGTCGGCGTTTATAAAGTGGGGAAAACCGCTCAAGCTGAAGCTTGGGATGAGGATCACACCCCTTTAAGTCAGTCCCAGGGAATCCGCAGTCTTTCCGTGGCGACAAAGTTTTCTCGTTGATTTCCTAGCCAGTATAGGGAGCCGACGAGAACCAACCCCACGCGGGGACGGTACCAAATTAAACCCGGCAGCACAATAGGCAGGGCAAAGTCCTACACCTTCCTGTCACCGCTGCCAACAGGATCCCCGCGGCTGGGCTGGGATCGCTTGTCCTGTGCTTGAATGCATTACGTAAGGCAGGGATCGTTTGTCAGCCGCGATGGTACAAACATAGCTGCAGGCAGATTATGCAGAGAGAGAGAGAGAGAGAGAGAGAGAGGAGAGAGAGGAGGGAGGAAGGTCTCTCCAGGAACGGTGCTCCACGCAACTGAGGATCGCGAGTCGGCAGGTTGGCGGCTGGCCGAGCTGCCGTGAGGGTGTCGCTGGCGGTCCCTGACATGCTCTTGTTCGTGTGGGATGCTTGAGACAGGCACGAGAGACTAAGTTGGGGGACAAGGATTGGTATGAGGATCGGACCAAAATGGAAGGGCTTCTGTCTCCGATGAGAACGAAGGTAGGGGAAGATGTTAATGTCTTTTGAAGCTGCTTTTACCCAAGGAGGGGAAGGGGAGGTGCGGGTCTAGCTCTGTGAATAGGGGGCTTGCCGAGCTTTTGTCTCTTTTCTTTTCTCTCTCTATTTTTTTTTTCTTTCTTCTTTTTCAAAACTACGCTCATGCATGCAACTTGGCGAAAGAGTGAGAGCAGTTGCCTCCGAGAGGGGAGTAACCCATCACTCTTCCTCGACAGAGATGACCTTTGTAAATGAGTTTGCCTTTTGGAGTAGACAGCCATATTTTTGTTTGAATTTGCAGTCGGAGGCTCTCATTGTGTCTGTGTGGCAGTGCGTGCTCCCCGGGGAGCTGCTGAGGGAACGCGTACCTGCGGCGCGGGGAGGGATGGATGGTGCTGGTGGGCTACCCCAGGATGGTATTTTCAGCAGCAAGGGATGCATAGATGAGCGAACAGGGTGGATTTGTACTCTGCCAGGGTGGGAGACCTCTTGGTGCGGACCCAGACCAGAAAGCTGTAAAAGAGAAAGTGAGCGTGCAGACCGAAGGAATTGCTGCACTTGTTTGCTGCCTTCTCACGCTCCCAACTCTCTTTAAAGGTTTGCCATTAATCCTTATTATTAAAGAAACTTGAATCCCAGCAGGGAAAAGGCAGAGCCAAATACAGTGATGGTGTAGTTTGTAAAATTTCCTTCTGTGCTACTATTTCTGCATGGTTCTGGGGGATAGACTGAATCCTGGTTGTATTTCATTTAGTCACTGCCTCCATCCCATGTGGTAACTGCCTTGAGTAAATCTTTGCAATTTCGGTTCATCACCAAATGCAACCCAGCCCCATTGTATTGTATCTCAGGACTGGGAGAACTGGAATTTAATGACGATTCTTGCTAGCAACAAGGCACCTTCTTATGTCTTAAATGCAAGCAGTTTTGAAGGTGTAGTCAGACCAGAGTAGTTTCATATATATGCCAGACTAGAAAAAATTCTGAGAAATCATATGGTCCAGCCCCTGTGCTGAGGCAGATCAGCTAGTCTGGTCTCCTCGATTACATCCCTGCATCTACTATCTTAAATTAAAGGCTCTTCAATGAATGAAGGTATTTTCAATATTAAAAGCTAGAAAAGTGATTTTAATAATAATAATTTGCCAGGCAGTGGCTGTACTGCAATTCTCCAGGGGAGTAATTTTTTTGCACTTTAATTCAGTTCTTTTTTGTCTTGCCCAGTAAGTTGGGGATTAAAAAAAGGACCTACCAACTTCATATAGCTCTCCATTACCAAGAATAATGCTAATGGGCAGTTTATAGAATGAAAGATTTATAAGGGATTATAGACCCAGCCATTCATACCTCTCATTACTGAGGAATACATACGTTAGTGTTAGTCTTTGTAAGGCATTTCTCAGTGCTACTTTAAAAAAAAATAATAATCAGAGAATAGAAAACAAAAAAACCTGCCCAACAGATCTCATTTCCAGTACTAGAAAACATAAGTTTCAACATTTTAGTTGATGTTTCCATTCTGCTCCTTTAACCAGGCTTGAAATGATTGCTGGAGGCAGTCTCTCCCAGAATTGGTGCACTATCAGGTTAACGCATGGATTACGGTCAGGCGTGTGTACTATCGGCACCTGCAGCGCGCGCGGGGCTGTAAAAATGAGAGAGTAAGGGAAGTGGACCGGGACTGGGTATTATGTCTGTTCATCTGGCTTGCTTCGTAGCTGTGTCTGGAATGTAAATCCTCATAACGCCATTCATAAAGTGTAATCTCAATTAGCGCTATCAGGTTATTTATTGATCCTATAGAAGAATATGCTTGGGAATACAGACACGATCCTTTGGATCCCAATCTGCTCTAATATCAGAGAAAAGGAAAAATTCTGGCCTTCTATGTATATGGGAAAAGCTTCTCAGTCCAAAGCCATGTGATTTTAAACCATTGATTGCGGTGATGCAAAACTGACGTGATTCTGTTGAAGATCCAGATCCTGACGTTGGTGTTACGTTGCTGTTAATCTGGAGTAGCTCCATGGCAGCTGATGGTGATATTCAAACAGACTCTGTGCGATAAAGATTAGGATTTGCCCCTTACATCTTTACCTTTCAGAGAAATAACAATGAGAAGATCACTTGAACAGATTTGAAAAATAATCTCATTTCCAGGATGCCTTGTAGCTGGCAGTGGCTCCCCGTTCACTTGCCAGAAAATCGAGTGTAAAATCTATAACTCTCCAAATACAATCTTAATATGTGATGTCTACAAAAAAAAAACTTGACAACAGCCAGGCTGCCGTAGTGCCGAGACCCCTGCCTGTCACACTCCCTAATAGTGCCTCTTTTTTTCCCCTCTACTCCCCCGTCTGTCTGATCCCATCTGTTGTCGCCTGTTTTACACTTAGGCTGCAACTGTTGGAGGCTAGCTGGAAGTTTTTTGTCCCTTGGTGTGTACAGTGACATGAAGGATGGTGGGCTCCTGGGCATCTCCAGCGGTGCTGCCTGCAGCGTCTGCGAGCTCTGAGACTTTGACCTGACTGAAAACATCTCCATGTTACAGCGAAATGCAAATAAAGGCTCGGTTTTAGCTTTAGTGTCCCAGGCAGCTCTATTCAATCTGTTCAAATCTAGACAGAAAATTTAAAAAAAAAAACAAACCAAAAAACCCCACCTAGTTTGCTTTGTTTCTGTGGCTAGGTAGGAGTAAGGGCTGACTCTTGCCGGGACCTCTCACAGGGTGTCACCAAGGGCCGAGGACAATGTGCATCTGCCTCTCTGTCAGCTCTTTGGTCTCGCTTGTTTGTGGAGGTTCCCACCCCACAGCAGAGCTGGCAGAGGGACAGGCGCCCACATCTTGACTTCAAATGTCCATTTGATGGTGCAGGAGGGATGAATCTGAGACCCTGGACACAGCGTTCAGGGTAGAGCCATGGGCACATGTCCGCACCTCTCCATCCTCCTCCGCAGAAGGGCTTGCTAGCAGAGGGCTGGAAGTATGCAACCAGGAGTGTGTTTCAGAGGGGACTTACTTCCCTTTCCACAAAGCGATAACCCATTTGGTTTCTGGGCCATGCTGGGTGATCATAGACTCGGGTGCTAAATAACTTAGAAGCTCTTTAAAATATTTGTTGAGGTAAATTGGATATCAAACATCAAGTGCATTACACCATATAATGGACTCCGCTGCAGTAAGTCATGGGTGATTAATAATGTTTCTGCTTTTATATAACTGGGATGCACAAATGTAAGAATTTAAGGGAAAGTGGAGGAATGTGTGGTAAAATGGGCTGCTACATGAAAATTGAAGCATAAGTGAAATGCAGTGAACAGAAAACTTACTGCATTTTGGTGTTGATGTTTAAATTTCACATGACTAGAAGTAATAGGGGGATGTAAATATTTGGTGGTTTAATTATGATGCTGATAAATATTACCAGAATCAGCTGAATCCTGTACCCTAATATGTCTAAGCCCCCTTTTTTGAGAGCCAGTGAATGTACACAATAGCAATGTCCCCATGCCACCTTAAGAGACTGTGGAGTTGATTGAGTATCAGGGAGTGAAAAGAATGAAGAAATGCATAAATATTGCACTCCTTTTGTTAGCCTCCATTTTAATTTGGTTTATAATCCTCAACACATGCACAATTTGCCTTAACCCTCAGTGCGTCGCCTTCAGCAAATTACATTGGCATAAGAATTTCAGTAATTTCGGTTTCTCTGCTGTTGACGCTTGCCAGTGCATGCTACTGAATTTCCAATGAGCACCTGGCTTGAACCACACAGAACTGGCTAGCTGCTCTATTTTCCTTTGGGAAGCCTGTGTTTGGTGCTTTTTTGTTTATCAAAGCACTGCTTTTCTTTCACACCATCTGAAAGAACTTTTTCAATGAACTTTGCGTCTCTTCAGAAACACACGCGGAGGGTAAATGGAGATTAATTACCGTTGAATTTACTAAGCTTTGCGTCTAAAGATAATGAATTTTGAGTGTTCCTGTGCACAGAGAGTTCAGCTAGGGAACTCAGTAAATAATGTGTGTAATGTTTAGATAGTGCTCTTAAAACGTTAATGGGGCTGTTCTCTCTTATTGAATCTTATTAACTTTATCTGTTTATTATAGATTTTGGGGATTAGCAAACTCCCATGGTGTTACTGTTTATTCGTTAAACCCTTTTGGCTCTACTTTCAAAGCAATTTAGTTTTTGACCGCTAGATCTCTCAAAATGAATGGTTAAGTTGTCCTTTGTGCCTAACTTAGAGAAGTTGACAGCAACTCGAAGCAGAGAAGCTTTGCGAGGCTCCACGTCCCCCGCGAGTCTTAAACAGCAGAGGGCTGCGATGACTGGCCTTTGAGATTGACAGAGGAAATTGGAAGGGGAAGTTGCCCCAGAGAAAGGGAAATCGAGTCTGAGTTACACCTACGGATGGGATTGCTGCAGTCTTTAACCGCCTTGGATGGTAACTGAAGAGAGGTTTATATAAGCAGGGGGTTTTTTTATTATAGTATGAGGCTGCATCCAGCAAAGCATCTGAGCAGGTTCTTAACTTTGAGCTCACAAGCTGTCCTGTGCAAGTTAAAGTTAGCATCCTGCACTGTATGGAGAGCTATGCATCTTAAAATCACCTTATGGCACTCTTGTAAGAGGCAGAGTGAGTGCGTTGCACATGTATGAAACCATCCCTGGTGCTTTTAACACTGACAAAAGACCAAATTGAAAAAAGGGGGCATGTGTCTCCCCAAAAGCATGCACATTCCTCGTCTGGAGTCTCAGATTCCTGTTTAGATCTCACTGCATATTTAACTACCATTTTGAATATCCCATCGAGACAGAGACATCCAGGTGCTAATGATGCTCAGAGACTGGGATTTCCAAAGTCATTTGGGGGACTCAGACATCCTGCCTGGAGTACCTTCACCTGTACAGTGAGCACCCAAACGTTTTAGGTTCCTGCGCAATCACCCACAAGCTGCTACAGCCACATGAAGTCCAGAGGGTGGACTGGGAAACACTGGTGCCCGCTCAGCAGCCCTTCCACAGGGCACTCACTCAGTCTGCCGAGCAGCTTAGGGGGTACCTCCTTCCTTCCCTTAATTATTAGCAGTTTGACTCAAAGGTTAATGAGGCCATATGTAATTCTTTGAGCTTATAGATGACTAAAGAGAAAGGCAATTCAAGAAATGATGAAGTCCTGTGTCTGCTCCTGTTAATCATAATTTTACAAATACCTAGGAGAGAGGTTGTAGGGACATAACTCAGAGCAGAGTTTGGCTTCGGAATAACTCTACCATAACATTATGCCTCTGGAAAAGCAGAGTCCTTTCTGTTCTTCTGTAACATTTCTTAAACTCGTCCAGATTTAAAAACAATATATCACTGAACATAAAACGGAAAGGTTGTTTTTCCTCCCCGGCTGTGCTTTGTATCAGTGCAGTGAGACACCATGCCTGACTGGACCCTGCCCTCATGCCCAGTCACAGCATGGGAGGGTTATTTACCGTACAGGGGGAAAGCATCCTTGTGTTTCCCAGGCAGGAGCTGGACACTGCACCGTTAATGAGAGTTGCATTGCAGCAGCACTAGGAGGTCAAAGTCCAGCACAGGGACTCATATGCTTAGTGCTGGCCAAACATATGATGAGAAGAACAATTCTTGTCCCCAGACGCTCCATATTGAAGGTTTTGGAGGAAATGGTGATGTATTGCCTCTGTTTTTTAAGGAGGAAGGACTGCAGTGCAGACTGATATCTCACCTGTGATTCAATGGCAGTTGATGTTATCCTTTCTCAGCACCTTCAGCAGCACAACTGAGTAGAGGCTACACCATCCTAGCATGGGGCATCCTTGGGTGCACACCAGGCTGAGCTGGTTCAGCTCTTGCTGAGCTCTTCCTTGATGACCATCAAACAGCCCCTGAAGTGGATCATGATGACCACGATTCCAGGGTTTCTTTGCCTTTCACAAACAGCATGGTCACCTGGTTGGGGGTCCACCCTCTGCCATTGCCAGCTGAGCATCAGGAACCACATTGCTGGGAGATCAGAGATGCAAATAGACTTGGCATCCTGTTGTTTTGGAACCTGAAATGATCACACCATGCCTTGATGACCAAAGCTCTCTTACTGTGTATCAAATGCCACTAGGTCTTTTCAGAGGATGGAAATAAGAACTGCTCCAAAGTGCACCACTCACCTCCGACTGTCCAGACACCATAGAATCATATAATAGTTTTAGTTGGAAAAGACTGTTAAGATCATCAAGTCCAACCATGTCCCAGCTCAGGTCAGCCTGCACCCTGGCCTCAGTTCTCCATGTCTTGCTCAGCCTGTTCAAACCCCAGGCTGTAGCAGAGGTGTCCAGGATCATCTCAGGTTCACAAAACCTTCCTGCAGCTGAGGTTTCCTGGAAGTGCCCAAGGGCCTTCTCTTGGGTCCCGTGGGACCTCACAGAATACCACAGGCATTGGGAGGCTACATAAAGACCACCATGATACTAAATTGAAATTAATAACAGCAAAAATAGCAATAATAACATAATTATACTTAGTGTTAATAATAAGCTTTAAAATGCAGTAAGACAAGGCATGCACTGAAAGAATAGAAGAAAACTGACAACAACAGCATTACAAGCATAAAACATAAAGTGTGTGGGTTACAGGCTTCAGGGTTTTTTTAATAAGTGCACCCATGTTCCTAGTCATTTCATTAAGCAGTTTGCTTAATGGGCAGCTGTTGGAGAGGCAATTGGCCATCCTTTTCAAAAGCAGAACTCAGACAGAGCCACCCGCTGTTAGCTGTGAATCACAGGTTGTATCCACTGGGGAAGCTCGTAAAGTCTTAACTGCCGTGAAAATGGGAAAGCTGGAAAAATTGGAGAGTTGTGAGGATGATTATGAAACAAAAATGATGGTTCTTCCAAAATGCCAGCATAGTAGTTGTCTATGGAGAAAAAAAAAAAACCTCTCCTGTACGGCTGTCTGATATATTAGGTCATTCTGAAGGCAGCTATTGGTAAGGACTGTGTGCATTTAATGTTTGAGACTATATAGAATGCAATAAAGCACTTGCACAGTGCCTATTTCATGTACAAAACATCTGATCCATGACCAGTGCATACCAGCATAGCTCTAAGCACCTCAGCACACACTTCAGTAGTGATCAGCTATTCCTTATAATTTTTTACTGGTTTTAGATGAAGGTTAAAATATGCGTACAGCTGGGCATGTGGGCTCTCTTCCTGAGAATGCACACCTAATGTACTTTAACTTTCCCTGCATTCCTCTTTTATCTGCATTGCAATATAAACCCCACCAAATCTACAAGACCAAAGGTCTGACCCCATTTGGGATTCAACCAGCAAGACAAAAATCCCAGGTCCTGCAGGTTGTTCCAGTTCAGAGGAGACCTGAGGACAGATACAGGTGTATTTTGGTGTAATTTATAAACATATAATAATGTACAATAAACATACAAAGTCCTGTTTCCCTGAGCACAGCAGGTATCAAACAAATGAGAGGGCAGTTTTCCTGCTCGGGGTGTCTTCTTTCATGCAACACCCACCCCCACCTGTGTTTTTGCTTGGTGCATATAACCTTAGCTTGGTTATACTGTAAGGAAAGGGGTTTTCCCCTCCCTAACACAGTCACAGATTATCACAACACATGGCAGACCAGCTAAGGGAGTCAATCCCTTCTTCTTTTCAAGCTCCAGGTCCCCATTTGGGTTTTTTAGGGAAAGCCCTTGTTCCTTTGTGCAGGAGCTCAGCTTTTGTGGAGGTGTTGTGCTGCACCCAGCCTCTCCCCACGTTCAGAATAGCAAAACCTCCCCAAAACGCAGCTGTCCCCAGGCTGATTTAATAGTAAATGCGGTATAAATAACAGTAAAAAGAATGCACCGCTCCTTGTTTTACAAAATCTTGTTCACAGGTCTCCCATGCAACAGAACCCAGAGGAAAGCGGTGGCTCTCGTGGCATGTCGTTGGGTCACCTGGGCCATGGTGCTGGCAAGGCACAGCCCAAAGAGGCAGCCAAACCCATTCCAGTCTCCCTGAAAACCTGCAGATACCATCGCTCCTCTGCTCATCTGGGGCTTGGTAGCACAAATACTTGCAAAGCTTGACTCTGCTGAAGTAACATTAAAGGTAGAAGCAATCTCCTGAGTAGACAGCACTTAAACCACTCAGGGCTTTGAAGACAGGAGGTCAAAAACAATATATCAAGTCAGTTATCAGCCAGTCCTGTCTTACCTTCCTCCCCTCCCTCTGGCTTAGAGCTGCAGGAGCTCAGGTCCTTTGATGTAAACCTGTCAGACACTTTGGTCTCTTCCCTGCTCTGCCCTGCCCTATTCTTCCACATACACATTTGTGTGAGATTTTAATTATAGGCATGGTCATATTGGTAAGAAAACTCTTCCTTAATTACACGCTCAATTAATTCTAGTAGCTTAGGAGCTGACAGACGAAGTTAGGTGAAATCATTACTGCTTCATCTAAAGCTGGATCTCTCCACGGCCAGGTTTGGAATAATACTGTGGAAGTCATTTTTCTTTAGAAAAATGGATTTTATTTAGAAGAGATTAAATTATTTTGGATAGAGGGAATTAGAGTATTATCTGGTGCTAATGAAACTCTTTTCCAGCAAGACTAATTACTTACAGGACTTAATCTTTTCAGTAAATATTCCATAATCAGGCCCAAGAAATATATGGTATAAATAAGGCAATATTCAGCCTCGTTACGGCTGGCACAGCCCCTCCCATAACATGATGTGGTCTTTAGGGAGAGATCAGGTGAGATGAGAGATTAAACGTGCCTTCATAACATCAGATACCTCTCCATGGCACCAGTGTTTACCCTCTCACCCTCACTGGTAGTTGGGTAGGATGCATATGGGTACCAGTGGGATCGGGGTCAAGGTGCCTGAGAACATCCAGGCTGAAGCCAACTCATGTGAGCTTTAAGCCAGGATCTATCTCTGTCTCTATTAGACCAGTGGCTCCCAACATCTGGAACAGAAAACCTGTCTTGCATCCCCAGGATCCCTGCTGACACCCATGGCAGCATGGAAAATAAGGCACAAGCACAGGGGAAACAAAATCCAAGCTGGAAGAAACACTCTAGGAGGCAGGAGAGAAAGTGAATAGCGGATTAAGACTCGAGTAAGGGGTTTGAGAAGTGTCAACCAGGACTAAAAAGATGGTGTCTGGAGAGGATGAGTGAGGGACGGAGGGGCAAGGAGGTGGCAGAGGACTTCTGACCGTGGCATGGAAACCTCCTCCTGCCCAGACCCCATGTCCCAGCTGGATGCAGTGGCAAAATGCACATGTGTAAATCTGTTTTGTAAAGAGGGAACACCATCAAGATGCAAAGCTGGGAAATACCGGAGCAAGGGACATCCCTGCAGCTCTGTCCCATCTAATTATGCAGTCCTACTGTGTTTTTTCATAGGTTTCTTCTCATCTTGTGGATAAGATGGACAATAGTCAGATAATGAGCAGCTATTCCTTATTTTGTATTCTCCTTATTTCTCAGTGAATAACCCTAGGTCTTATTTACTGAATACTGCCCTGAAAACAGAATTATTCATTTTCTCATGTATTTTTTTTCTGTAGTACTAATTGTGACAGTATCGAAGCTCATCAAAACCTGTAATCAGACTCTGGGTTTGTCTCCATTTAATTGATGCAGAATTGAGCCATGAAGGAATTGTTAAAGGTCTCCTCCAGTTTTGGGCCATTTCTGACTTTTCTGCATCCTTAACATTATACAGCTCGTTCTGTGTTCATTGTGCCCCTCACCATTTGCCTCTGGCAGAGCACAGGCTTTCTTCAAGTCATGTCCCAGGGGTGTCGCTCACAAACCCGAAAATAAAGCTTAGATGTCAGGGATCATTAGTAAAAGTTTGGGATATATGAATCACCCATCACCAACTGTCTTCACCCAAAGACTATTTCATCTTCGGCAGTGCTCCTCAGCCTCCTTCCCCGTGCACATTCCGTCTGCCACAAATGCCAAAGAGACCTTTAGAAAGCAGAAGCCTTCACTGATTCATCCTTAAGACAACTCCACCCTACACGCGGAAGAAGGAAATCATGGGGGCAGAGGTTAGGGTGAAGGGAGAACATACGATCATGCAATTAAAAGCTGCACCATAAAACCTCAACTTACATCTGGCATTTTCTAACTTTTCACCCTGATACTCATCCAAGACAGTTTCCACGTGTGTAATACCAACATGCATATGACTATCGTCGTATGGCTATTTTTTACTTAACCTTGTGTTATTAATTCCCTCTAAGAGTTCAAGAAAAATTGACTGCAGTTAATCATTCCTCCTCGCACCTTTTCCGAGTAACCCAGATTGACAAAACAGACAGTCGTGGGAGTAGATGCGAGCAGAGCTGAACTGACTACATGAAAAGGCCAGACAGTTTTTGAAAGCATAAATAAAAATACAGCACTGTAGCAAAACCATATGCTGAGGAGTGAATTTGTGTCCTTCCTCTTGCATCCTTCTATATGCCATCTTTCCTTGGAATAAATGTCTTTGCATACTCCACATGAAAAGCTCCATCAAATTTTTTGCCCTGATTTGATAGGGCAGTAAAGAAAGCTTTATAAAATGGTTGTGACTTTTAGAGTGTGGTGCAACTCATTTTTAGAAATATGTGTCTGCATATGCCGATAGTTACCCTATTTTAAACCACTCCTGCACATTTGCTGATGATATTTGCATTCTGGTTGAGTGTAGATTTTCTAATTAGCAAACACAGTATTATTTGTAAGGTAGATTTTCAGGTAGATTAAGAAGAAAACATTAAAAAAAACCTTTTAAACCTTTTTTTTTTTTTT
>VXBO01001944.1:397934-500845 GCA_013400135.1 Rhinoptilus africanus
TTTTTTTTGCATTTCTTTAACATCCAACCAGCTCTTTTCAGGTTCTAAATACTTTTTTTTTTGCTTAGACCGCAGTTCTGTCACATATTTCTAGGTCTGAGTTTTTTTGGAAGATCTTAAATGGGTGATAATGGTGTTCTGGTGCTTCAGCCAGTGCAAGGGGAAACATCAGCCAAATGTTTCAAACCTCTCCCGCAGACATCACCAACCTCTTTCACCAAGTGAGCCGGCATTTCTCCTGGATTCAGCAAAAAGGAAGGGAAAGGTGTCAGAAGAAGCGGGTAACTGAGATAACATCACCTGAGTTCAGAGTCTCTGCTGGCAAAACTCCTGAAACTCAGGAGAGAGAAACTGTAGTTTCTTGTACGTGCAGCTGGGTCCCAGGCTTATTTGTGAGAGTGAGTCACGTTAATATGGGAACATCACAGATGCACAGAAAGATGGTAAAGCTGTGTGAGAGGCCATCAAAAGCTGGAAAACACCAAATACAAAAGAAAAAAATAATAAGAAAAAGATAACATTTTTCAATCTGGACAGAAAAAGAGAATGGGTGGTGGTTTTTTTCTTCTTTTGGTATTTTTTTTCTGTTTGTTTTGGGGTTTGTTTTCTGTGTAAAGTGTCTACACCATTAAATGGTCTTTAGCCAGTAATCTTTACCAGGAGATATCGCCCACAGTACAAACAGGGAGCAGAAATAAAGCTACGTTGCCTATTACATATGTTGCAAAAGAATTAGTGTCAGTGGAGAAAAGGCCAGACCCAAAGGGAATGAAACGCAGGGCAGAGACTCAGCAATGCAAACTTGTGTTCTACCAGTAACCTTGCAGGAACTGTGCCAGTTTGTATTCCATCAGGAATGTGGCCAGTCCTTTGTCTATGTGATGCTCCAGACAGTGTGATGCTACAGACAGAATAAGGACCAAAAATTAGGAATTCTTTAACACTTTCACTTCTAGAGATTAACTGGTAAATTCTGAGCAGAGATAATGCCCCTGGGCAAAAGCCATAGAAATTTTTAGCAAAGAATCAGGAATATTTGCATTGGTATCAACAAACAAAACTAAAATCAAACCAAACTGAAACTCAGAACCAAGGAGAGATTCATGGTAATTTGTGAAAATGAGAAATCTTAGAAATATTTCCAAAAACGTAAAGAAATGGTTAAACACTCCCAGAAGCAAAAATTAATGCTGAGCATTTACATTCATTTGACAGAATTTATCTACTCTTCTGCTCCATAAAACCTAAGTGCAGTACTTAACCTGCAACCCCCAGTGATGTCTGGTGTGTGTTACTTCCCAGCCCCAGCGACGCTCAGAGACGTGCTCCGGAATGCAGAATGAAGTATATGGTGGAGTCTGCGGGCTGAAGGGAAATCATTATTACACAGTAATCAATACTGTGCTTCTTGCATGGCTTCTCGGCTTCTCTGACATCCTACCAGAGCTGTCAGAGGTTGCGATTGGGTTTTTTTTCTGATTTGAATAAGGTCATAGTTTGTTTGTGGGCTTTTGATTTGAATTGATTTTTCTTCCTTTTATGATGGTGACAACACTTCTAAATAAGCCAGCAGCACTGGAGCCTCAGTATACATCATTTTAGCACCTGGGACAAATGCACTGATGGTGGAGGTGCATGTTATTCTCTCAAAATCAGTGCACCTGAAAGTGCAGGATTTTGAATGAATTTATTCCATGTGTTTTGTGGTTTTTTAAATGTAGGAGTGAGACAGGGAAAAGGGAGCAGAATCAAGTGCTTTTGTCCCTATAATATGTTGATAAAGAGGACAGACACAGTCCTGCCAATTCCAGACCTGGAAAGGCAAAGACTTTTACCATTCCCACATGGTCTTAGAGGTGGACCGTCTGGACACAGCTTGGGATGGACCGTGATGCCAAGATCCTTCTGCCAGAGAGTAATGGGTTTCACTGAGCCTCCAAGAGCCACACAGGGTGGAAATTTGGCTTAAAATTTTCCTGTCAAAGCTTTTCCAGATTGCTTACTTTCAAGATGTCTTGGTCAAAACATGTTAGCCTCAGACTTCCTCCCAGTCTACATCAGTAGCATCCCAGAGCACTCAGTCATGGAATCCCCAGGGCCAGGGGCTCTGCAATTGCCCAAGAAAATTCACCCACAGGCTTCCTGCACCCCAGCAGTTCTCTGGTGGGAAGGACGTAGCCAGGTGAGGTCTTGGCCCTCGTCTGTTGGGGCTTGCATGTCCTTTGGTTTGGTACCAAGGGCCTGAAGCCCATTAGTGTCTTTGCTGTCAAGTGTCTTGGTTCCTCCCCAGGAGGAGTAAAGACCTTGACACCCTTTCTGTGGCCAGGGCTTTGCCTAGATTTGGCTGATGAGCCTTTTGCTGGGACTAGGGGTTACAAACACCCTTAATAGTGTGGATAAAGTCCTGGTGTCCAGGTCCCAGAAGGAACAGGCCCATAGGGAAATAGTTTTCTGGTTTTCCAGTCCATCACCATGCTGCCTCGTCTTCTTCCAGCTTCATCACCCCATGCTCTCTCATCTCCTTCTTCTAACAGACAGGGACTTAAGAGAATTCCACCATGGCCTCAGAAACCTCTTTGTTTTGGCTCCCTGCCCAGCTCTGAATCGTCGCCGCAGATTCATAGAAATAACACGTTCTATTGGATAACACCCTATAAACTTCTGCTGCCTTCTCCCACTGCTCTTACTGCGAGACGAGAAATGTTAATGCCTTGAGGGTGTCCTCTTAATTGCATGGCGGCCGTCCAATGGAAGCATATGTACAAATTAGCTGCGATTGCTGGTGTGCGCAGTGGTAGTGCTGCTCAGGAAGGTCTCCACTGGTATTAACGCAAATACAGGAGGCAACTCCACAGAGAAGTTAGCCATGGTTTGGTATTAATCCTCAGGCACAAGGCATAAGGATTCTCTGGCTTGACTGTAATGCAAAAGAAACCATGGTAATAACATGGTCCCCCAGCCAGCTGATTATGAGAGATTAATTAATACCTAGCACAATATGACTACATTCCGTACTTTATGTAGAAAGCCAGAAGAATATTTTGGGGAATAAGCAAGTAAGTGTCAGCGAGGAACAGGTCAAAAGTATTGAAGTATGTCTGTATTATTCTTGGTATGATTGTTCCTAGTTCCCCAAGGCTGTGGATGCCTTATAAATGAATTGAAAAAACAATGGGGGAAATAAAGAAAAAAAATAATTGCTGTATATTTGAAGTGATGTCACTCTTGCGCTTGTTGCTTTGGTGGGCAGGGCTCTCGTCTTTAATGTGTATGTGACATGCTCAGAGCCAGCAACCTCCTGCACCAGCAAACTCACAAAGCACCAGCCCTCACCTTATCCCAACGCTGTATGGAAGCTGATTAACTCCTAAAGGTGGATTATTCCCCCTGGACACTGGTATTCTGGGCTGTCCAGGAGGCGGTTTTCTGGAGATTTGTTTAAAGCAACAGGTCAGGCAAGCAGTGAGCACCCATACCTGTGCTCTTGCCATGTTCTGGCCAGTTCATCTTCCAGGTGAGAAAGTAACCCCTTCTCCAGTCCCAGTCAGGTCATGGTCTGAGGGTTTTGGTACCAAAGGTTTGGTGGTGTCATTGGTGGCAGCCTTTTGCCCACTGGTGCAAAACCATGGGTCACTGCTATGCTTTATGCAGCTCAGCAGAGCTTTGCTAGTAGGCTTTGAAGGCCGGTTAGCATCTGTATTCACCTACAAAGGTCAAGGTATGCAGTTATTAATGCAGTCACTAGAAAAGTGCTCATGAGGAAAAAAAAAAACAAGGAAGCTGCCAGGCAACTGCATGAAAATAGAGCCAGATGAAAAGTGAGCTTTGAAAAGTAGAGAAGGAAAGGGTGGGTGTGAGCTCCCGAGGACTGCTGGATGCAGAAATGCTTGTAGGTGAACCTCGCCTGACATGCTTGTTGCTTCCCTGGCCTTAGGGAAATTACTTAAATCTCTGTTTTTATCTCTCCCAGTTTTCTAAACTGAAGTTGTCATACCTGCCCACCTACTCACCTTTCAAAGGAATATTCTGAAGCTCTGTCTGTAAACTGCTCAGGAAATAGCATATGCGAAACTTTCTCAGTATATAGCAACATTTATTAAAAAAAATAGGCCTGGAAGGCACCTAGGCTCGGCGACAAAATCGGCACAGATTGTCCTTCTCTAGCAATTAATCCCTGCCTTATCTACCACCTTCTTATGGCAAATTGTTTCCCAGTCCCTCAGGCTTTTCTTTCCTGGATCACAGAAAGCTACATCATTTAACTTTTCTTCACTGGTCATGTTTTCTAAACCATAAACATTCCCAATGCCCTCTTGTCCAATAATTCCTTAGAAGTTGGTGTGCAAATCAGGGCACAATCTCCAGGTCACAGAGATGCCTGCTACATCTTGAGCACAGTGCAGTTTGGGATTCAAAACACCACAGTCTAAACTCTATTCTACGTGGCAGGGAGATGTACCCTACCGGTTCGTTGCTGCCTTTTATTGTTACAAAACCTTTCACATCTTTTCTAATTTGCCAACCTCCAGTGTTTTTCTCTCCTCACATAACCAAGTGCCAATTTTTATTGACAGGTTGTTGTAAAATTTAACAGAAAATGCTACTAATGCTGCAGGTTTACTTTAAACATTCCATAAAAATTAATATAAAATAAAAAACATGCCATAAAATGCTTTAAAACCACATGAGCAGAATATTCATCTCTGTTACATTTTATAGCAGTTTAGAGTGACTCCAACAAACCCCTATGAATTTAGGGCTCAGTCTTTAGCTTGCGTAACTTGCCGTATCCACTTTGACTTCATTACAGCCATAGAAACTCACAGCTAGTGAGGAGCCAGCCAATAACCTCTACTGCGTGCCGTAGGAGCTCTGTTCTCAGGGCCAACTGAGACGCTGTACACTTTGGACCAGATCTTCTCACACCCTGTGAGCCTCACGCGTACAAAGAGGGAGCAACATAAGTGATGGGAGGAGATGACCTCTTTGCATCCTGTGAAGTATGACCTGGATTTCTCTTTTCCAGGGCAAGTAATAAAAAGCTAGCACAGATGTGCAACTATAAACTCCTTCTTTTTCAAGCATGAAATAACAGACGTATCTTGCAAGTCCTCAGCACTGTGAGTAGTTACACAAGATGTTGATGTTACTGCTGACCATTAGATGCAGGTCTCACCTGTGGCCAAAAACCAACCCCAAATCCCTCTCCAGGGCTGGTTGCAAACCTTCTCATTATGCCTCCAGTGGCTCCATCAGACCCAGCGACAGCGGGAGCCAACATTCAATCTTTGATCCCAGCCCAAACTTCTGCCTGGCTCATGGTAAAGCATTGCATACTGGGACGTATAGTCCTTGCTGGATAACTGAGGGAAAATACGGACACAATTTAGTAAATCACCCATAAATTAAGCCCAACACAATGGCTCTTGGCAGGTTGCTAATCTGACACTTAACTGAGGAAAATTTGGCTTTCACCATTGTTCCAAGTACCTTGCATATTGATTATTTACTAATAATGAAATGTACTTTAGCAAGTTTATTCCTGTATAAACTTCTCAGGCATGCAGATGCCTTAAAGCAGGCTACATTGCTACCGATTGTATTTTTAATTGCTGTGTTTAGAGAGTCTCATTGATCTAATCAGAGCTAAATAAGCCCCATGGTACTTCCTATAGTAAAGTTTACTGAGGATGTGTTTCTTTAATTTGCCGTAATGAAACCTTCTGCTGTGCTGTCACCGGTCAAATGCAATGCCAGTGAGCAGAAGGGGACGCTCCACACTTTAATAAATTTGTTGTTATTTCCGCAGTTCAGAAATCCCATCACCCAAGCAGTAGGAAAGCAGCTGGGTGACATTATCAGTAATTGCTTAATATTGTCATTGCATTTGCTTACAAGGGAAAAAAGGCACAGACTATCAATCAGCCAACAGAATATTCATAGTCTATGATAATAGTAAGTGCTTTTTGAATGTCATGGCAACAGTCACACAAGCAACGTGATCTTGTACTTGATTACTTCCTGCTGCATTCCTGGTAGTGTCCATATTGCTCCATTAATTTTCCTCTTTTTTTAGAAAAAAAAATCTCATTTGTGTTTGGCAAGAGCGCAAAATAGACAGCACCTTTTCCCAGAGACTCCCAATGAGCAGGACCTCTTGGGGTATCTGTAGCTTTTCTGTAGCCTAGATATGTCCTATCCCGGACCCAGCATTCCTGAGTGCATTTTAGGAATTATGTCTGGATTACTACAGCAGGTAATCTCTGAAATCAGATTTGAGACTGACTTTTGTGAAAAAGATTTAGAGTAATCTTATTAAATAATTTGTTGGAAGGGCTTTTCAGGCAAGGGGAAATAAATTGATTTGTCTAAGACACATCTGGACCTGACTCATTCTCTGCTTGGCCTAGTGACCTTTGTTTTTCAATTGCTTTATCTCATTCACCTTTGTGGGTTCACGGTTTTTAAAGGCCAGAAAACATGAGCATTTAGTCTTCTGCATTAGAAACTCATCCAGTAATTTCTGTATCATGTCCATTACTTTTGAACAGGCAGTGGCATATCCTTTTAGGAAGAGCTTCTTGGAGGGGTGCAGCTGGTCAGTAAGCTGCCATATCCCCTAGTAAATTGTTCTAGATATTAGTAAGAATTCTTCTTAAACGACTACAAAAATACAACAACATGAAACAAGAGGAAAAAGCTGAGATCCTTACTTGAAATCTGAATTTGCTCAACCTCAACTGTCATCTCTTAGAGCTCATTACGACTTTCACTTCAGCCTGAAGAGTTGCGTCCCATGCAAAATCTCCTTGTGCAAGGGCTAATAGATCATAATTGAGTTATCTCTTAACCTTCCCAAGGATAAACTACTTTAGATAAATTGGTTTAACAAAAGTGAAAAGTTCTGCTTGGATGCCAGTGTCTGAATTTGTGTTAGACAGCTTCTAGACTGCCATTTGGCCTCCCTCGTGTTTCACTTAAGGACCATTTCTAGTCCAGCAGAGACCTGAACTGCAGGGTCCCAAACAAGAGTTCTTCAACAAGAAGGTGCAAAGGGGTGAAGGGACTAAGGGGAAGGGACTAGAAACGTTCCTTTAGAGCACTTGAACCGACAGCCCTGTTCAGCCATCACCTACCACAAATGATCCCTGCTGATGCAAACTTTCTAGCTCAATCTGCCTTCTAAATGTATCAAAGGTATTTTAACTACTTTGATAATTCCGTTGTAATACCTTGGCTATTTTCCTCTTTCTTTTTTTTTTTTAAAAAAAAAAAAAAAAGAAGGAAGGAAAGGGAGATGCAATGTTTGACCAGGAAAGTACGGGGAGTAAGTAGCCTAGTCTACCCTGAAGGAAGACAATTCCAACTTCCAGTTTTACCTTTTCTTTCAATTCCCAGCTCTATTAGATCCTCCTTGTGTCATTTCTTATTTAGTCTTCACGTGCTTGGGTTTCTTGATGATCATAGCGGGAATAATGGCAATGTTGTTGGCATTTGGTCCATCCCTGTAGGCATGGCCACCCCTGGGCCAAGTGACCACTCACATGACGATGCCCAAGCACACTGCTGCTCTTCTGCCAATGGATTATTTGGTTGTATTATTTATAAAGTACTTTGATAGATTCGTTTACTGGGAGCTAAGTAATGGCAAGGCCTTTGAGGGATGAACGCTTGTCAGACGTTGCTACATTAAGTCTACAAGTGAAAATCAAACTGCCTGGCTTCAAAGAGGTTTGGCTGGTGTAAATTAACCTGTATTTTAGAAGTTCTGGAGCAGATGTCATACTTTGCCCTGGAGATCTCATTACTGCTCAAATGTATGCGCAGATTTTGCCACATTAACGAAGCAGCGGGTTCCCCCTCCCCCACAAAGCAGGATTAGCTGCTGGTGTCTGTAGTTATTTTTGTCAAAAACCTTTTGAAAGCCTATGTGAGCAGAGGAGGAGGGAAAGTTCAGAAAAAGCCCGTATCTGTCTTTATTAATTACAGGATGATTAATTATTTAATCTGCCCAGATATCTGTATGCACAACTTGGCTGATTTTCATTTATCAGGCTTTCAGCACCATTAATCAAGGGAAGTTTTAAATGTGAGGGAAGACAGGTTGATTTAAGGTGACCCCTCTAGCCCGTGTGCTGCCTGGACCTGGCACCGGGGCCATCCACCATGGCAAGGGCTGGCCCTGCCTCCTGCCAATGAGGGCTCACGTTTGGGCCACTCCACGTTTTGCTTCGGGATCCTCCACAGCTACTTCTCCAAATTTCATCATGAAGTTTGAAACCCACCACAGGCTCAAGTGAAAGCATGAGGCAGATAGCAAGGGAGGATCTGGACACAGCATTGGCTTAGGGCAGCTGAAGAGAGATTGCCCCACTTCAGCCATGATGGTCCCCCTTCTGGAACAATCTTCTGGGATGGTGCACAGTTCTCAGGAGTGCTGGATGATGTCTTAGCTTAACCCTCCTCCACTGAGGTTCATTACCTTGGGAAGTGCATGCAAATTTCCAGCGTGCACTGAGTCGCTCAGGAGATGCTCGGTAATTTGTCATCCTGCCACAAGGCAGATTGTATCTACTTAGCTCCTGAATTACATATCCAAGCAGAAGTCATTTGCTTACCTGCTTTAAATTCTTTGGCAAGACCCAGGTTTGGAGTTCAGGAGTGAGAGGAATAAGCATGCATGGGCAATACAGCATCCTATTTTGCTGGGGAGTTCTTCTCCAGGTGAATGACGGTGTGAGGAAGAGGTGGTGGATGCAGGCTCCAACCTGGGTGCAGACCGGTTTTTCCTTTTTTTTTCTCCCCACCTTCTGTTTAGGACTTGGAAAGTGCCAGTTCATTAGTCTGCAGTTGCCAGCTCCTATCATTTTAGAATAATTTTTAGAATGAACCTTATGTTATTGGAATTGTTTTTAGGTTCTTAGCTCCTGAAGTCAGGTTGTACTGGAAGTTGTCTGCCAGATTTCATTTTAAAGCACACTTTAGTTTTCATGATTGCAAAGAGCTTTAGTGGTAAAGCCCAAAGGATTATTACAGGCTTAAAAGTCAGATGGCATATACAAACTTTAATTTTTATTTTTCATGTACTACTTTTTCCCGATTTACAATGAATGTCAATGACTTAGGGTATGCAGAAATATTCACTAACCATTGAGCCAATGTATCTGGAGCAATTGAACACTCCTTTTTCATCGCAAAACCTTCGTATCCCTGGAGCTGTATATCGTCACGCTGCATAGTTGGCTTGCTGGCCACAATGTGGCCATGCCTGGCTTTGCCTACCTCTGCAGATCATCCTTGTTTAGGCATTTCCAGAGCTGATTAGGAAAGAAAAAAAAAAAAAAAAAAGAATCAAGTGTCTAAATTTGCCTGTGCTGCACTGAAGGTAAATGTATATACCTTGCATTTACATTGAAGTCTCTGTGTAAAAAATGTAGTTGAATAGCAAGAAGGTCTTACAGATCTGCTCAGTTTTTATTTTAGAGTGAGGAAATCAGTGGCTGATTAGATTCATAATCCTTGTTCCAAGTCTGGGTGGTGGAATATGGACATACTCACAGTCTCAAATACACTTGCTCTGCCGTCTCACACAGGGATTTCTGTTACCGCAGAAAAGACAAAAGCCTCAGACTCATTAGCCATATCAGTATCCTGCACAATAAATATACCCATAAGGCAAATCTCCAGGCATGATGCTAGCAGCAGAAGGACGTGTGTCCTGTCTATCAGGAGGAGCAAAGTGATTTTCTTTTCTAAAGCGGGTTAACTATCACCTGTCATTAGTGAACTCACAGTGAGTGAGGTGTCCTCCTATCATAATAACCAGGGGAGGGTAGCTCATGTCAGCCCAGGACACTGTAGACCACAGGACCCCATTATAAATGATTCCTGGGGCTTTGCTATGCCTGATTTTATTTTAGCCTTTTCCTTTCTAAGGAGAATCTCCTTCTTCCTCCTGTACACATCTTGTTTTCAGGAATGACTGGGCATTAGTTATTGTTACAGTGTTATTTCATTGAAGTTACCCAAGTATTGCTTCGGTACCCAAAATGCACAGAGCTCTTCATACACCATGCAGGCAATGATATGCCTACTGTGGGTATGGAGAGATAAGAGGTTGTCTGCAGCAGACACCCTAATATAGGCACTCACCCCCACCCCATTCCCTCCAGTGTGTCACAGCAAACGGCCATGGACTGTTCTTGCAGATTAACTGCCACCCTGTGAACTCAAACCCTCACCCAGCCCACAGTGATTTGCGTAGGACCACAGGAGAAAAAGCATAAAGTCAGGATTTATCTTATAATGAGACACCAAGCTAGAGGCCAAGTGACAGGAGTTCTGTTCTTATTTCTGCTGCAATTTTTGGCAAGCCACCTAATCTCCCAGGTTCCCATTCCTGTCAAGAGATGATAACACTTTTTCTCCTAACACTTTTTCTCCTAACACTTTCTACCTATTTTATGTAGGTAAATTTTCGTCTTCACTCTGCAGAGCCCACCTCTCATGTACATGATTAGTGGCTCGCTAACAGGACCTAATTTGAGCTGGGAGCTAACAACCAATGGACTACCAGCAGAACACGTCCGTGGAGTATTTTTTGACCTCTGTTTCCTTTTTGTGTCTCAATGATGGACTTGTGAGTCATAGGACTCACCAACAGAGCCTATTCCCGTCATAAAGCTCTAATTGCAAATTAACCTTTGTTTGATAACTTGTAAAAATGTTATTCTCCCTGTCATTGAAAAAGAAGGGAGTGCAGTAACAAAGCACCTGTTTATTGTTCAGCTTTTCCTGAAATGTTAAATATTATGTTATTAACTGCTGGCTAACTTGTGAACTAATTAAAAATAGTTATTTGAATAACGTATGTACTTAGAATTCTCAGGGATTCTCTAAGTAGTAAATGATCTGACAAGATACTTTGGCACCTTGGAAGTGCTGCTTTTGCATGGAGTTAGTACAGCGTGTTTTAGATTTTTAGCATGGATGCATGCTCATAGTAACAAGAAAGAAAATTTTACAGTGCTTGTAGCTGAATTATATTTTGCTATTAATCATTTCTTTACACTGACAACAATTCACTTGTCCTAAAAGCATTCAAATACTGAGGATTGATTTTGCAATTTCTTTGCATGCGAAACCCTGAGTGAAATCATTTGAGATTTTTATGTATCATCAGCTTGCAGGACATTAATAATCTGAGTCAAAGGCTCGTGTAATAGTGGGAAGCTTCCCACTGATATCAACTAGTTTTTCATCCATCTGTAATTGAAGAGCAGAGATATTTTTTTCTGTTGACGTTCTTTCATACGACAGTCCCAACAGATTCCAACAAACTCAGCATGTCAGTTCTTGTAGAAAGATCTGAAAAGGGCTTTTAGTTAGCGGGGAATGACACTCAGTATTTTCCTGTCCCTTTTTGTAGACTTAAATCAACATGTCTGATGATTAAAAACATCTGTGGGAACAAGTTTT
The DNA here is from genome assembly GCA_013400135.1 of Rhinoptilus africanus. NCBI lineage: Eukaryota > Metazoa > Chordata > Aves > Charadriiformes > Glareolidae > Rhinoptilus > Rhinoptilus africanus. The sequence continues at coordinate 409,413 of VXBO01001944.1, forward strand.
GAGTATACTGAGGAGGAAAGAAATATTACAACTCTAAGTTCTCACTGTAATAAACAACTCTTTTCCTGAGTCTATAATGGACAAGATCAATAAAACAATTGACGGTAACCATGGGAGAAGAAGAATAACGGCCTCATTTAGCATTTATAGACTGCTGCTCCTGAAAGACTTTCTAAATGTTTTAATTAAGCATCACAACAACCCCATGATGTACAGTACAAGAAGAGTTATTATCTCTATTTTACAGGTGGAGATCAGCACAAAAAGGCTCCCAGGTCCCATAGAAAGTCTTTGGCAAATCTGGTAGTGGCAGTCATGTTACTTCACTCCTAGTTGTACACCCGAACCTTTGGAGGACATACCCTTCCCCATACGTAACGTCATTTACAGGCCAAATTTGAGAGATCCCTGGAGGTAGAAGTCCAGGTGAACCCATCAGGAGTTAAATGCACAAAGCGTTTGGGAGAATAGTAGACTGGAGTGAACAAGTTTTGGAAGTATAGGAAGTACCCAGCTACAGCCAGGTCTCCCCAAAGTAACTGTGAAGGTTCAACTCCTGTATAAATTTATCTCTCATTTTTTTCCTGTTTCCTGGTTTTGTCTGAATGTGAAGGAAGTTACTGAAGACATGGATTATGGAAAAGTCTCTGTTGGTTGCATTTTCAGAATTTCTAACCAGTATTGCCGCAGATAAACTCTCCAATGAGGCAGTTTTCATACGCTTCACCTTGGCATTGCACACTTGGGTGTTCTGGATGACTCTCAATGGCTTTAGGGGGAATATCCATGCTTTTGGAATGGCATTTCAGTCCTCTAAAGGCTTACCAGCCACTGACTACAGAGCAACATCATCACTGATAAATCAGTGTCAGAAAACTCTGAAAAAAGCTGTCCAAAAGAAAGAAACCCTAATATCAGCCAAAGGATCTTCCTTCCCTCTACAAAGCTTGTAGCTTAACTCTTGAAATCACCATCTCACCATCTGACAATTTATACTGAAAACCATTATATTTTCACTGTATATTCCCAGAATAAATGGCCTTGTGAATAAGACTCACATCTGAGAAAGGGCTTAGATGTCTTGAGTGGAACGTGATGCTGCTTTGGGTACTGTGAGGGGGGATGGGAAAATCAGAACAGAAACTATGAGGAGGCTGAGTGGGGGAACTGCCTGAAGCCAACACTTTCGGAGTCATATTCAGACATCACAAATACCACCTATGTGTTCCTCATAAGAACCAGTAGGAATGCTGGGTGCTTCCCAAAGTGTGTTCACTTTCAGCTAGCCAAGAAATAATGCAGAAGACAGGGAGCTTACACCCTGAGATTTGATATATAAGTAGTTATCTGCAACCTTCCCTTTGAAAATTAAGCAGGGATTATTTAAAGAAAAATACTATAGAGGTGAAGGAATCTCCCCTCTTCTCCTATACTGCTGTGCTCTCCTAAGAAAGGATGGAGCAAGGCTCAGTTTTCATCTCTGTCAGGAAGATGAACCTTCACTGCTCGTTTCCCAGGAACATGGTCTGACCTGGCCAGGGGTGTTCTCAGATAGCACCCACTCTCCATTGCTCCTGGTGAGGACTTACCACCACATTGGCCTGGAAAGAAAGGCAGCATTCAAGAGCACTAGAGGTCTTCTCCCAGGATCTCCCCAATATTTTGGTTAATGATGTTCAACTCAGAGTGCATCTGCTCTGCGGGTTTTGAAGTACAACTGTGAGGCATATAATCCTAGATGCTAGATTGATACATAGCAAAAGTGGGCTCAGTCCCCAGTGGGAAGGTTTCTATGTCTTTGATTTTTTTTTATCCCTCATCCTTCCATACCCCATCTGCGAAAGATGAAAGTACTCTTTCTTTTTCTGACCCCTCTGTCTTACTACACTATATAGCAGCTTCTTCCTTGCTTTAATCTTGGCACGTTTTTGTTTAGTTAGATAATGGACAACTCTGAGGGAGTGACATGTTATGAAAATAAATAAGAATGAGGCACTTGCAAATGCAGTATACCAAGTCTACCAAGGACTGGAGCCTACTTTCTGCGCTGGCTTTTCCCAAGCTGCTTTTATTTATGACTTCAGGCCCTTGACCTTAGTTGGCAGTGGAAGCTGTGGAGGAAACAGCTATGAATGTAATTCATTGTATGCAAAGATGTCCTTCCAGGCAGACATCCTGGAACCCACTCATCAGGTGCAGTGTGAGCCATAAGACATTATTTATTCAAGGATGTGTATGGCATCTTCCATTACAAGCACACATATGCCTGTAGAACTGAACCGTGTCTGCTTTTCTACATCACAGCCTTATCTCTGGGACATCCAAAGCGAGCTTCTTTTGGAACCATGAAATAACTACAGGTCAAATGCCATGGCTGTGCCAATGCATCACCTGCACAGTGGGAGACACACTTGGGTCTTCTGGAGTTGAATTTGGCTTTCAGGCATAAGATATGAAAAGAAACACTATAGCTTTTCTATGGCTAAGCAGGAACCTTCTCAATGCTTCAGAGGGGTCATCTGTTTGGCTTGTCTTGAAAACTTTTACCAGCTAAAGGCAATCTCTTCCACAACATTACACCATGGGACCAGCCTCTGGTTCAGGAAACTGTTGGTCAAATTTAGGCTAAATTTTGGTACTGAGTTTTGCAGACTTTATTCTTCTCCCATCTCAATTAAAGATTGCTTAGACTTATCATGCATTTATTCTCTTCCATTATATTCTGCCTCTCATAACAGCATATGCATCTTCAAACTACGTTCAAACCCCTCCATTATGGCCTACAGTCACCACTTGGGCTATCAGTCTTATAGTTCCCTGTCCCTGGACAGACCGTGCAGTAACTCACATGGAACCTACGTCCAAGCAGTCAAAATCCCATCCTCATTGTTGAATCAATGAGAATTTCCTTTGTACTGATCCTTTTTTTTTTTTTTCTGCTAGAAAGCATAGTAGTCTATACTTAGAGACAGAGAAGAGAGGCTGATGGGGATTTCTATTTCCCATGTATTTTTTATGCAAGCAGTGTTTGGATTAGATTGCATTTACAAGTATCATAATTGCCTGGAGTGCATTTACCAAAGTGTGCCTAGTAAAAATGGCCTTTTGCTTTCCCCATCACAGCATTTTCAAATATCTCAGTGCAGAGTGCATCTTTTGTCTTCAGGAAAACCAACCAAGGGATGGAATTTTAAGTAGGGATTTTTTCTGTTTGGTTTTCTGTTGCTGTTGTTGTTTGGTTGGTTTTTTAATTTATAAGCTGGTCCATAGGGCTGGAGAAATGTTTTGACAGAGAGGAACGAGATGATAATAGATAATGGACTAATCCATTTGTTGTGGCTGCTTTACCACTGAAATTTGTATACATGGGAGACCGCTAATAAAAATGGAGCCATTTACACATAATTTAGTTGATTGACTTAGTTCTAACTCTTTCACAGCCACCTCAGAAGTGCATAGTTACTTAAGGTTATCATTTTGAGAAGATTTTTAATTTAGAGGGACGCCAGAGATGCAGGATACTCTTATTAGGAGACATTCTGTGCTGCCCTTGTACTATGCTTTATATAATTAGTGCAGACTTAAACAGTACAGCTATTTAATAACCCCTCTGTGTGTTCCACGTAATGATTATAATTATGCCAGTGACTGAACGCTGAACTGGAGCATCCAACAGGATGCCCTTGTGACGCAAAACGTCATGAATTTTAATTGATTCCTCACCCAGATTTGGCCAGGAGATTCCACGTGTAGGCTACCGGGCTGCCCTTGCAAACCACACAGTGCTCAACTACAAGTGGAAAAAAAGGTCTTCATGAGGTTCTTCCAAGGACTGATTCATCTCCCAGTCCACAAACCGCTCCAATACTGGGAATATTCACCCTGACTGCAGAAAGCCTTGGACTGGGTACATGGACAATAGGAACTGTGAGCAAAGCTATCTTCTGTCTGAGTCAGCAGTGGCTCAAATCTAATGCTTGCTCCCCAAAACAAAAGTTTAGTTAATTTTTTCCCCTCTTACTAACTGTTCCCATATCACCAACACACGGCACATACTTCTTGGCAGAGAGAGCTCTGTAAAGGGTTACAGATAAGAGTAAAAGCCTAGAGTGCGTGGGTTTCCATGTGCCTACAGGCATTAAAAATCAGCCCACAGTCCCTCCAATTCATTACACGCTTCTCTGCAAGCTACATTTCAGCAGCTGTCTCAGTGACATTTGAGCCAAAGAAGGACAAGACTTAAGTGTATTTAATAAAAGATTATTGCTTATCAAGATCATTTTCCTATTAGGAAAATACAGAAAATCAAGCTCACAGCCTTTAAAAGTAATGCTCTGCAAGTTGGTGTGAAAATTATACTTCTTCCAAGTCCACAGGCTGTTCATAAGCTGATCTGCACTTTCCTAATGCAAGGTACTGACTGAAACACTTTCCAGGCAGGAATCATATCTTAATAGCAAAATGGTCCAGCAAGCCCTCTCCCTTCCCTCTCTGAGTTTTGTGCTTCCCAGTGCCAGTGACAATACTTGGCCAGTTGAAAAGTTCCATGAGTAGGAAGAGGTGCCCAAAGTGCCCAGTGGTGCTCAGTGCCATTGCTCTGAAGTCTGAAGGGTAAGCCTTTATATTGATAAAGTAAAGCAGAAGCACACTTCTTCACAGCTTTGCCCTTTATCAGGTCCTCATCACTGAGGTGCTCTACTCAATCTTAGTGTATGGGACTAAGGCAAGGAGGCCACTGACCAAACCCGAGCATCATCCAACACTTCCTACGCTGTTCCTGGTGCCAGACCTCACAGAGAGATTTCTGTTCAACCTTCTGCCAGGTGGCTGCTGGCCATGGCCAGGGCGCCATAGTCTGCTCTTCCCTGCAGTAATGAGTTACTTACGCCCAATTATTCACCAAACAGTTTATGCTAACAAACTTCAGTTGGTCTGTTGTTTCTAAGTTGCCTCGCTCCATCACAAACTCCACTGTGGCCAGAGGAGATGCAGCTATTTTACACCAGTGGAGAACCTACCCTAAAAATGCTGACATCTCTGATTTGCCATGAAGATCTTTTTATTTTCTTCTTTTGGAATGGAGAGTAGCAAAAAGCAAGTAACATGCAGAATTATTCATGCTAAACTTGTTCAAATATCTTAGATATTCAGCACATTCAGAGTTACTTCCTCTTGGAATACTTTTGCACAAAGATTAATCTGATGACGAACCCTTCAGTTTACCCTCCTGCAATCCAATGCTCTGTGAGTTACTCTCTTTGGCATCAAAATCCTTTCCTGCTAAAATGTTTTTTATGTTCTTCATTGAAAATCCTTTAGTCATTACAGCTTTGGTTGTCTAATGTCATTAACACGCCTGTAAGAAGGAGGACATTGGCACAGTAATTTTCATTTCTTTGGAATGATAAAATAGAACTCTATATAGATTTCTAGTATAGATTGTTGAGCTGGAAGAAAATCATATCTGCAGAAAGATGTACAGAGTTAAATGTATTTTGGTGTGGTGAATTTGGACAAAAATTAGTCCTTCTCCTGCCTCATATGAATATAGAACTCTTTGAGATCAGGCTCATCTAGAGCTAATAGGGAGACACAGCCTATCACTCTGTTTCTGTCCTTCTGTGGATGCAGCCATACCTTGCAGCGGGGAGGGTGGGGTAAATTTCTGTGCTTGGCACATGAAGAGCATCAGAAAGTTGTATTCTGGATTGATTACAGGTGTTACTATCTGAAATACCTAACTGAGAAGTGTGATTTGTCCTAGGCTCCTCATATATTCTGTGGAGAGAGACAGGCACACCAAGGAGGGGAGCAGGAGTTAAGTTGAATGTCAAAAGTGCTTCTTTTTTTCAATATATTTCTGCTCAAGTTGAGACTGAGATCAGTTGTGAAACTCCAATGTAGGTCCTTGACATCTTTCATACTTACAACACTGTCACTACTTATCAACCGCGAGTTCCTTGAGAGTCAGACCTCAACACACCACCCAACGAGGATGGCTTTTATTCTAGGAATGACAACAATGTTGAGGGAATAATAAAAGGAAGATTTGTTAGAATGCACTATCCCAGCAACCAGAGAAAATGTCTTTCATAGGTTACCATGTTGCCTGTAAGTAGATCTGACAGCTTAATTTTCTAACATGGTACATAGGAAACTTGAAATGAGCTTTTCAGTTAAGTGCAGGATGCAGAGTGTGTCTCCACAGTGTGTTTAATGAAGGCTTTCAGCCATATCTCTACTCTCACTGCTCTTCAGCTTCCTTATTCTGTCACTTTCTTTCCATGAGATGCATTTCCAGATATAACTGCCGAAGAGAGTGTTTCTGTCTATGTCGACTGGTTTGCCAATGGCATAGTGTGAGCAGGGAATTCCTTAGATGCTTCTTTTACAACAAAAACCTTCAGGACCTGAATTCTGGGTTTTGGTGTTGCTCTTATGACTGTTTCTAGCTGGGAGAAATGATGCAAAAATGCTTCAGCATGCATGTAAATAAGACCCTATAGTGGAGTTATCTTAACATTTAAAAACCCAGCTAATTTTCATATCCGGGATGTACAAGACTAATCAACATTGACATCCTTGTTCCTGTAATGTAAGGAATAAATGGGACATCTCTTCTTGGCCCTGGGAGAGGGAGAGGTCTGAGGATCACATCATCTAGCATAGGGCACGTATGATTCAGGGTACGAGGTAGACACCCAACTGCTGTACTTTGTCTCAGGACAGCAAAGTCTTGCATAGTTCCTAGAGGAATAAACCCCAGAGACCTGGGCATGTTTAACCAAGCACTTAACTTACACTGATTTACAGCAGTTGACATTGGAGCACTTAAAATTTCAACCACTACGACAGTGACCTGAACTGCACATCCCAATCGGAGATCCCAGCGAGTAAGCTGTGACAGCAGATAGCGCTGCAGCAAAATGTAGCTGTTCTGATCCAGGGTATTCAAAGGGAGGGGGGGTGTGGGGGGAAGGAAATCCAAGCAGAAGCATCCAGACTCAGCAGAGGTAGGCATTGTGCACAAAGTTTTCCCAAAGTGCTTGAGAGATGCTAAAGAACGTCTTTTGCATACGCCAGTTGCTCAGAAAGTAATTCTGAAAGTGGGTGTCATTTTTTTTCCACCTAAATCATGTGTATGCAAACATTTGCCAGTCAAATGGTTGCTGATGCATTTAAATTTCTAGCCTAAGGCACCCACGGGCTGCAAGTATGGACCTTATTTTCTAAGTGTGTGAGGGGAGGTCTGTGGCAAAACGAAAAAGGCTACAGCTCACTCCCTTCTTTCTTTGACATGCCTTTGGTGACCCGTGTGTAATAATGCCCAGGACACCATGCCTGAGTGCCACTGCTGCATGTGGAGCCACATGAAGCTGCCGCAGGTATGACAGCAGATGTTTCACCCAGCCCTTCCCTTTGCTTCTGTATTTCCCACCACCGAGGCACAGATTTTTAAGGCTGAAAGGTCTGTTTTGAGAATCAAGCTGAGTGGCCCCTTGGTTTGCCAGCAGCAGGCAGCAGGCATTGCTGTGCCCTGGGTTAATGGGGAAAGAGAAAAGTCTGTTCCCCCAATGAGTTACTTGCTGACTAAGGTCAGATTCAGGCCAGTGAAGACTTTGATCTGAGTCCGTGCATAGGTGAGGAACAAGCATCTCCATCCTGAGATCATGCTCCTTTCCCTACGACAAGCTGAAGTAATCTCTGCTAAAATTAAAAATAAAAAATAAGATTCAAGTGCTGGCAAATCCACAACACGGCTGTGGGAGATGCATTCCCGCAGCCAGCATCCCTCCCAGTCAGAAATAAAGGCCATAGCCATGTTCCCAGCCTGATGCTGTCTGCCCGCCGTACCCAGCCGTGGGATCTGTTCTCCCCACCCTCCCCTCCCCTGGACAGACTGGTGGGTCACGGTGGTGCTGGCTCCTGACTCAGACACTGTGTTCCTCAGTTCCTTGTGCCTGCTGTGGACCTTAGAAAGTTGCCACTGTGAAGTGTTATCGCTCTGTGTTGGAGGCCTGAGAAAATTATAGCTGATTTTCTGGGGGTTTTTAAGCTGGTTGCTCTACCTCACTGCCCAGAGTAATTGAACTTTGCAAACTATGAAGGGAGAATGCTAAAGTGGTTTTGACTGGGAGTTAATCCAGTAATTCTTCCAAAGTACCCAAATGTGTCAATCGTTGGCAGCTTCTAATAAATTGCCCAGGGACCCAATTTGGGTGTTACTTCAAATGTGAGATGACAAGACGAGGAAAACAACTAAACAGCTTATTGCAGAAAATACAGCTTTTAAGCTTCATTAACAGCTTCCCCATCTGCAGATTTTGGGGTGCACCCAGCAGCGGATCAGGAAGGGAGTTGGTCGGGGGAAGGCTGACCTCTGCTTTCCCAGCCTTGGTGATCAGTGCCGGTAAGCTTTGCAGCGCGCAGAGCAGAGCCAACCTTCCCAGTGAACAACAGAGCTGGAAATCTTAATTCTCATTTGCCCAAACTTCTCGTTATCTCAATGACTTCATCAGTCAGTGCTGGAGTGGCCAGAAAACAAAGCTACTTCAAACAGCTCTGTGTTAAGGGCCTCTTTAGAAGGAAGGGGAAACTCTCCAGGGACTTCTTCATTGGCTCTACCAACAGAGTTCTCAGGGCTTAAAGGACATTGAAAATTAGTGGAAAAAAAGAGGGGAAAGGGATAGAGCAGAAGCTACTGAGAGCAGCCCTGAGGAGAAGGATGTGGGGGTCTTGGTTGATGAGAAGCTCATGTTGAGCCCAGAAAGCCAACCGCATCCTGGGCTGCACCAAAAGCAGTGTGGCCAGCAGGGCCAGAGAGGGGANTTATGATCCTATGATTGACTAGACTTCAAGTGCTATGATGGGAGTCTCAGACAATGTGCTCAGATGCTCAGACCCACACCATGGATGTGTGTTCTCAGGTGGTATAGATCCCACCATTCTATGATTCTATGGTTCTATGAATTGAGAGGGTGGCCTGGCCCCACCACTCTGCATTTTCGCTGTTCCCATCCCCTCCAGGATCACAGCTTGTAGACCAGTATGGAACACTAAAAGTACTTAGAAACATCTTTGCATGGAAACGAATGAAGCAAGAATCAGGGCTTAATTTTGTACCTCAAGTCAGCCAAGTGAGCTCTCTTTTATTTCTGAGGGGGTTTGACAAGAGGCACTGGGATGAAACTGGGCTGGGAAGACAGCCCAGATTACAGTTTTGGGTACTGGATGGCTCTTGTATATGTGGGAGAAATGGCTGTAATGCAGCATGTGTAGAGGGAGGTGCATGTGTGTTTATAGCTCATAATTGTTGCTTTTTTGACAGATGCCTGTTGCTCTTTAAGCAGAATGGGATTCCAAATGTCATGATGCTTTCATGTAGCATAAGTGCTGCAAAGAACATTGTTCTTGCTGATGCAATGATTAACATAAAAATGAATTGTACAGCTGAAGAAAAAGCTAAACTTTACTCACACAAATGTGCTGTGCATGTGAACCATTGGTGTTTAGTTAGAATTACGTTACACAGATCTCACTTAAAACAACATCTTTTGCCCACAGCAGCATGAAGATGTAAAGCTTTTGATTTTCTTGCTGATATTTATCCCAAGGGGATGCCATTTCTTACAGAAATCCTTCCCACTAGAGTTTAGCTCCTGCAAACATGTGTCTCACCTTTACGTTAGAGTGACAGTAAGCATCTTAGTTCTGTTTTGTGCCATTGCTGCTGCTTTGGAGTCTGATCCTGCCAACTACTGAGCACCTTCGCCTTCCACGAACATCAGGGCACATTAAGAGGCACGGTGGGAACTCAGTACCAAGGAGGATCAGACTGTGATGCATTAGTATTAAGGTCAGACTTACAATGCATTAATATCGCTCAACAGAAATATTAGCTGTCAAGAAGCTTAGAATTGTTCTTTTTATGGCTTAGGGAACAATATTATAGCAAGAATGACGGGAATATAAATTCAGAGGGTGTTTACAAGGTGGGAAAACAAGAGTCAACATAAACGGGCTATTATCTGTATTCGGTATTGCCTGATTCTCAGTGAAATGAATGTGGAGAATTTGTGCTGAGTAGGCTTTTTCAAGGTTAGCGGAGACAAGGAGTTGTTCCCAGGGGAGGATGAAGAGCAGACGGTGATGGAGATGAGCCACAATACAAGATGTCAGGTTTTGCACCCCACAGCAGTGTTTTCAAAAGCAAATGATGGAAGATGACTACAGCACTGATGAAGCTGTTTGCCTCATCATGGTCTATGAAATAGTGTCTTTCTCTCCTACCCCAAGCCCCCAGCAGATCTGCAAGGGTTAGTGGGGTCAGCTCCTTCTGTCAAAAATGCTGTGGCTTGCCAAAAAGAGGTTGAAACAATACAGAGAGTAAAAACGATAACTCTTCAGACTATTTTTTTTTTAAATGCTTCCAGAATAGCTCCAAATAATATAAAAACTCATTATGTATGTTGCTTTTAGATCTGTAACACCATCGCAAAAATACCTGTCAAGAAATCCAGAGGTGAAACTGTAAGGGGCAAAGATGTAAAGACAGACGCTATTTCTTAATAAATGTGTTCATGAAAATATATTCTGCTTTTAGGCACCATTAAGTCCAAGGATGACATCAACCCTTAAAGTATGTCACATAAAGGTCTGGTCAGGTCAAAGAAAACATACTGGGCTGGCCTTAAAAGGGGATGTTTGGAAAAACTTTGGGCAGATTGGAAAATATAATGGCCTCAATTTAAATAAAGATGGTGATTCCAAATATTATAATATCCTCCGTGCAATGGAACACCACGAAGTTATTAAAGCACCTATTTGGCAGAGGCAGCAGTGAGCTGAAAAAATAAATATTTTCTATAAAGAAAACGTGAAGTAATATTTGGCTTCAGGGGCCGTGTCAGGCAGGCATACAGGTTGTGCTAAATTCCAGACAGATCATTGCTTCTAGTTCAAAAGTGGTTCATTTTATTGGAAACATTTTCCAATTATTCACCACAATCCAAATGAAATGGCAAAACATTTTAACATATTTACCATTTTTCTCCTTTTTTTGAGATAACCTACTCAGTCAAGTCTATCCAAAATTGAAAATAGTTTTGGTTATTTTTCAAAGATGCTTAATCAATATGTGTTTTTATTGTGCTTCCAGGATAGGGTTTTACAAAAAGGTCATAAGTTGAGTCCTTCTGGAATAAAAAATGTCTTGGAAATCTTCTAGAAAATATTTCCTACAGAAGACTTCAAAATGATTCTGTAGGAATAGGAAAATCTTGTTATCTGTGGTTCTGCCACCAAATTAATGTAAAAATGGAAATAGTCTTTGAAAGCAAGAATGATGAGGTAAAAATCTATGACCTGGTGTGTACAGGTCAGACTAAATAATGAACATTGTCAAATTGTAGCCTTAATAACCTATGAAAAATATCTTTAGGTATCCCAGGAATGCAGCCATTCTTCCTCTCTCAAAAGCAATTTTACCATGTTGGGCTTTTTTCCCCTCTCTGCCTTGTGATGAAATACTCCACATTCCCAATACATCATGATATTGCTATTGTCTCCAATTTAATCCACTGGTAATCGTATTATCCTTCCCCTCTATATTGATCTGGATGAAGCACTGGCTCCAGCAGCTCCCTTTGGTGCTTTTAGGTCTCACTGAAGGGCAATATCTTCAACCACTGGAATAAAGTCTGGTGTAATTAAGGACCTGATGTACGAGTCAGCATGCTGGAGACTGCACTACGCGTACTTAATTGGATAGCACACTCTGTATGCACCCATGTCGAATGGTTAGTCCCTATACAGAATGGGTCTGTAAATGTTTGGATTGCTACTAAAACAAGAATTACTTTGCTTTTCCCAGACTCTCTGGTGGTGCCTAGCAGTAAATACTCAATCCTGAACAGTTCTGCAACATGCAAAGTACCCCCCAGTGAGAGCGAACTGTAACAGGATTGAGTTATGGGGCTTGGCCATGTTGTAGGCATTTGGCTATGACCGGACCTTGTGTATATATAAATCATAGAATCATAGAATCATAGAAATGATAGAATCATAAATGTAGATTGAGCTCACAAAACCCTCCCATCACCTGATAATGGACCTGGATAGGTGCTAGATTTAGAGAAATATTATCCTTCCTGCATCATAGAAAGTCGACATTGAAAGTACATGTTTGTTGCACACTGATCACATTTATCTATGTATTCATCTACTATGAGACTCCATTTCTGAGCACCTTTGACTTAAAATAAGGAAATGAAGCAAAATCAGCAACAAAAACTTGAGAGACCTCCAGCCCAACATGCCCTAATTGGTAGGGCACTTACAGCGGGTCTTTCAACCTCTCCACCTCAACAGTCACCCCTTCTTTTGACTTTGTGTGAAAAGATGAAGTTTGGCCCCAAAACCTTCAATACCAAGACCTCCAGACTTGGGCATTTCTTCTAAGCAGAGAACCACATCCCCTGATCCCTCCTGTGCAGCTTTTATGAGACTCCTGACTATGAGACATGATCTAGCCATGCGAATGAACATCTCCTGGAAGGTCCTTGGTACTGTCAGCTCTCTTTTGATGTTTTGAGACTAAGCTGTCTGGCTTTTTGATCTACCTGAAGTTCATCTGACCCACCATTTTGGCATATGTCATGTAACCGCTGCAGCCAGGACTGTTGCACAATACACAGGACATGCACCTGATCAGTATTTGTGCAATAGTGTTACTGCCTGTACATTTTTCAAGTAAATGATCCCCTAGTGGTTTCCTTGCTTGGAAGCAGGATGGGATCTGAGGTGCCTCGGTGCTCTTCATGGAGTATACCGGGACATTTGCACATTTGCAGCTTGAATTTTAGGATGCGTTACATTCAGCGCAAGTGCTGGTTGGAAAGGCTGTGTTTCTTTAACGATTAGTGACTTCTAATTTGAGTGTGGTAAATAAATATATTTTATATAGCAGAAAACCCAACATGTTGGCTATGATTTAATGTAGCTTACCAAGCTCTTCATTTATAATAAAAGCTTTTTGATTAGGAGCTCAGCATAGCAAATATCTCTTTCTGTGCTCATGGAGCTGAGGTTCTGGGTATCTTCTAGCCTTCAGCAGGGTGGTGTCCCTCCTCCCTTCAAACTGGACTTCTGTTCCCAGCCTCCCATTCACTGGTTCGGGTCTGGTTGATGCAGACTTTGGTTCAGCACACAACTGCTCATGCTTCTAGCTGCCCACAGCCCTCACCCAGATCCCCATCTTTTGACCACTCTGATGTCCATAAGTATATTCTGGAGATTAAAAACAGAGGAAAAGAGAGCCCAGCTCCATCTTCCTAACCTGCTTTAAGGAAACAAACTATTTTGGCAGCTCCCCTTCACCATCACACCCCCACGTCAGGCTCTCTGCCTGGCTAAGTTAAATGATCCATAGCTTTACCTACACCAGGGACGATCACATGAGCGAAAGCCACGCAGGGCAGCTGGTTAAACCAGTCTTTGATCTAAAATCTTCCCTGTGAAGCCAGTAAACCTATCAGAAATGTGATCACCAAGTACAAAGCATCTTCTTATCTCTCTGTCTCTCTCATCTGCTGCACACTAACTTGCCTGGAACAACTGTTGCCTAAAAGGAAATCCTCCTCCACCCAGTATGTTTTTGGGGGCAAGGGAAAGAAGGGAGGGGGGGTTTAATTGTCTTCCCAGCAAGCTTCACTAGATGGCAGTAAGCAGAGGGAAATGAGTTCCAAACCCCGTTTTAGGACTCGGTAAACCTCAGCAACCAACTGCTTACTCCAACATTGCACCCCAAAACGAGAGGCTGTCCTTGTGAAGCAGCATCTCCCTTGAAGACGCCAGGATTCCCTTAAAGTTAACGTCTCTGTGAAGGCTGCAATTGTCAGGAGACTAAGTCCAAGCTGGAAAACTCCTGCCTTCGCCAGCCCTTCTGCATGGATACAGAAGCCAGCCTCCTAGCTTCTCCCTCTGCAGGGCCCGTTTCTCAGGGCATTGCTCTGCTGCTTTTTTCTTTTGGGGGCCCAGTTTTTCTGTAACCCCTAAACAACTTCAAAGGGTCTCCAAAGTGCAGGGCCGTTTCATGGCCAGTACCTTGGGAGAGCCACCCTGGGCATGAGCCCCGTAGCAGCTTTTTCAGTGCCAGCAGAGAGGTCTGGCTTTCTTGCTGCACACCAGATGCTCAGCATCTGCCATTTGGTTCGGGGGGGAAGTCTCCAGCTCGGCAGTGGCTGCAACCCTTCGATTTGGGCACCCTTTGATGGGCACCTGGCTTGCCCCTCTCCTCTCCTCCTTCCTTGGCGGCAGGATGGCTGGTGGCAGTGCCCCGCTCCACACGATGTGCATCATCTGGGGGCTGCAATGCCGGGTCAGACAGCGTGTAGGGATATCCGAGATTAATCCGACCGCTCACTGCGCTGGACTAGAAAGTGCTAATTGCTGCCAGGAGACGTTTCCCTGCAGGTTCCCAGTGGACGTACTCAAAGCAGGCTGAGGAGAGCAGGGTAAGGGTCATTGTGGGATGTGTTGTCAGAAACGACAGATTGTCAGAAACAGGATTTATCAAAATAGGTTTGTTTTAACAAAAGTCTCCACAGGAGACTTCCCAGACCAGCAGTGGGAAGGAGTGTGGCAGAGTGACTACTTCCTGAGTAAGACACCATCCTCAAGCCCCCATCCCAGGCAGGTCTGGCAGTGCTGGCCCAGGGAAACCTCCTCTCCAGGCTCCTGTGGGAAGGGACAGAGGTCTCTCAAGTTTTGTTTCCTGCAGAAGTGCAACAAACCTCAAATTTAAAATCTCATCTTTCTACTCAGAAGTTAATTTTTTGGGTTTTGCTTTTGTTTTTTTCTGGCCAGTTCTCATACCAGGCTCCACAAAGGAGCAAACCAGCCAATCCCGCTGTGCCATGGAGACACAATGCACTCAGCCCCACGGCAGACCCAGGGCACACAGCAGGGTGACCCTGGTGCAAACACAAAGCTTGAACCTCATTTCATGTTTTAGCATTGAGATGAAAAATCCAGAGAAAAGTTTACAATGAGCTAAGACTGTCAACAGAGAGCTCACTGGAGCACTGGACAAGGAGAAATTTGGAGCTACAGAGAACCATCTGCTGTCATTTATATCTAATTTAAATATGACCTAATACAGATACAAAGGACCAAGGTCTGGAATACGACAGTGGTCTGGTTTGTCCCCAACATTTCCAAAGTAAAGGCAGGAGTCCCTCTTACTGTCCCTCTTTCTGGATCTGTGATATTTTCTTCATGGGCAAGTGAAGATGCATCTTCCATAGGATTGGAGAGTGTTTGCACCTAGAAAGCCTGGGAGCCTGGTCATGAGAGCATTCCTCACAGGCACCAGCTGCAGCATCCCCCAGAGAAGCCCTGGAAACCCAATCTCCCAACCTCACAGCCTGCGTCTCTAATAGACAGCAGGTGGTTAAGTTCAGGAGATG
Organism: Rhinoptilus africanus; assembly: GCA_013400135.1. Lineage (NCBI taxonomy): Eukaryota > Metazoa > Chordata > Aves > Charadriiformes > Glareolidae > Rhinoptilus > Rhinoptilus africanus. The sequence continues at coordinate 424,880 of VXBO01001944.1, forward strand.
GGTTAGTTTAGATGGAGGGTGCTGTCTGTGAAGGTCTCTGGAGGGGCCTCCTTCTCTCTGTTGGCTTCTGGAGGAACTTAGACTCTTAGTTTAGGATATCTGGATGACCTACTAAGAGCTAATCATTTCACATTTTAAGTGATATAATGCCTGAGTGAGACAGAATGGACTCAAAGCCCAAGGCTATATGTATCATATCAATCTCTCTTACAAACAGAAATAGCCTTGCAAGGCCCAGTTCTCCCTGGTTTCATTATAGCCCCCAGAAGTCATTTTGAATTGGAAGTCCTTTCTAAAGTGTGGTTTCAAATGAAATATTTGCTACTTGGGTAGATTTATAAGTTAGGTAACACTATGGAGAGATTTTCTCACCTTTCAATATTGTTCCTTTCCTGTGGGACATTGAAGTGTCATACAGATTAACAACACAAAGCCATTTTCAGTCACATAACGGGTGACCACCCAGTTTAATGGGTGGTAACAGCCCCCAAATGCATCTTGGCTGTCCCTGGGTGTTGACTGTGAAAGATGCACACAGCCTCACTGACATCAAGGATGACACTCTCATGATTTTCCAAGGCAAGTACTGGGAATGGAAATTACTCTCTTTTGTTCCTTCTGCCCACTTAGGATGAAGTTGCTATAATGACATAAATACATTAAACCCATGTATAAACTTATATCAAATATATAAGCTATTCTTCACACATACTTGCTGTGAAACCATGAGATGTTCTCCCAGGAAGCCTTAGCAATCTTTCAATCTCATTGCTATGAAACCTCTTAAAATTACTACAACCAAGCAATACCAGCGCTTGGATTTCTTTAAAGTAAGAGATAAAAATGAACTTTCAGCAATAACACTGAGGTTGATAATATCAGATTCTCTGGTCCTGGGCGTGAACAACCATCTTCTGCTCATACCCCAGCAGGGACTCCAAACTTGTGTCAGTTACTTTGAACGTGAAGCTTTTGAAAGCACCAGCTGTGCCGTGTTAATTTGCTACTACAGAGCTTAGCAAGACCCGAGCACTGAATTGTGTACAACGCTCGTGTCATTGATGTGGCTCATCTGGAGCTTTCAAGGTTGGTTTGAGGTGATGCAACCTACACTAAGAAGATTAAATATGTTAAAGTGAGGTTAACTGTTGCATCTTCTGCAAGATTCTGCCCATTATGGCAAAGCCACTTGTCTCTGCTGCAAGGATTGTTCCAGCCTTAGGTTGCACTGGTTTAGGAAGCAAAGAGACACGTGGTACATTTTAATATCCCAATTAAAAAGGGATCCATGGAAAACTAGTAGAGAACTGAGAATATCACCCAGAAAAGGACAACATCAACCTATTTCTTCCATTCATATGTGCCATACTTACAAACAACTGTTTTCTAAAAGCTTTTAGGTTGACACATAAGAAGATGGAAACACAGCCTGCTACTTGCTAATAAGATTATGGGCTCTAATGCCCTCCAGAGAGACCAAAAATCCTTGCTCAGTAGAGGACTTAGAAAACAGAGGGAGGATGATTAAAGGTGAGCTCTTACACAGCACCATCACAGCGGTGATTTTAGGTAGAGCAAGCCTAGATTCTGAGTAAATCAAAACCAGAAGTTGCTGCTCTCAGATCCCCCTCGAAAAACTCAAGAAAAGCCCTCTTAAAAACTCTTAAAGAAGGAAGTTTATGACAAAATTATCAGAGGCTCCCCAGAGTCCTCTGGATTCCTTTCTCCATCCCATGTGCCACGTGTTTTAGTCCGTAGCTGCTTTAGGGCAGCATGTTTCTATGTGTTTGGCAGCCCAGATCCAAGCCTTTTGATGGCACGGAACAAATAATTATAGATTTCCCACGCAATTAATGCTGGCAATGGCTCTGTACAGTGAAAGAAGGATGTCAGTCTTGATTTGGCAGTGGGATTCATTGCAACACGTTGGTTGAGGCTCTTATTTATCCCTGCTGTAATACTACAGGAATGTGTTGGAGCACCTCTCTAGCCCTCAGCAACTGGCACTGGAAAGCTACTTCTCCTGTGCCTGATCTGCAGATCAGTCCAATCTGTTTCAACACACACCTCCCCTGAGCATCACTGGAGACAGGTCTGTTTGTGGTGGTGTTGGAGCTTCTAGTGTTTGCAAAGGGAGCATCTCCGGGGTCGATGTTGGTTTAGCTGTATTCATTGCTTAAAGTACTGTGGCATCTGCACATTTCTATACATGGGAGGAAGAAGATACTGTTGGTGTATTTTATACTGACAGTCTCTGATAGCATAAGCAAAAAGATAGGGCACGGTGGTGTTAAAAGAAGAGCCTATGGTAAATTGAATGGCTTGTGGCAGCTATAATGATGGGAGATTGAAGGAGGGGGTTCATCTCTCAGGTCAGACTTCCTGGGATGGGACCTGAAGACAGTCCTTTCAGCTTTAAGAGGTGGGCAGCTGCAAATATAGAGCTGGGTATCCACCTGGATTGGACCTAAAACAGTGTAAGTCAGTGGGTTCAGTAAGTTAGTCCTGCTTTTTACTGCTGTAAATGAAAGATCAGACGGGACTTTTGTGTCCATAGTGGGTACACTGGTCTAAATTCATCATTGTTTGGATTCAGCTGTCACATGGCGAAAGAAGAGATAGAGTTTGAGAGATCCAATTCCTGTTAGTGTCTCTGACTTCCTCAGTTACCCTGGGCAAAGCTCTCCCCATCTCTTACCTTCAGTAACCCAACAATAAAACGGGAGGAACCAACCTGCTTCTCCAAAGGAGAATGACTGTGTCACTTGGACTATACATCCCCAGCCTGCTGGATCCATTGACAACACAACGTGATCCACTAAACAAGGAATAGCAGGTGGATTAGTGATATTTAATATTACAGTAGCATCAGAAGAGAGGGTACTTCCAGCACTGAAGCCCTGGGGTCTTGCTCTCGGGATCACTTCTTTTCCAGTTCCCATAGCCATCGTCAGGAGAGGACATTTGCAGCTGAATTAGTGCAGACTAGAACTCAGCTGCAAATGGACAAGGCTGAGCTCTGTTTCCAAAGTGCTGGGTAAAACTTACCCTGAGCATAATCGTACTCAACTGTCTCTCCATAACATTTTCCTCTTTCTCTTAGTATCACTTTGTTTTGCCAAAGTCAATATTTCAGGTGTTGTTTGCTTTTAATGTGACGTTTATTCCCAGCGTTCAGATTTTATTAATCCAACCCCTTTTTATTATTGTTTGTCAGCATTAATTCAGGAGTGCATATCATTTCTAGGTGGAGTAGCATGACTACTAAAAGGCTCCCTGGTATAATTTGCTGCCCTGTTAACAGTAGCAATAATTTGAGCAATTAGCGAGGCCTTGACATGGGCTTTAGCTTCTCTGTCACTTAGGAATACCTCCACGGTGCAGCTGCCATGCTATTTATACTCCCCCGTCAAGTCCCAGACTGAAATAGTGCCCCAGGAGAGCAGCCTGTAATCAGTCCCTTTGCAATGACTGGATGAACACTAAAGAAGTCCTAGCCTTGATTATATTAACAGAGCTGCATGGGGAATGCCCATCCGGAAATCCCTAGGTGCCATGCTGATTGAGCAGTCTGTGTGCTCATAGCATCCCTTCCCCCTTCCCCTGCTGCAAGGAAATCCCCAGCAGACCCTTTGCCAATGACCATGGCCTGATGACAGAAGGGTGACTGCAGTTCTTGGCCACTAAACCTGCTGGGACGCTCCATCAGGAGATGCTGAAGCAACCTCTCAACTGTTCATCTTGGTCTTCTCTGACGGGTCATGGCAGCAGTGGCTTTGTCCCTGAGGTTAAACATACCGCTATGGCCCCTTGCGTGAAGTGCAAGGTGGTAACATTAATGGAAGGCTCCTACACCAGTGAGTACTGGACAAGCTCCTGCAGACCGGCAGCGCATCACTGGTACAGCCAAGTGGCACATCACTGCCTCAGGGGACGTCTCCAAGGGACAGAGTCCTCTGTTTTATCATCTCGTACTCTGGATGGGGAATTGAGGCAAGGATGTCTCATACACAGGAGAATTAAAACCCATGATGGAGCTAGCATTGCCTCAGACCCTGAAGGTAGCTCTGCACCCTGAGATCATCCCTCTCCCTAGCAATGCAGGATTTGGGCCTAAATAAGGAGAGTCATGAAGAGCAAATCAAGGCCTTGACTGGCTGGTCAGGCAAGATACAGCGCATGGGTCCCGTTGGTGCACTGCGACACGAAAAGAGATGCTTTATCTCTAGGAAAGAAAGCTTCATTAAACACCCTGGAAAATTTCACTTGGAAAAAACCCCTGTGCAACGTCAGAGCTTAGAGCCACCACGCTAAAGCTCTATTTTGGGATCTCATTAAAATAGATACAATCTGCGCATAAAATAAATTACTTGCCTTATAATTTTCAGTTCAGTTAGAGATTTACCAGTAAGAGCAGTAATTAACAAACTTGTTCTGCTTTTTACCATCAAGACCCTGATTCTGCACAGGGTTTTGATGAGGTTTCTGCTTGGCTGAGCTTCCTTCACGTTGAAGAGGGCAGGTTATGAGCATCTTTCTAGTCTAGCAGGGTGCTCCCCTCTCCCTCTGCTCTGCAGGCTTGGAGGGCTTCACACTAGGCAGTGGTCCATGAGCTCAATCACCCATACGTCAGCCTTTCCTCCACACATCAAGACCCACACAGGAGGGTGTGAAGCCACCTTCTTGCCTCAGCAGTGACTGGGACGCAGAGGACATGTGGTGGCAATATTTGCAGGTCATAGAATCACAGAATCGTATTGGTTGGAAGGGACCTTTCAGATCACCAAGAACAAACCCTTAACCTGGCATTGCCAAGTTACCACTCAACCATGCCTCTCAGAATCACATCTACATGTTTTTTAAATACCTCCAGGGATGGCAACTCAGCCACTTCCCTGGGCAGCCTGTTCCAATGCTTCACAAACTTTCCAGTGAAGAAATTTTTCCTAATATCCAATCTAAACCTCCCCTGGTGCCATTTGAGACAATTTGAGGCTATTTCCTCTTATCCTATCGCTTATTACTTGGGAGAAGAGACCAACCCCCACCTCACTACAACCTCCTTTAGGTAGCTGTAGAGAGTGACAAGTTCTCCCCTCCTTTTCTCCAGTCTAAACAACACCAGCTCCCTCAGCCGCTCCTCAAAGGACTTGTTCTCAGGTCACCATCCCCGAAGGATGTGGCTGTATGGAAGATGGCTGAGATCTATGTTTGTTAGCTGTTTGGGCCAGAGGCAGGTTTGAGCTGGCTTGTAGATATCTAATATACCATGTTGATTAACAACAGATTATGTGTTCAGGAGGGATCATTACGATCAGCTAATCTGCCCTGCAATGTGGCATGGACCCGCAGTCTCGCTCCTGCAGCACAAGCGCAAGGAAAGATCCGCTCCTGCAAATCTCTCCTGCAGGAGGGATGCTCAGAGCCATGCTCAAGTTCCCTCACAGACTTACCCTTTCCTTTCACTGAAGTTCATCAGCAAGATTTCAGTATGAGCTTAAAGCTAAGCCGGGTCAGATCTGGTGAACCCACAGCTAAAATAGCTTAAAATCTGTATTTCACAGAAACGGACCTCAAGACTGACAGGTTGAAAGACTGCATAAAATAAGGACAGAGCAAACAAAAGGGTGCAGTCTGCTGTTGCTTTAGCAAGCAACTGGCACCTGCAACTAGGAACAATTTCATTCTTTTCCTGTGAGTTGCTGCATGATGTGATCAAACAGGAATAAGTATCCGAAATTAAAGGCCAAAAAAACAGTGTAATTGAATTGCTGATTTCTCTGTAAGTCTCACTGAGATAAAAGACTTGTCCCCAGGGAAAAGAGAGACCGGAGGAAAGCATGAAAGGCATGGTTGATGTCTTTTCTGCTTTGCATATAATCCCCTGAAAATTGGAATGTCCAAACACTTGCGACGACACAAGCAGGACTAACACTCTGGGATCACATGAGCAATTATCTGATTCATAGGTGAAGATGGTAATAAAGTGGCTGAAAAGCCAACTGCCAGAGAGAAGGCAAGAAACAGCAGGCTCCCTTGGTGATGGGTCATGCCACAAACACCTCTTGAGATCAAGCAGTAAAAATAATTAGGGTTGGGAAGGCAAGGAGTGAGGTTCCCAGATGGTGTGGGTGATAGATAAGGAGTCGTCCTTTTTATCTGCTGCCAGGCCATCCGCTCATCCAGTTTTGTGGCTGCCTCAGATCTCCGTTGACACGCGGGGCTCTGTGCCGGTGGAGCTGTCAGGGCAGTGTGGCTTCCAGCCCAGATTAAGAGTTAGGCAAGCTGCGTCTTGCTTTGAGGTCTAGTTATTTGCTTTTGTGTTTATACGACAGAGAAGAGAGGATCTCTTGCCAAGGTGAAGATGGGTTGACACCCCTTTCTAGAGGATGAGCAGCTGGGATCTCGAGAGTGGATAACTCAGCTGCATCGCATGACTCCCAAACCAGGCTGTGTAATGCCAGGTATAGCAGAGATGACCTTCACCAAAGCTGTGGCCCTGCAGAGGGCTTGTTGGAGCCCTGCCCAAAGAATAACTTCATCCTTGTTTGCTCCTTTGTCAAATAAAGAACACATCAGTCATCCCACCATAACCATGAAGATCTGCAAACCAATCTTCCCTTTCCTTTCCAGGTCTGCCTGGATGCAATTTGTCCACAAAGTCACAAATGTTTTTTAGAACTCCCCATGTATTTGATTTTGTGCAGGAGATAGATCTGGTTTTGGTCTAATGGAGCATCCAATCAAGATCTTTGTTAAGGAGTGTATGAAAGGAGCGTTCTCCATTGTAGCAGTTACCTGAATAGAAGCAACATTTGCAATTAGACTGGCTGCAACAAAAAACTCTCAAACATCTTCACCCTCCAGGTAATAAGGTGATCAACCCTCAGGTCAGGAAGAAACACTATTGCTCAGGGCAGCATTGCACAGCTAAGGCTGCTTTGCAGCTCCAGGGCAGCAGATAGAGTGGTAGGCTTTTCCAGCAGAGAGATGTGTCCTCAGAAGGACAGATCTTTGAGAGTGGATGAATAACAGGGCTGGGCAAAAGTAGATGCCTCTCATAAGGTCTGTCTGGAAAGCAGAAGTCAGCAGCTGCCCATTCAGCTGCCCAGACTTTTTCTGGCTGTGTTGGTGATGGCGGAGCAGACCCAGAGTGTCCTACACGTTCTCATTAGGGTGCTGGTGGTGGAGCCTTTGTCTATGGGTGTTGCTGATAGCAGGGAGGTGTGTGGGCAACCCTGCCATTACAGACATGTATGACCACACCAGCGGTGTAGGAGAAGCTGTTGACGGGCTTCAGTTGAAAGGACACCAACTGAAACCATCTTGCTCGAGAAGCCATTTTATACAGCGGTTTTATATGCCGTGCAGTGACGTGCCTGGTACGATGTTTCAGATCAGAACTGGTAACATCAAAATGCACAAATAAGGTACAGAGAGGACGGGCAGCTCCTGCACCTTCCCGTTCCCTGCACCTCCTGCAGTCGGTGATGTTCACAGACACCTCCTGCAGAGTGTTCCCAGAGGGAAAGGAAATTCTATCCAAATCCCTTGCAGTGCGACTGCGGAGCAGATTCCTTCCCAAGGCCGTGTGACTTTTGAACCCATTCATGCTGTACAGGACTGTGTAAGATCCTCCTTCTTTGGACAAAGAGACCAGATGCGCCAAAGGCAAAGATATAAACCCCTTGAGGGAGATATTCAGTGGGGAGAAGAAAAGAAAGTGGGGATGCAGAAAGAAATCTTTGTTTTGTAGGAGCTTGGTAGGGGTAGCGTTTGCAATGCCATGCCCATGAACCATCCATCTGCCAGCGGCAGTGAGAGGCAGAGGGAACACTAGGTCGTGCTGTTTCCCCAAATTCTTGCTCGGCAAGCGGCGCTGGGGCTGCATTGCACATTGCTCGCAGGGACTGAGGGTTTATTTTCTGCTGTGGGTTAGCAAGGAACTTTGATCACACTGTTTGGGTGTTCTTGAGAGGAAATTAATTGCGTTTGCTGTGTGAAATGTTGGGAGCGCAGAGGCAAAGGCGCAGGGCAGGTCTTCATAGGGAACCAGAGTTCCTGTGCCCAAATGTGAGATAACACTGCTTGTATTATAGGGAAGAAATGATGAATAACAGCAACAGTTCGGAGGGTTTAATTAGCCTTCCTGCTATTCCCATCAAGAGGGGAAAAATAAAGTGGGAATTCTCTGAGGATACAAACTCAACCGTGTGCTGACGCGAGGCACAAATGAATGCCATCTGGGCGCGGGAAGGAGCCGGCTTTATCGGAGTCTATTGTACTACTTTAAGTGTGTTGAACACTTGAATTCACTCTACCTTAAAGCTGAGCATTTAGCAAACCGCTGCAAAGTAATCCTGTGTCTCAGTAGGGAAAGAGCTCAAATGAGTGGTGTATTGGCTTTGTTTCCCTCGCATGGTAAAGAAAACTCTCTGCTCCCAAAGAAGAGTTTCTTTGTGCTCCCACTGTTAAACTGTGGCTTGTGCCCCCTAAGGCTTTTAAATGAATACATGAAATCAGTGTGGGGATTTTGAGCTCTGTAAAATTCATTGCTGCGTGCGCGCTTCAGCAGCACACAGGAGCTTTAAGTATTTCCCTTTAATTTAGCAGGGAGCTGCTGCAGCTGCTGTGGCACTTCAAAGACCATTCTGTGTATTGCTCCTGCACCTGACAAACACAAGGCCACGGCGCTGTTAAACTGCCAGTTTAGAGAGAAATGGCTTTGCAAGCAGCAGCCAACGCCACCTCATGCTTTTAAGCCTGGCTATAGCTGCACCAGGTCCGTGTGTGCTGCTCAGTCACACCAGTCTGGTCCAGTTAATCCAGCTACATTCCATCTGGGACCATCCCGAGCCTCTTGTCCAGTCTCTTGCCTAAACATAGATCACCTGAGCTGGTTTCTGTCTGCTCGTGGAGTCTCTGCAGTGTTTCAAGGACGATTTGGATATTTTGATATTTGGATATTTTCAGTGACAATATTTTTTTCTTGCAAATCACATGCTGAGGACTCTTCAGTAACTAGCAAGCACATTGCAGATGTGCTTGGACATTGAACCATGTTCTCAGGCAGAACCAAACCACCAGCCTCCCTTAACCGCACACTACAAACCTCATGTGGCTTCAGAGTGTTGTGGATCTCACAGAGCTGAGAAAAGTTGAGCTCTATAAATAATATGCAGGCAATAAACAGTGGTAGCTCCCCAAGACCCAGTACAGGCAGAGCTGGGTCAGCTCACTTGATGCCCCCACAGCCAGGGAGTCAGGGTGACCAGCAGCTCTTTCCCCATCACAACTAAGCAAATAATTTAGACAAACCTGATATTTACAAATTTGTGCTCTTGTGCCTGCCTTTGTAACCCCATTCCTGAGTTGATGGCTGGAAAATAGCCATGAGGTGTAGCAGACTGGTAAGAAAATTAGAGGTTTCTACTGTTTAGGTCACCAGGCTATGTCCTATCTGAGTCAGCAGCAGCCAACAGATGCAGATGAGAAGGCTGGTTTTGGTCACCCAGGGGCTCGAGGCAGCCGTGAACCTGGTCCATCTGCCTAGCTGGGCACAGCAAAAACAGACATTCAGGAAAACTGGCCAACGCATTTTTGTCTGCTTGGTGAAATAAGTATAAAATGGGTGAATGGATTCAGCCTGCTGCCTGTGAAAGGAAAGCTGTCAACCCTACAAGAGTAAGTGCAGGTCGTGCTGGAGGTAGCACGGTCACAGAGCACGCTGCTGAAAGNCACAAGAGTAAGTGCAGGTCGATGAGCATTTAAGGGACCTGCACACGCTGTCCTGGAGGTAGCATGGTCACAGAGCACGCTGCTGAAAGGGCCGTGCTCATACTCGTATCATAAAATAACGGGAGGGTGGAAGAGACCTCTGGAGATCATCTCATCCAACCACCTGCTCAAAGCAGGGTCACCTACATACAGCTCGAGGCCATGTCCAGCTGGGATTTGAATATCTCCAAGGACGAAGACTCCACTTCTCTGGGCAACCCGTGCCAATGCTCAGTCACCGTCACAGTAAAAAGTGCATCTCTGGCTCTGCTTCCACCAGCCTCATCCCAAAGGGCACTTTGTACAGATTTCTTGCCTCTCGTAACAGAAGGCTGAGACACCTTGGCAAGACAGGTGTGATTCAATTTATCTGCGCCGTACCTATTTCACAAAGAGAGAGAAAACTTCAAATGCCAAAGCAAGCAATCAGGCTTTTAGAAGATCTTCAAAATAATGAAAAGCATCACTGTTACAAGCAGAAGCTTTTAATGCTTTTTTCCTCTCTTCATTTATCTTTTTTTCTCTCTTTTTGGCTGTATAATGAAAAGTCTGAAAGGACATAGTTCCCCATGCTTCAACCCAGAAGCCATCTCTTACTAACAGGGGTTAGGAAAAATGCTTTTATTTTACTGCCTGGCAGGTTATTTCGGGAGGTTTTGGCAGAGGGGTTTGACAGAGACCTGGATACAGGACGCTCTGTTGGTCTCAGCCGTTCCTGATTTCCTAAGCTGTATTGTGACCATTTATACCTCAAAGCTACTGAAAACAGAGTATTTGCTTATAAGAAGCGCAGTCATATCTGTCAAAGACTATAAGACTGTGGTCCCTTATACGACATAATAACTGCACAAACAGGCACCGAGGCTCCAAAATAGAATAGCTTAATTGGTTTGCTTTCCCAAGGAGATACTGGGCCAGACAATGAAGCACAACAGCTTAAATCTATGCTTAACAATAGCTTCATCTATAAATAGGATATTTTTAAGCAATGGGAAGAACATTTGGGGTAGGACTAGATAACATTTTTCAGATGAATAGTTTATTTGCTAATAAACGCAGTTTCAGGCTGATTGAAACCATCCACAGACTCAGGCTGAATTCAACTAATATTTTCTGCTACAAAAAGGGGGACCCTTTTTTTCTTGACAAACAAGCTCCACTCTAACATTTCAATATGAAACATTCAAATCACCCACTTAAGAAAGCTCTTCATCTTAGAATTCGTCTTGATTTTGTTTCTTAATTTTGAGAAGCACACCCACAAATTAATTATTTTATTTCGGGTCCATCGCAGAAAAATTCTTTCAGTTTTAAAGCAGGGAAAGCAGAAGACTTAGAGGGGACTTTCTTAGTCTGTTCCCACAGGTCTGCTCTGAGGCTCTGGTTGCTTTTTCCAGTGGCTTTGGAGTGCGAACATAATGTACAGCTGGTGAGCTTGTCTTTACAGCTGATAAAGCAAGTTGCACCAGGGTCATGTTGAAATGAACCCTGGATACAGGTCAAGTACATAAAATAGAGTTCTCCTCCAGCGGCCTCGCGTTACAGACCTGATTTATGTTTCTAGCACTTGCGGTTCTCTTTGGAACCTGGCATGGTTGCACGCAATCTGTCCAGCCAAGCTTCAAAGCTCCTCTTTTCTCAACTTGCTCGTGTAACGTAGGGAAGGTAAGAGACATTAGAATCAGCTCTAAAAGTCAGAGACTGATGGAGGCGACACCGATGGGTCTCATCTGCACCAAATGCATTCGCTGTCTGTAACCTGCAGGAAGAAAACTTGCTGAAATAATCCTTGCATAAAGTTAAAATACCCCTTTTCCAGGCAACTTAACATTTGAAAAGCCTCATTAATAATGGTTGCAAAGTGTGGAGAAAATACAGCTTCCATCTATAGGCCAGAAGGCATTTTGCAAGTATTATCTGAGAGTCAGAAGATAAAAGGGAAGCGATCATTCTAGGCCTGATTTTCACAGAGGTTTCGTGGAGGTGTCTGGAGAGGTTATTAAAAACATATAAGCAGATTAAGGGCACATAAGTCCTCTCAAAAGCAGCGGGGTTTAGATGCTGAACTTGCTATTGCTTTTTGCAATCACAGTCGGAAAAGGGGATGTTTAAACTAAGCAACTTCAGGTGCTCTGCGGTCCATGTAGGGCGTGGGAGGGAAGGCAAAGCTGCATCACAGCCGGGAGGACTCTCTCTCTGAGATAACATGGACCATGGTGTAACATAACAGCTCTGCTAGGTCAAAACAAGGTTCCTCTGCCCCAAAACCCAGCCTCCAACAGCGTCCAGCCACAAATGCTCAGGAGAAGGGAAAAAAAAGGCAAGTCTGCAGGCACACTGCCCCAGTACATCCTCCCACTGCCCAAGAGTTGCTATTTCAGCCGCTTCCTGACTTCGCCATGTTTAACAACCCTTTATGGACTTTTCCTATGTTAATTTGCCTAATAGTATTTCCAACCTGTTCACGCTATTGGCCTCCCCTGCATCCACTGGTGATACTTTCCCTACTTTCACCATGAGCTATGCAAATAAGAGCTTTTTCTCGTTCTAAATCTGCAGCCTCATCATGTCATTGCATAGTCTTTAGTCCTGGTGTTATAGCATTAAATAATTTTTAAAAGAATAGTCCTTCTTTATTCACCATCTCTGTGTCCTGCATGATTTTATACACTTTGACCACATCTTCCCTACATCATCTTTCCCAGCCTCCTGATCTCTTTAGTCCCTCTGCATAAGAAATTGTTTCCTACCTATATAGGAGCCTATGGTTAAAGCTTAGTGTGGGTTGCTCCATCAGTCAGTGAGGATACATTCCCCTTGCCCAGTACTGAAGTACAGAAACCTTTAGGACAGGCACTGGACTGGTCCCGGTGCCAGGAATGAGCAGGCAAGGAAATGGGAAGAGTTTCATTCAGCTCGTTCTCTGAAGGAAATGTAAAAATAATAAGCCATTTCAAACAATGACTTTAGGACAAAATGTTGAGCTTTTTTTTTTTTCTTTCCGCAAATAGGCTATACTGTGATTTTAATGCCCAGCTGTGAAGGCAGCACTTGTGGCATCCCCTTGGCACCCAATGGCTGAATGGTCCACCCTGATTTTTCTGTCTCTGATTTTTCTATCTGACTCTGACACTGATTTTTCTATCAATGCCATCCCCTGAACATCCCGGGCTATTTGCTTCAGTTGGCTTCTCAGGCAGGAGCACCCAAACTGAGGTACAGCTGCCGCTAAGGCCACACAAGCCACTTCAAAAGGATGTGCGAACATGGCTAGAATAGCCAAATGCCTCTTTGTATCTACGGACGTGGCACTGCACACGGCCATCATGGCTCTTGTTGCTGTTTTATCACCGTGCTCCGTCTTGTGACAGCACTCACAAAATGAATTTTGGAGCCCAGGATGAGCTTTTCCTGTAACTACTGAATATGGAGTGTGTGCAGCTGCAGTTGTCCATCCTTGGTTTGGTGCCTAAAATGTGTATAGAGCAATTTAGCTGTCCAAATGCAGTGACTTAAATCTTTTGCTCTAATCCAGGCATATTGTCTTCTGGACACGCCTTTCTGGACACAGGCTCCACAGATCACAAAAAGCCTGCAAACCTTTTAGGAGAAGCCACAGGTCATGTTTGTCTTCTTAGAAGCCATGTAGACCAGAAGCTACTCTAATGCATTCAGACTTCGGTCCATGATGTGCTTGGTGATCTCAGGTTCCAAAGAGGCCCTTGGGAAACGTAATATTTTATGATCAGTCCAAATATACATGACAGAGTAAAAATAACTCAGGGTTGGTGTCCACATCCACAGTGCAGGTGTGTTTTTCATTCATTTCCCTGCATTCAGGTGTTGTTCTCAGAAGCTGGATTTCTAAAACTGGTTGAGAAAGTCTTTCTTCAGCAATCCTGCATGCTGCCTTTTCCCATCCCATTTCATTTTTCAAAGTTGTGTTTCACACTAGAATGCAAAAAAAAAAAATAAGACTTTTCCAACTTGGGGAGACAACAGCTGAAAGAGACGGAATAAAGAAAAAGAATGGGCTGCAATAGGTGAGAAGTGAGTGGCAATGCGTGTCCTAGAGAAGTGGGAGAACCAAACTCAAGATTTCCTCTGCTGTCCTTCTCCATCTGCTCAGCTCTCTGCCCACTTGGCTGCTAAAGCACACATTTCTCTCTCGTTTTGACCAAAAACATTTCCTGTGCTCATCACAGAAACCATCCAGCCACAAGTTTGTCAAAATTGGTTTGTTCATCCTACAACTATGAACCTTCTTTTTGTTCAGTATTTGTATTTAAGAATATCATAAAGATATTTGTCTTGGTGATCTACAAAGGGAAATGCTCCCTGTATGTGCCTTTCTCCTCATTCCCTCAGCCCAGTGAGGGTGGTCACACGAACCACAGGGTATGCAGAGATGCTTGCAAGTGACTGAATTATCACAGATTAGTAAGTTATTACTGTTAATGTCAATTAATATGGTTTATGTTATATTATAATGCGCTGGAAGCATGCAAACATCTGCACTTTAAGCTGATGACTAGTAATCTGTTAAATTATGAGAACTCTTGCAGTGCATCTCCCTTCTTGAGGGAGAAGCTGTAATGTTTAATGCTGGTTTAGCTGGTGACAGGTGACTGCTGCAACGACACAAATAAAATTTGCCTGTCCTTGGTGCTTGAGTCAGAGCACACCAAAACATCCTTTTGAAATGAAGCAAAATTATATAAGTTATATTAACTTATAAATACTTGAAGGGTGGGTGTCAGGAGGATGGGGCCAGGCTCTTTTCAGTGGTGCCCGGTGATAGGACAAGGGGTAACGGGCACAAACTTGAGCATAGGAAGTTCCGCCTAAACATGAGGAGGAACTTCTTTCCCTTGAGGGTGGCAGAGCCCTGGCACAGGCTGCCCAGGGAGGTGGTGGAGCCTCCGTCTCTGGAGACATTCAAACCCCGCCTGGACGCGTTCCTGTGCCCCCTGCTCTAAGGTGGCCCTGCTCTGGCAGGGGGTTGGACTAGAAGATCTACTAAGGTCCCTTCCAACCCTATGATTCTATGATTCTATGATTCTATGAAAACCAGCCACAGTCATGTCGGCAGACATCAGAAAGATGTTTGGCAGAACAAATGGGTGATTTTCTTTCCTGGGGGTTAAGTGCTCCTTGTGCCTCCCACCATTCAGGTCCAGGGCCCGTCCAGTAGAGATGCAAATGTCAAACCCAGCTCAGATCCTGTCCTTGGTGGTCTAAAGTGCCTTCCAGAAAGGCTGAGCAGCTTTACCACGGATACAACCACCCGCCACAGGCGTTAAATGGGATTTTCATGCACTTCAGCTGATTGCTCAGGTGACACTGAAGGCTTTTTTCATATGATCCCAGAGCAGCAGGGATCTCCAGGGATGTGGTCCCAGCCATTAGGCGGCTTCTTTGAGTATGTTCCTCTGGATTTTTAGTGCGTGTAACATCTCTGCGCTGTGGGCTTTTTAATCTTTAGAGGTGTCTCACCGCCCCATGCTGCCAGCCTTCCCCTCTGTCTCTTCAAGCCCTTTGATGAGGGCACTTTGCCCTAACGTGCCCATCAGCATCAGTGGAGGCCTGGCTGCATACAACCCCTGGAGACCTGTCCTATTGACAGTCATGAGCAGCTTGATTTCCAGGCTGCTTTTCCCCCCCTATCCATGCCTCCCTTCCCCTCTTGCTGCTGCTCCTTGATTTCACCTGGGGTTTGAAACACGTCTCAGGGCAAAGCTGCTCTTGAGGGCTCAGAGCTGAGCTGGTGAGCATCTGTAAGCAATACAAGACAGTGCTCCTCAGGACAACCTCTCCCTCCTGGCCTCCAGGCAGGTGAGAAAAAGATGCAAGGAAATATAAACACCAAGGTACATGACCAGGATTGTGAAAAGAATGGGAACTTTTTCATTTTTTTTTCTCATTTTCCTTAAAGTGATGAATAAACCCAAATATCCCATCGCATACCTCTACACCTGCCTGTTTTCCTCAGTAAAACGAGAGTAGTCTGCAAGTGTTATCTGTCCATATTTGAGATCTGATTGCTGTAGGAGGAAGGATGTACCAGCAAGGATGGTATGACTTTATCCAGATCCAAAATTGACCTTCTCCATTGCTTTGGATTAGCCAGGAGGACATTTGGGGCTTGGTACTTATTTTACGGTATAGAAAGCATTCAAAGGTACAGAGACAGCAAGAAAACACTTCTGTAGGTGTTTGCATGATGTCTCGCACCTGGGGACTGGTCTGCTGAGCTCGGTGGGGTCCCTGATGCGAGTGACTTCTTAGATATGGAAGGAGGAAAGAGAAAGACGATGTGAGTGAACATCACTCAGAGACCATCACTCTCCTCAGGAGAGGCTATGCCTCAGCAGAGAGCATGAGCACTTTTACCTTACGAATAATCTCTTTTTTAAGGAGGAAGAATATCTGCCCGGTGTCTGGGCTTTGCTAGAGTGCAACTCTGTGATACAGGGCAAGCCACTGTTGAAGTGTTTCATGGCTGAGGGAGTTAAGGATCCTGGCTTGCACCTAGAGCTGAAACAAAAATTGCTGTGGGGCTTAAACCTGTTTTTAACAAGAGTACGTAACCTGTCAGATCTGGCGAGAGATTAGCAATATAATTATATAGGCCTTGGCTTCCTGCTTTCCACTAAGTGCCTGAAAACCCTCCAAAGAGGCCCATTACCTTCCCTTTTTTTAGCTCTTACATTAACCAGGCAGTTCAGAGCGACATAAACAGAGAAGGAGGAGAGGGGTTCCCTTGCAGAGGTCTCAGGGGTTTATAGCTAAGTGCCTCCTGATGGATCTGTCAGAGTGACCCGCAAGAGCAAAACCTGTCACTCCCTGGAGCGACCATTAGCTTTATTTCCAGAGTCCCTGCAAGCACTTTCCATTTGTCCCCTGTTGAACTCAAGGAGGAGAGTACGGGCTCTTCTCGGGCAGATGGCTGGCTTCGAGAGAGAGGGAGGTGAAGTGAGCAGCTGGGCTGCGGGCACAGGGATCAGGGATCTGGGATCTGGGATCCGGGGCAGAAAGCCTTGGCAAGTGTGGATGTCTGAGTGCTGCTTCACCTGGAAAACAAGGGAAGGACAGGCAGAAAGCTGCTGAGAAACATGTGATGTCCGATCTGCTGAACTCCAAAAGGCTGTTTGAAATAGGGAGCCAGGAGGAAGAAGTGACATCTGGCACCTTTTGTGTTTTCCATTTACAGGAAGCAAATCTAATAAGGATTGTGAGGTCCCATAGCATAAGCAAGGAAGGCTCTGCAACTGTTTTGCTTTCCAGCACCGGCTGTGGAGCATTTTCAGACAGTCCTGCTTCACAGATGCTCTTCAGAGGTGGGAATACTGGTGTTACCTATGCAAGGCCATCCATGAACACAGCCATTGCAGTCCCTGTGATTTGCTAAGACTGCACTGGCATCTCTGGATTCAGCCCTGCCTGAGTCACCCAGCATCACTTACATCCACAGCAGGCACCCACCGATCCACAGGGTTTGGGTCCCACCACTGTATGTAGAGCCTGTTTTTGTGGTAGGATTCCTACTTAGGAGTGTAGAGAGCAGATACCATGTGCTTTTAACAGATATTTTCCTGATAGATGCCCTTATGACACAGAACAGTAGTGTTTTCTGTGTCCCTTACACCTTTATACATCCACAGGGCAGAGCTGGGAAAGGATCAAGCCCCAAAGCATCAGACTGCTGCCGCCAGAGATGTTGGCTGTCTGTTTTACCTGAAATCCTTTAAAACCCAAAGCAAGAACATCTCTGCAGGCAGCACGGGAAATCTTGCAAGGATGTAATGGAGCGTAGTCAGTGACAGATTTATCATCTCTATTCCATCGCTGTGGCATGGGGAGGAATCACTGCTGATCATTCCAGTGAAGCATCACAGCAGAGGAAACCACAGTCTGCTTAAGCTATTTTTATGTCGTGTTAAGCCAGGCTTCAGTTTCTGGGACAGGGAGAGAGAAAAGCGTTTGGTCAGTTATTTGGCTCTGGGTGTCAACCCACATTGAGGCTCGTGCTGGGGTAGGGAGAGGAACCTGGAACCTTCCATAAAATTCGGCTAAAGCATCTTATGGTTGTGTAGGAGCAATGACAATGCTTTCGTGCCTCCTGCCACAGCTTCAGGCCTTATTTGCAACGGAGTGTTGGTGGGTCTTGTGATAACGGGGACACGGGAAGATGTCCTCTGGCTCGTCCTAAACTAAACATCATTCCTAGGACTACCTGCAGCAGCAGGAGTGTGAAGTGGCTGAGCCAACCATCTTCTTCCCACCTCCCTCTTGCTGCTGGCCCTTGCCAGGCTTTGGGAAGGGGGTTCATCCCCATGAGCTGCCAAAGCTCCCTCCAGGCGTCAGTGGAGGGAAAGGCTGAAGCCCCACAGCACAAATGGCCTTTTTCTGGAAGTGCTTGTTAGTCTTCTTGGAGCATGGACAGCCAGGTGAGGCTCCTGTTAGCCAAGATACTCCCCTGGAGGGAGCTCAGTGAGGGTGAAATGAATCTGTGGGGGACTAGATGTCAGGTCATGGAAAATGACATCCCCCTGGGAGTCTCACACTCCCTGAACCCTTCCTAAAGCCTTAAATCCTCCGACCAAGTCATTATCTGGCAATGCCAGACTCAGAGAGAAAATGGAAGATTTTTCACCCTTCATCATCCTGGGAAAGAGCATAAAAGTACAGAGAAGTATAAAAAAAAATAGGAGGCAGCGAGAAAGAGCCCAAACAACATTTTCTTTTTTCAGTTCCATAGTTGGAGGATGAAAAGAGCCTGGCCCCATCCTCCTGACACCCACCCTTTAAGTATTTATAAACATTGATAAGGTCCCCCCTCAGCCATCTTTTTTCCAGACTAAAGAGACCCAATTCCCTCAGTCTTTCTTCATAGGAGAGGTGTTCCAGTCCCCTCATCATCTTGGTAGCCCTTTGCTGCACCCTCTCCAGCAGTTCCCTGACCTTCTTGAGCCGGGGAGTCCATTTTATTTTTAGCCAAAAAAATCGTGCTGAGGTCTGATTCATGTTTTTTTAATGCCTCCGAAGTCTGCGTGTCATTCTCCTGGTTTGGCATCCTAATTCAAAGTGAAATACATAAAGCTAAAAGGAGTGTGTTAAGGAGTTTCTCTAGCTTTCATCATCTTTTTTTTTCCAGGAGCAGGTGCTGTCCTTTTTCAACTGACTCGCAATGTGTAAAAAGGAAGAGAGGGAAGGGCTTGGTAACAAAATGTTAAAGAGATTTTTATTGTTTTCAGTGGTATCAGGATAAAGCCTTTATGCATATAATATCAGCTAAACATCCAACAACTGAAACCTGTTCTTATCAAGCTTATAACAACTCACTGCAGCGTACTTGAAGTGTCCAGCTATTAGGGCAAATTAACAGCTGTTAATAAATCCTGTCAGCAACTGGATACGTACTGCAAGAGGAGCTTTATCTTTACGCAAAATAAGGATATGAAAAAATACGTGAGGATGAGACGCAAGCTGCCGCGGCTGTGCAGAGCCTCACGGGTGCCGGCCGAGCTCAGGGTCTGCGCGCCCCTGCCGAAGGTGAGCTGCTGGCACCGGGGTGGAGATGGGTGCTGGGGGATGCTGAGGGTTGGGAGGGGGCCGTGGCCATGGCAGAAAAATTAATTATGCACTTCTGTAGGAGTTTCCCAAAACCAAAATCTTTTTTTTAAGGTGGAAGAGGGAGAGGGAGAGGGTGGGATGGGGAGGTGGGGACCTCAACCCTGAGAGATGGAGACCTCTGGGACATCCTCCAGCCAGGTTAATTGACGTGTGGCTTCATTACATTAAGTTTCTTCAAATTCAGGCTAAAAGAGCAAGCGTGAGGCCACAGGGGATGCTGCGAGTGGTCAGTTGGGAGCAGGCTGGAAAAACATCCTTCCTAATCCCTATCCATGGTCAGGAGAGGCTCAGGTTTCTGCCCTGATCTGCCTCTGGAGAAACCTCTCCCTCTCACTGACTATGTACAGAGCAGCCACCTAAGGAGGGTGGTTAAAATCACTGCAAAACTCCCTGCTCCCCTCCATCCCCCGTCACCTCTACAACGTTTTATCATGTGCATATTTTAAAGTTTCAGGACATACATTGCTTCTTCTTGAGCCATCAGGCTCTGCTATCCAAAAGCCCCTGCGGCACACAGCAGGAAACATTGCAAATACTTCCAAATTCCCAGCCTTACAGGACGTGCCAGGGAAATACCCTGTCATTGCCTGCGGATAATTTTTGTGAGATGGGTTGGATGCAAGATAGAGGAGGAAGGAGGCAAGGGGATGTGAAGTCTGGTGGGTCAAGCATGGGGCATTATTTTGGTGCTTTTAGGTGCATTGGGTTCCTCTGTGCCTCCATGAAACTCACTGTAAGTGATAACACAAGCTGAGAGCATTGTACCCGCCGCATTGGGGAAAAAATACCTGGAATCTCAGAGCAAGGTGGAGGGGGTGTCCTGTGTTCACTGTGGGAGACCTGGGCAATAAAACCCCTCAGCAAACATGGCGTGATGGAGAGGGGCTCGGCTGCCCAAAGCCCCTCTTGTGTGGACTCCAGCCACGTGGGGAGCACGATGACGAGGACCATGTTTGCATCGCCGGGGCCTCAACCCTCTTGCAGTGCCAGACTATGTAGAAATACTAATAGCAGAGTTACGGGCACGCATCACCAGGGGACCATAAATATAATTTTTAATTAACTGGCTGTTCTACAGAGGAGACTTTGTGCCGTGCTGCAAGACATAGGAACAAAGTTCAGCCTGTCCCTGCGACAGAGCTCCAAATTTCCCCTGCTCTTTCCCGACCCAACGCCAGCAAACAGATGTGCTGTGTGCCTCCTATTTATGCGCTCCCAAGAAATTAGCACCCCGTTAAGCTACACAATGCAGTGCATTTATTTTTATTTCAATCTGCTGCAGCCTTTCAATGTTAGCTCTGCACTATTTCTTACTGGAATCAAATCCAGGCTAGCACCAAGAGCTGCTTAAATCAATGGCCTGTGAGGGAATGAATTTTGTGCTGCAGAACTAGTGCCTATAACTTAAGATAAAGCGGCCCCCAAGCCACAAAGTCCAGTTTTTGATCCAGATCCAAAAAGGAAACTACGGAGGAGGAAGATTTAACTTCCAAATACCTGAAGCTGGGACTGTGATTTGTCTGCAGACCCATTTTAAGGCAATAAACAGCTATATTTATATCTCCTGAATGTGCCTATTATTTCAAGATCTCACCCAAATGAGTGAAAGTGACATGACAAAGCAGCACTGTAGGGAGCCAAAAATGTATAAAAAGCAATTGATCCATTATAGATGCAGTCTCGGGCAGGCTCAGTCTATTTTTAATCATTTTAATAATGCAGCTGGTTTGCTACATCAAGGAGGGAAGCTGAAGAGGGATCCCTCCCAGCAAGCTAAATAATAGGCTCGTGTAGCTCAGTGGCATCTGGACATCTCCGAGTGTGTGCATGGCACAGTGATCTCCCCGGGAAATGGTACTGCTGCAGAAGCCCTGCCCAGCAGCTCACCTTGAGACATGGGAGACCCCAAAGACAAGCGGATGATGCTGTGGGAAGGTGAGAGGAGAAGCTAGTGTGACACTGAGTTGTGGCAAATAGGATTAGAAAAAAGGTGGGTTTCTGGGTAATTTTTAAACAGCACATTTCTATTGTGATTTGGGTAGGTGAATTGATTGCTGCCGTGGGAGACAGATTTGGGTACACACTGACTAGTCAGGCTGGGGTACTCTTGATTCCTCCTATGTTCTCCATGATCACAGCCCTCTTCCTCCAGCTGAAACAGCCAAGACCCATCTGAGCATCACCCACTCAGCTCACCTACGCCAAAGATAAAATGGCTCTTCCATCCTTGGGTGGCTTGTCTGGCCCTGGGGGAAGACTAGAAGAGAGAAAACTTGAGGTTTCCCCTCTTTCCCATAGTGGCCTTTAAATGAGAGTGCATGGAAGAAGGAGACAGATGCCTTCTAGCCAAAGGATGGGTTTCAAGGCACTCAGTTAAATCACGAAAATATAACAATCTCTTAGCTATAGAGAGTGGTGTGAGGCCACCAAGGAAAGAGGGATCACCCATCAGGAGAGAGTAATGCAATGGGGACAGTGAAAGAATTCAGGCAGAGGCAGCTATGTCCAGGAAGGAGATGAGATGTTGGTTGAATATAGTGACAATAAACCAGAAATTATAGCCACGATTTTTAAACTTGAAAGCTGAGTGCTCTACGACACCTGGGACTCTTCAGAGGCAGGATGGTTCAGAACTCCATTTTGCTGTCACTAAGCTCACTTCATAAAACAAACAGAAATGTCCCTATTAAAGGCTGTAAAAAGGCTGGGGTGAGCCTTGGTGCTAAACCTGCCAGGGTAGAGCGACACTGGTCATCGCTTTCCCTCTTCGTAATACCTCGGGGCTGCTGGCGCTTCCCATCCGGGGACTTTCTTATAAAAACGTTTATCTTGTTGTCGTGTGGAAGCGGCATTTTTTCTCCGTTATGGAGCTATGTCAATCCCACTGCAGGCGAGAGGTCAAGAATGGGACTCCCACGCTTATTCTTCATCTGGCGGCACGGGCCAGCCACAGCCTGGCAAGTCCGTCAGCTGCAAGCAATGACTTCTCCATCCCATTGCCAGCCAGGGGATGGACAGACACGTGGGATCTCAGCCAGCCCGTTGAGCAGCCCTCAGGCGCGTTGTAGCCTTGGCCAGCAGTGCACTAGGTACCTGCAGGCTTGGCCCATGCAGTTTAGGATGGGGAGCTGCTCCCAAAGGAAAAGCATGTTTGTAACTGAGGTTACCATCATCCTTGCTCAGTCCATTTCTCCACAGCGGGGCTCTCATGTCAGCTTTGCTGGCAGCGATGTAGCTACAAGTCAATGTAGCTCCCCCTTCATGGACTGTCATCACTCTGGGACAAAAGCAAACTTGTAAATAAAGGAAAATAAGCATACATAAATTCCTCTTATAAAAAAAATATATATATACATAAAAAAATAAAAAAGCATATCTGCTGTGAGAGAGACAGGCATCTCATGTTCAGTAGATCGGAGCTATAGGTTGCTTAGCCGTTGATCAGCAACCAGTGTCACAGCACTTCCACGGCTTCAGCATGCACATACCTTCCATGCAAACCTAGCAGTAATACCTAAAGGTTTGGTGAGTTCATGGAGCTTCTGACATTTCTGTCTTTTGGATGTCAAAGCACTTCATGGAGAACTGTGCTTTGCAGAGTCTGGAGCTGGCTTAGGTGTTTAGGAAAATTCATGATAAATTGATTCTTCTCATACGGAACCATGTCAGAGCAAAGTCCATTCAGGGACCCACCTCCAGCAGTGGCTATGAGTGATGCAGCGAGGAGAGTCAAAAACATACATGATACTTTCCCTGGATATTATCCTACCTTCCACATGTTTTAAACTCAGGGACCTCCTGTGTTGGATGTGACCTCTAGGTGTCCAGTGTCCCTCTGTGGACTTATCATCCTTTAATTTGTCCAGTCTTTTTCTGAACCCAGGTAAAACCTTGCATCCTTAGCACGCTTTGGCAAGGAGTGCCACAGATCACCTAACAGCTGCATTTGAATCACTTCCTTCAATTTGTTCTGAGCGTGGCTCCTATTGGCTTCACTTGATGCACCCTCATTCTTGTATTGTGCAAAAGAGCAAACAGCAATCCCTTTTCACCCTCTCCATGTCACTCACCATCATTCCATAGATCTCCTTAATTTCTCCTTCAGGCTTTTTTTTTTTTTTGGACCAGAGAGTCCGCTTTGTTTTCTTAGTAATTTCTTTGTAGGAGTGATTTTTTTTACATTTAATCATCTTTATTGCCTTTCCTTGAATCCTGTCCATCATCTCTGTATCTTTTCTGGAGACAAAAGGGTCAGAAGGTAGTATTAAAGACGTAAGTGAGCCCTGGTTTGATTCAGTGGCATATTAATATTCTCTTTTGCTTGCCCCTTGGTAATTGTTAATATTTTATTTGCTTATTCCACCACTACTGAGCAATGAACTGACATTTCATGGAAGTATTATAATCCAAATATCTTACTCCTGAGTAAGCCCAGAGCCCATAATTTTATACGTGAAGTTCAGAGCGTTTTTCATGCTCTGAACATTACTTCACATTTGGCTACATTAAATTTAATTTGCTGTTTTATTGCTCATTCACTTAGTCTCATCATATCTTTCTGCAGGCCCTTGTTCTCACCACCCTGAATACCATGGTGTGACCTGCAAACTGTGCTCCCTCACTGCTCACCCCCTTTCTCAGCTGTCTATGAATGTGTAGTGTAGTAGGTGTCCTCAGACAGATCCCTGAAGAAACCCAAAAGGCCATCTCCTCGTTGCCTTGATTGCACAGACTCAAGTTTTCCAGGACTCCTCTGGAGGTACTGTGTCATAGCTAGATCCCTTCATCAGATGAAGTTGTATTTCATCCTGGAGCACAGCTTTGAGGTTGGGTCATAGGCTGATCTTCAGCTTGTGATGCAGCATTAGGTTAATTGATTCATTGGAAAATCATCCCCAAGGTCTTCAGCTGACATTGAAAGCTACTGCAGGGTGGGATTGACTTACAGCGTCCTGAACCAAGGTGAAGGCAGATGGCTGCACCCTGGGCCAGCTGGAGCCTGCACAGACTTACACTTAGCTCCAGATTCAGTGGATTACTGCGATCCAACCTGGAGGTGTCAGGTTGATGAGTGGGAAGGAAAGCTAGAGGTGGAAGGAGGGTTTTGGAAGCTCATGCTTCCCTGTCATCTAAGTTTACCAAGAGGACGAGACCTCCCTCTTCACCTTCCCCGAAGGGAACAGCTCCGTGCTTTGTTGCCGCAGAACCATTATTTGCTCTTAAGTGGAGAGAGCATAGAAAAACCTGTGTAGGAGGCAAAAAGGACTCATCTTCAAATCCTGACTTTGGTTATTTGAAGCAGAGAAGTTCATAAAAGTTCTCCACTAGTTGGGTAGACACACGTCCTGGTTTGCCGCAGCTGAGTTGCCATCCTATCCCGTGCTTGTGGCAACGGCACTGTCCCAATGGGGCTTTCACCTATATTTGTCATACATGTTCATAATACACAACTACCGAGGACTTGACCCCTTGGCTAAACCAGTGCAGGTGACCCAGGCTGACTTTTCTGCTGGGCCTGGTCATGTTTTTTGCCTCATACAAGAATAATCTGCCTGTTCTTCTTCCCAGATTCCTCAGCTCCCATCTTTGCAAGCTGGGCTGGCCCAAACATAGCATCCGGGGACTAATTAGGCTCAGATCTGCTCTTTAACCCTCTCTTGTCAGCTTTTGTCTTTACCCACTAAACTTTGTGCTCTGTTTTTACACCCCTGTCTTTGTAAACTATCCTTTGCAGGATTACTTTTTCCTACCATCATCAACCACACTCACCCCGGAAACTCCCCTAAGAAAACACTTCTGGGACCCAGTGTGTCCCCACAGAAAATTTCAGCTTTTAAAAAACAGCCTATTTTGCTGAAATCTCATTTTGGCAAAAATGTTGCAACCATCTCCACTTTTCGTCTCTCTTATGATATCTTATTCCCAAATGGTAGGAGAAAACCAGGAAGGAAGTGAGGGGAAAATGTGGGTGTAGAAGAACATCCTGTTCTGCACAAATCCCCTGGTGTGTTGTCAGATGGATGCTCTGCTTTAAATAGAAGAGGTCTCATGTTAGCAAAGGCCAAAATAATAAATTCTCAAGAATTAAAAAAGATGGTAATAATGATTTAATAAAGTAAGTGTTTGGACTTACTGCATTAAAGAATTAACCAAATTAGAGTTTCTTATTATCACATGCAATCTCACTTTTGTGTGAACCTCTAATGCACACACACATATACACAGAGGCTTTGGGAACAATCCCTGGGGAACCCAGTGAAATTCTCCTTCTTGTTTATTGTATTTGAGAGGCTATTTCCATGAGAGGTCATCTGGGGTAAGCAACGTTAAAGTGAGAGTTAGAAGAGGGCCAACGGGATAGATTCAGAGGTCCCTAAGCTTTGATGTGTTTGAAGAAGTTGTTCTGATTAGATTTGATTTTGTGACCCTGATTTCTCCTCTTCACTTTTTGCAAGGGGTTGAGCGAAACAACTTTCTGTGCTCTGGTGACCTTTTTTTTTACCGTCAGTACTTTTTACCGCAGCCACCCCAACTGCTTCAGTTATCATCAGAACAAGGAGACATTTTTTTTTTCTCATCTTCCGCACATTTTCTGTATTTTAGAACTTTACCTATCATGTGTTGCTTTAAATATGAAATTTTAGTGCAATTTGAAGGAAAAACAGAAGGAGAGATACCTTTGGGTACACAATACCCCGCAGTCTAGGACTTAGGAAAATTCCACAAGACTTACTTCAATAAAGCAACTTTTTACACCAACAGCATTTTCCCCAGACTTCTGACCATTTCTAAAGACAGTTAAGAGCTGATATATCTCTGCTGTTTATTGCTATGATAATGGAAACCCAGGCCATGTAAAGTTTAGCCTGGGTGAGAACTCACGAACCCATTCATCCTTCTTACATCGCCACTCAAGTATGTGATGTTTTTAGTGCCAGGTCCCAGTGAGTGGGAATCAGGGAAACCATTATGTGGTCCCTTAAGCCATTTTCTTGTGCCTGACACTATTTTCTCCATCAGTTTTGAAATAATCTTGAAATTCGTCTTTGTGGAGACAAAAATGAGTCTGTGTTCATGTCAAAGAGTCTGTCACATGAACTTTGCATTCTGGCCTTGGAAGATGTCTCCTGTTGTTTATCTCTGTGGCCAATACAATGCAGCTACAGGGACAGTCAGGGGGCAGAAGTGGCAAGGTTACTATTGCACAGAAGCATCCTACAGAAAAGGATCTTTAATTTCATATTTTGGTACTTAACACATAGCCTTTGTGCAATAAATAGGGTGGGGAGAGGAGAAGTGATCACATGTTCGGTTCCAGTAAAGTTCTTGTTGTGGTCAGACTGGTTGGACAGTAGTATCAGTTAGAGAAAGACAAATGCATGATTCATAAAATCATAGAATGGTTTGGGTTGGAAGGGACCTTAAAGCTCATCTAGTTCCAAGTCCCCTGCCCTGGGCAGGGACACCTCCCACCAGCCCAGGCTGCTCAAAGCCCCATCCAGCCTGGCCTTGAACCCCTCCAGAGA
This sequence comes from Rhinoptilus africanus, assembly GCA_013400135.1. NCBI lineage: Eukaryota > Metazoa > Chordata > Aves > Charadriiformes > Glareolidae > Rhinoptilus > Rhinoptilus africanus. Next base: position 451,819 of record VXBO01001944.1, read on the forward strand.
TGGGGCAGCCACAGCTTCAGTCCTGGTGGACCTCTGTGGGTTCCTACTGACACAGCCTGAGCACTGCTTGCTGTGGAACAGAGACAGGGACCTGCAAAAAGGACAGTCACGTGTAGAACTCCTGCTCTTGTAGACACTGTGGCTTTCCCAGATCTCTGAATTTCCACGCATGCCAGATGAGATGAAGGCTTACCACCAGTCAGGTCCTCTTCCGCAAATACTTTCTAGAGAGCAGAGCACGTGAAACCCTGTCTGCACTGAAACCTTGCAGCAATGAGCATCCTAGCTCACTCATCAGCTTACTGCATGATGATTCCCCGAGTTTCAACCACCTCCAATGTAATACCCTCCAAACACATTTCTTTGTGGTATGATTCGTGCTCATTAAAACATCCCTCCACTCAGACTGGTGAAGATAGACACTTTGTCAAAGCTTTAATGAAAGGGCAGCATGTGGATGATGAACAGGTTTTCTCTGCAGCAGACAAGCTTCCCGTGCCGGGTTTATTTCTGGAGCAGCTAACCTATTATCTGATGCAGGGCCTTGCGCAGATAAGAATTGGTCTATCCGGCAAATGAATTACATGCCCTTCTTTGCTATTGAAACTATCCATCATATCATGTCCCAAATGGTCTATCATGTTGTTGTCTAGTAAAACTCAGCCATCAGAGGCAGCTCCTGTTCGGATGCTGATGCTAGATGTCTGAAAATGTGATTTCAGCTATAACTCTAAGGACATTTAGTTAGAATTTATGACTAGAGATCCCTCCAAGCTCTATCAACTCTATCCATCTCACACCTTTATAAATAATACTGGTCTTCAGTTTCTGAATCCTTTACGGCAGCCTTGTGGGTTTTTTCCCAGCGTCTGCAATACATCATATGCAAGATTTGACTCTCAGATTTCAAGCCGTGTGGGTACATATTTAATAAATAAAAAAAGAGATTGGCCAAGTAATGTGGATATCATGGAAGGCAGTTTGGTGAACTTGGCACTGTCTAAGATGCAGGAGACTTTGGCACCGCTCCTGATCATACCAAGACTTTCAGTATTTTTCGGTTTTGTGCCTCAGTTTCCTTTCTATTTGGTTCCCAGCCAGCATTAACAAAAATCGTTGAAGGAACCCCACTGGTTTTAGATTCAGTTGGATCTGGTCCACCGGTACCTTACCACCACGTGCAGGGCTACAAGGGGTACAGTCAAAAAGTGCTAAACAAGCAGAAATATCACCTTTTCTCCATTGACTTAAGTAGGAGCAGATGTGCGGAGGACCAGCAAGCACTTGGGATCATGCTTTAAACTTTCCATAAATACAGTAAAAGGAAGGGTCTAGCCCTGAGAAGTTATTAACATCCTGGACGGGGATGCTGCAGAGCTGAAGGGGTTGAGTAGTGGGAGGACATTTCAGAGGGGATGCCAGGGTGTTTGCAGAGTCAAACCCTGCAGGACTATTTGAGGTTATTCCCCTTCGTACATAACCTCAGCAGCCACCACGGCGCTCGGTGTAGTCCCATGCCTTGGGGAGTGGGTAAGGGAATCTATTAATACTCTTAGGAAAAAATTAGCATGCAAACAACTTTTGTTTCCTTGTTTTTTACACGTCTGCACTCTCCTCTGTCACTAGCTATAGCACAGAGCCTGATATGCTCCGACAAAGAGCTATTGATGGCGTGCTTGTGTGAATTGGCCCAGCACTGGTCACAGCCAACTTCTGTGGGACCTGCTGCCCCCGTTTTACAATACGCTCCAGTGTGCTGAGCCATTTGTGAAAGGTCAGAAATGAACAGAGAAATGGACTGGAGTCAAAAACAAGTAGTCCTATAAATATCAGTCATAGTCAAAGGCAGTTTATTCCATTCCTCCCCTCTCTCCCCTTCTGCGTGTGTCTCTCCCTCCCTCTGTTGTGGTTTCCCAGATATAACTCCATGTTTGTGACTGGGGAGCTCTGAAAGGAAAGCAGCACGCACATCGCAGCTTCTGCTCCCCTCTTGCACACATGGAATAATTCTCATTCCCGAAAGCAGGACTGACAGCCAGCACGGAGTCCAGGCATCATCTGGACTCAGATGTTAAGTTTTGATTTCTCGGATTCTCTGTATCTGTGAGAAACTCATTTGCTGCAGTTTGACAACTAGCTTTGGCCACAGACGGTTTGGATTGGGACTCCTGAGGGCTCTTCTCTGTCCGGACCTAGCATTTGACTTCACAATGACTTTAGCAGCTAAATTAGAGGATATTGAAGTGACGCTGGAGCACCTACTAATGGATGTGTTTGTAAGTAAGCTACAATTTCCTATTTAAAGTGTAACGCTAATAATCCAGAAGGCAGTGTACAAATTTAATGGTGTATCCAAGTGTCACATTGGCTTAATTCCTTTATGTTTCCTGATAAACTGTGTGTCCAACACTACCAATATGTTGTGGTATAGCTGAAGTGTCTACTGCAAGTGGTAATATGCAAAACTGGAACAGTGTGACTGCAGGGCAGGATGTATTCTGCATTGGTTTTGTGTATCATCTAAAATTTTGATGAAGGACACAAAAATGAGGAAATATTTGGTCAAACAATTTGAGGAATATCTCTGTAAATTAAGTGCACTGATAGAACATTTAAACTGTGTATTGCTTAGCATCAAGTGTCCTTGGCATTAGGATTTTGACAGCTCTTAGATTACTCTCTTTTACCACTTTGACTTTTGGGTGAGTTTTGTAAGAGATGGGGAACAAGCAAAACTAGACACGTTTTCAAGAAAATCAAGTTTATTCCTCCTGGATATGTCAAACACTCTAAACCTTTATTAATCTGGAATTGCTTCCTTGAAATCATCAAAGCTCAGTGAAGCAATGTATGGTTTGCTTCAGCACATCTGAGATAAGGATCTGTTTGTATAATCTCATGTTAAAAGTTTCTTAAAAATATCAAAACATTTCGGAACAGATACCTGCTTTTTCTGACGCAACTTGATGGTTTTTGCCTAAAAGTCAGAAATGGCCATGGTTTGGAAGTTTTTTTAGGGGTGGGGGGAGCCAATGAAGAGACTGACAGATCATTTATCTTCCTCAAATATAAGTCATGTCAAGGTGATCTGTACTCTCTGAATTCAGGCTATAAGAAATGAGATGGCAAATGACATTCAGAATTTTCATTTTGGCATCTCTTAAATGAAATGCTTCAAATTTCAGGGTCTAGTGATGAGGAATCTTAGGCATCAACCACTAAAGTGAAAAACAGGAGAGCTTGCCAGCTTTATATCCTGTGGTCCAGTTACTAAGGTGTCCATCTGTGCTGTGAAATGTATTCAAGTCCCTCTGGGCTGACATCTCCTCTTGGCCCCGTGGAGAGTACTCTGTTCCCTTTCCCACAGGCTGCTGAGATGGGAAGGAGAGGAAAACAGTTGGTGGCTGCCCTGTCAAAGTCTCTAAGTAGTAGGAAATACTGAAATACTCTTTGGGCTGTAATATTTGAATCAATCTAATGACGATTTGCCACCCTGGGTTCAACTCCTTTCCCCGGCTCTGAATACTTTGAATCCCAGAGAAAATTCCCAAGGGTTTAAATCCCGATGACGAGCAAGGATTCAACATCCACAGCTCACGACCACAGCCTGCTGTGAAAGTTAGCCTGCGTGGGAAGGGGCCAGTGCTTTCTTTGGACTATTTGTAGTTGCTGTAAAATAAACTTGGCACCACGATCCCTCTTGGTCTATTTGTAGCTCAGCATCAGTTCATCGAGCTGGGTGCTTGACACCGGGGAGACCGAGAGCCTCCATGGGGCAGGTGTCGTTCAGCTGTGGGTGCTCAGGGGAATTTTGTCACAGGGAGGCTCCAAGCAGTATCTCGGAGACTGCCAAGATCTAGAAAGCCAGGGCTGACTGAGTTGATTGAGGCTGAACAATCCTACACATGTCTGGTTGTGTTTGAAGGGCATGAAAAGCCTCCTGTCCTGCTGGGAGCCACCCAGCCCTGTGAGAGAGAGGGGTCATGGCGATTCATGTCCAATTCTGGTTTTTCATGTCCCATCGTGAGCACTGTATTGGAGCTGTATCTAGGCTTTGTCTATTCTTATGTCCATCCCGTGCTTCCATCCTAGGGGCCTTCTTCTTGAGTTTTAGGGGTGTTTGGGGTTTTATTTTTGTAATGAAGGTGAAAGTAGACCAAATAAAATGTGGGCCAGTTTCTCCAGAGGTGCAGATAGCCTCGGTCTGTGAAAGCAATGGATCTCTTCTCAGGTTGTATTTTGAACTGGTCCCTAAAATGCGTGATTCCAGAAATGCAGTGAAACATCCCCAGCTGGGACATTGCAGTCACAGCTGAAATTGTGATGCAGGGACATGTCTACGCGGTGCCATGCCGTGCCACACCGGAGACCCAGCTGGCGGTGGAAGAGCTGATGTGTCTGTGCAGCATTGTGCAGGGACACACTGCAGTAGTGTCACTGCTTCTCCCCCTTGTCCTTCTGCAGAACCTGCTGCTGGAAGACTCAGGGCCAGCACGTCCAAGCTTCTCATCTCACTTTGACTATCAATGACTTCTTAGAGATATGGTTTAGTGATGGTCTTTGTCAGAGTTAGGTTGATGTTTGGACTAGATGATCTGAAAGGTCCCTTCCAACCTAGGCAATTCTACGATTCTATGATTCTGTGGCTGTGAATCTAACCTAACCTCTATGCAAACCAAGGAAATAAGTTTTCCCTGACAAAAAAAACCATGTTTTCAGGTAGTTGGACTATTCTGAAAACTACCTAGGAATTATGACAGGAAGAATTGTGAATAATCTAGACCAAATATTCTGAATGCAGAATCATTTTGTCTGACACAATCAGGCACAGTTTTCAGACTTTACTCACACATCATCTTGCCTTGTGGCTATGTTTGATCTTAAACCACCTGCCCATTTAGCAATGCTAAAAATAACTTCTAGTACTGAATACAGACAAGCAAATATGAAACTCAATATGAAAGAAGGACAATACATACAGCTCTGGCTTCTATAGATCATTCTAGCAGTCAGGTTCATTGGGAGTCATTAATCCATTACCAAGTGTTTTGCTGTTACCGGCAGGACGAGTATTTGGGCGAGGAGCACGGGGCCATTCCGATGGGGCTGAATGGGCCGCAGGCAGATGGACTGCCAGGTAACAGGGCCCTCCTGGGAATGATCTCAAAATCTGCTCTATGCCATGCATCTTCATCTGTGTCAGGTTTATCGCTGAAAGAGTGAAGCCATCTGTCACTGTAATGCACCTCTTCCAATTCTCTGGTGCCCTCCACCGCTCCAAACTAGGTGATTACTTACAAAGTTGGGAAATTGTGGTCTATGGAGCCTTGACTTGTGTTTTTTTTTCCCTTTGAAGAAGCCTAGTTTTAATGCTCCTTGGACCGCAGGGGCAGTAACCCATTCCCAGATCAGTGGACCCTGACAAAGCCCACTTTAACAGCCTGTACCAAGCTAGCAAGTCTATTTTGTCACAGCGTAGAAAGGTTACAGTAGACAGCAAATGAGAAGTAACCACCAGTTTCTAAAGAAAACTGAGCCCTATCTCAGCTCACAATAACCCACCTCAATGTAATTTGTCTTCTGCAGGAATACAAACTGAAGGATGAATATAGGATTGGGCCAGTTTTTCCCTGGACAAGGTTTTTAGCTAAGTTGTCCTGCAGGAACTCACCTGGAGTGAGTTCAGCAGAGTTTCAGGGGGAGGATGGCAAGCCTTGGCAGCAGATGTGTTTAACACTTCCTCTGGAAAGCTAATACTACACATGAACACTTGTAAAATTCTTTTTTTCTTTTTGTGGAGACTAGAGATTTGCATCCACATGGCATGAGCTGCCACTTCCTTCCAGGACGTGGTGTACTCGCCGGGTTGTCAGCCCGCTATCGGAGAAGCAGCTGTTTCTGCACTGACACTTCCTTTCCCCCGTTTCCAAAGGGCTTTGGAGAGCTTTGCCGGGCTCTACGAGACGAGATGAAAAGGGAAGCCTCCAACATGACATTTCATAATTAGCTGTCATCGCCAGCGGGCTGCCACCGAGCCGCTTGATGAGCTGGGACTTGGCTGCCTGGAGAAAGGCGGACATGGAGGCGAGGGCCAAAGTCAGGAGGTGGTGCAAGGACAAGCTCAGCAGGTCCCTCGGGTGTGCTAAGGGGAAAGGGGTGGTCTGGGTAAGAAATACAGGCTCTGAATCCTTGTTTCACTGCTTCCAAAAGGCTTCCCTGAGCCAAAACCTCCTCTCCAGACACACAAATTATTCCTGTGCAGTCTGTGAAAGGAGACCTTTGAGGTGCACCTCAGGACCAACCCTGCTGACTTCCAAGCCTTGCCTTAGGCACAGCTAGAGCGAGCCTCCATGACACACCATGCCCATCATGCCTGGGGCGTTTTGCATGGGGTGTCTGGGAGGGTTCAGGATTGCAGTGGGGTCCAGAGCCTGCCCTGCTGAGGGAAGCTATTCCTTGCACTATGGATGTGGCTTTAGACCTGGAAGAAATGGTCTTTCAAGCAAACAGGCAAAGGGATAATAATCCTGGTGGAAAAGTGAGCCTGAAGTAGTCAAACATAAGCTGGCGTGAAAAAGGGGTCTGATTCCTGAAGGCAGTCATGATGGACTGTAGTGGATGTCCCAGAAGAAAAAGAGAAACTTAGATGAAGTCTTTAAACCATGAAGACTGTATCCCCGGCCCATTCCAAATGCAACCTGGGACACGGCAGGCAATTTATCTCCAGTGGTTCACAGGGTCTTAGACACTATCCAAACACAAGCAAACCTGCCAAATCCACAGTACACTCCATAGATCCATCTACATTCCTCCAGACATCTATTTCCACAACTGGCTCCTCAGCCTTCCTCTCACCACACTCTACAGATAAATATATACCTATGAGTATATGTATATATATATTTAAAAATATGTGTGCATATATTTATATAAGAGAGTCTCTGATGAAAGTGACATTCGTGAGGGCTTTCCTGGCACGGAGAGGGTCTGTGGTTGCTTTGCGCTGGGTGGACATAGCAATCAGGGCTGAAATTAAAAAACAACCAATTTGCTATGCTCCAGCCACCTCCATCACCCTGAGAAAGAGCTGCTCTTCTCCCTCCCCACATCATCAAGTCCTGGCAGACCTAACACCGAAATAGCAAGGATATGAAACTAAATGTCTGTTTCTAATACCATAACTTAGTCAGAGGAAGTCAGAGGAAATTACCTGCGATGCTGCAAGAATTCTGGCTCATTCTTCTGCCAGCTAGCGATGAACAGAAACTAAAGTCAAACTCGTGTATCCAGCCAGGCTAAAAGCTGGATATTTGAAGGAGAAAGAATCAATCCCTAATACTGAAGAGTCCAAAATGACAGTCAGCTCCCGTGGCCAGAAGTGCCAAAGGAGGCAGGGCTCCCTCGCAGACCTTAGCAATGTGAATGGCACCATGGGGTGGACAAGGCCACCACGTCCCAGTAAGGACCTGCAGTCGAGGCTACCAATGCCTGCGTATTCCAGCTCTTAAAACTGAGCTGCCAAGACAGGGCTATATAAGTGAGCCCTCTCTTTATTAATAATAGAGAAATAGTTTAAAAAAGCAGCTGTTACAAGTGACAACTCTTCCCATCATTTTACAGATAGGGAAACTGAGACAGAGGGACACAAAGCCATTTGAGCAGCCCCCTCCTCCATCCTTCTGCTTAAAAAGGAGTAGAAATCTGACTTCCGGAATCTCAGATTGACAATTTGTTCCCTTCAGAGTATAACAGTCCACCACAACTGCAGAATAATCCAAATCATCAATATCTGGGACACAGATCTATGGCACCCAGGATGAAGCGTGCCTTTGCCTCTAGTCCTAGCACACTCTGGCATAGATAAGTGTTATTCTTTGTCCATTCTTGGCATAATCACAACATTAACCTTTCTATTTTCTCATGCCATCAACACTGGTAAAGAGTAGTCATTCTCATAGGTGGTACCGAGGACAATCTGGAGAAAGGAGTGGTGCAGAAAGATGGTTGGGATGAACTTGCTTCGACCACCATTTGCACAGTAAATCCAGCACACGGCAGCCTCCCTCCCTGCTGTAATCAAACAAACATGCTCACAGTTACTATCGACTGCTGGTGTCCGTGTTACATTTTTCTTAATAACCATTGCAATAACAAGACATTATCAGCATGTAAAGTGATCCATTAACCTCTATAGCGGCAATAAATTGTGTGGCTTTGCCAGGCTGCCAGGACTCGCTAATCGAAGAGCAAGCAGCAAGTTTGTGCTCGGAGCAGTCACAAATCATGCATAATGCAAAAGCGTGGGTGCTAACCTTACCCTCTGCAATATAATGGGTATTTTCATGTGTTTATTTATCAGAGAAATCAGTTCTTTGAAGCCGCTCCTAATGAGTTTCTCTCTGGCAACAGCAGCATCCTCCCATTTGTCCTCAGCATCCAGTTTGCAGGAGATTTAAAGCCTCATCTTCCACCTCTGGAGTCATCCTGAGTTTTGCCAACGTAGAGGGTAGGAGCAAAATCAGGTGCCTTGACCTGAAATACAAGATGAGTTTGCTCAGCATGACTGTGACAGTAAAGATATCTAATTAGGTAACTGTTCATCAGGTTTTGCTTCTGAAAATGAGAACATAAAACTGATCATACTAGGTCTTTCCAATGAATGATCTAGTCCAGCATCATGACTCAGGCAGCAACCAACATCAGGTACCTACAGACGGATGTAAGAACACAGCAAGTACATCGCCACAAACCCCACAGTCATCTTCCAACCACTAGGTGTTTGCATTCAGGGGTTTCCTGACCCAGAAATGGTTTCTTCAAATTTATCAGCCCACGGTAGATGTTCTTTCATGAACTTGTTGAGTCATTTTTTGAACCTAGACTGAGGCACAACTGCCACAAAGATTCCTGGAGCAGAAGAAAAGCCCTAGTGCTGTGCTGCAGCCCTGCGCACAGTGCCGTCAATGGCAGATAACTCCAAACATCGCTCCCATGAGAGTCAGGTCATGCTGTTAACCCTCAGAAAGCCTCTGTAGGACAGAAGAGCTTTGTGGAGCAGTCCAGGCTTGCCCACCCACAAACAAATAGAAGATGGTGAGAATGAAGAGCTGGGAGTGCGATTGCCAACAGGGATGTTAACAAAGGCAAGGTGATTAAATACAGCTACCAAGGGACACAGTAGAACTTCCAATAGCTGGAGAAGTAGACCAAAAGTAGACAGTTATCAGGCTTATTTTTGAATCAGTGGGGAGATATAGACACTTTTAGTTATCATTCACCCCCCAGTAAATTAGGGAGCCAAAGTACCTTGCAAGTGCCCATTTCTCTTCACTGATGACAAAAGGACTCCAGATGAAAGCAACCAAAGTCAGGAGAGATAAATGCCACTCCAGGTGTCTCCTGTGACTGGGGCAAGGTGTTGTTACAGCTCAGCAGACAGAGGAGAGCTGAAGCAATAAAATATAAACCCATAGGCGTTACAGGGGGAGATTCCAAGGCTGAAGATCCAGACACTAAGACAAACTTTTCACATTTCTAAATCCATCCGTATAAATCCACAAAGAACAAAACCAATTTGGTTTTATATTTTGCCAGTGCTAGCAGTTCCTTTTTCAGCTTTGTGCAAACACAATTTTCTTCTCACTTAGAGAAAAACCATCATTATTTCATGCCTGTGAGACCTCAACTACAAAACAAAATTTGCCTGAGAGGCTGTTTACCAGGTCTGGCAAGGCTTTAAAAACCCTCCTAACATCTCTCAGGGGTCTTCTACTTCCCTCCTTCCCTCCTTTCTTTAGGGACATGTTGGCCTCTCTGCTATCCATGTGCCTTTCTCTTGGGGCAACATAACTCTCTTGCCTTCCCTCACACAGACCCATGTGCCTTCCCACAATATATTAAGATTAATCAAAGCAGTGTAACAAGGATGAAGTTTTAAAAGAGGGAAAATTACACTGAACAAAGAAGCATTTATCTTCACAGTGTTTGACATAGTCCGTATGTCACATATCCTGTTTAAGCCTTAAATCTAGCTCACGGCTGAGTACCTTCCATGCCATGCTGAGCAAACCCATGTTTCTTCAGGAACTGAAGGAAATCAGCAGTGCTAAGCACTACATGGGAATAGCCCACTCACATTTTAAGACTTGATGCTGAGATGCACCAAGTATTTGCACGTACCCCTGCAGGCTGCCAGGATTTGCGAAGACTTTAGACCAGCTCCCCGACAGAACTATTGCACAGCCATACCCCAGCTGAGTGTGCGACTGCCATTGTATGCATCACATCCAGCCTCTGCTACACATCCACCATGTGGGAATGCGGTGGTGTTGCCAAATATCTCCTCTTTTGTTTATACAAGCCCGAGAAGTCAGAGGTGGCCTCTGCGATCCCTTCGTGATGTTTACAGGGGCGTGTCTCCAGGGCGATGGGGTCAGGCAAGTTCCCTCCCTAATTAATTACTGTCTCGCTGAGTTATGTGGGAACCAGCACACTAAAACACAAGGGAAATGTCCTTCCATCTAGCAGAGGCCCCACTTGCTATCTGCTGCTGTTCTTCTGGCCGGGGTTTTCTAGTAGCCCGTCTGCCTGGATGCCGGGAGGCTGGGACCGCTTCCCCAGCAAGAACCATAAAGGGAACGGTGGGTGGGGAGGAGAACTTGGTGTGAGATGGGGACTGCTCCAGGAGAGTCTGCTTGGTGACAGTAGGGGAAAAGGAAGGGTGCAGGTCACTCTTTCTGTGGTGTCTATATCTGTGCCACGACTTTCACTAAAGGCTATGTCCCCACTTCTTCTTTCAAGATCAGAAGGAGGGTTGAACATAGTGTTCGGTCTGGAGATGACACACTGTGCTTTCTGACACTTCAGTAAGTTGGAAGGGCCTCCAACCTACCAGCCAAACCTCTTTTCTCAAGGACATACAAGCAATGAGTTACCCAAAGGGACTGTGTTGGGAGTCCCACGGACATTCCATATGCGTGGCTCTTGCAGTGGGGTTATATAGCCTCCCAAAGCCTCCCTTCTCAACCGTGAATGATCAGGACTGCTCCTCTTTTCAACACTGGACTGGTCCTCTACGCAGAGCTTTGGAGCAATGTGACCCTACCTTCTGTCTACTGGAGACTTCTTCAAGAACTTTGGGGCTTGGTGGGCATGCCAGCTGAGGAGTCTAAGTGCTTGGCTAGGTGCAGGCTCCGCAGGTGACATCCTGGGTTTCACATGCTACTCTGCCAGCCATTCCCCGTGACACCCACGGCTGAGGTAGAAAAAGCAAAACAGATGAGCAGCCAGGTGGCTATTTCTGCTGGCATTTCTACTGTGGCTGGCATTTCTGTGGCTATTTCTAGTGACCAGTGAACGAGGAAATTTAGGAACATCTAACATTACATTCTGGGTTAACCTACAGCAATGTGCATCAGATATGAACTTCTCTGAGTCCAGAAGCACTTGTTTCTGGGTTTCTGTTTGGGCTTATGCTAGTCAGACCTACTAACATGTCTATGAACTGCATATGGTTAACCTTGCTGTAGCACAATGTGAAGTCATCACAGGAGCCTAAATTCCTGGTCGCCTCTGTCAATACAAGTGATGGACATGCTGAAATGCATAACGTGATGGACATGCTGACCACTGCATAACTCATGGCACCAAAACTGAGTGAAACAAGGGAAGAATCCCTGTTCAGGTGTGAGGCTGACCTTCATATTCAGCCTGGATTGCTGCACCCAGGAAAGGCCCGCACATGCACTTCTTGCCCAGAGGAGACAGGGACATGTCTGTGTAGCCCTGTGGCATGACACAGCCTTGCTGCACACAGGGGAAGCCCCTGGGCTTTCCATCCCTGGGGACTATGAACATCCTCTCTCACCCTAGCAGGTTGCTGGATTATTGCTGGCTCTGATGGAAAAGGCTCGTATGGGAATGGAGCTCCACCAGGTGTGTTGTCCCACATCTCTCCACCATCTAAAACAGGAAAATCACTTCTTTTTTTATTTTAACTTTTAGACAAGCTGCATTTGCAAAGACAATCTGTGTTTATCTTTCACTGACAAAGTGGCAGTTTCCTTTACAGTCTGATTCTGGGTGCAATAAAACAGAGGCTAAGTCACGCTGGAACTGCAACCCCAAAGCATTGCCCTGCTCTACTTGTCTTCCGATTCCTTTGCCATGCCCCAACAAATCAGCTAGGGAGGATTTCTTACAGTGGGAAGTAAGAAATTCCACCAAGATTAATAGAAGCTGCTGAAGAGCTCAAATACAAGTGGTTTCCCTATCGGTATTCCAGGGGAGAATTTGGCTTTGTTATTGATAGCCACCATAGGTATCATCCAGAATGGAAAATACTGTCAGGAACTGCAACTTATCCTTGTTCTCTTATTCTGTTCCCATACTCGTGTCTTCATGGAGTACAGAACTTAAGTGGGTTTTTCAGTACTGAATGACTTTTCAGTTTTACAAAACAGTGTCTTATTGATACATCTGATAGATACCACATACTGCGTTTCAGTCTGTGCCACTGCTTTTCCTGGTTTCCTTTCACTGATCTCCACTGGGCATACACTGACTTGAAACTTGACTCCACCATTGCAAACATAAGACACTCTTTGCAGCAGTAAATGATTTCTCTCTCCTTTTCATTAAAGACCAAATAAAAAAATCTAGTCTAAATAGCAATCTATTGGAATGTACTTTCCTCTGATCCATTGTTACCACAAACCGCTGTTCCTGGCAGCCTGCAATTAGTACTGAAAAGCATTCACTACTTTAAAGAGTTTCGTCTTTCAACAGATAGTAAATATAGCGTGTCTCTTTTGAGGGTCTGTGGTGGCAAGGCCAAGACGTTCCCTTACAATAGTTTGGCTTTTATTTCCTACTGTGCTGTTCAATTGGAGATTGTCTCTGCAGACAATGCAGTTGAATGAAGCCTCAGTGATGAGGCCGGTCATCTTAATCTGGCTCTACAGTCAACTACATGAGAGAGGGGGCTCTCCGGAGGGAAATTCAGAATCTGATGGGCTGAAGTGCCCTTGGATGTGCTTACATCTGCCACAAACACCTAAACTCTGGGAACAACAAGAAAGACCATCATGAGAGCATGTTCTACATTACCTATGCTATAGGCAACCTATCCAACTAATCCTAACAGACTGCCCTATGCATCTGCCTACCAAGGGACCTTGAACAACTTTAAAAATAAAAAATGAACATCCTGTTCTTCCGGATGGTTTCCACAGTCCTGGTGATTTTGGTTTGGCTTCCTGTCTACAGATTCATAGGCAGCTTGTACAAACTGGGAAATAAGGAAAGACAAAGTGTGACGGTGGGTCCAGGTCTCCAGTTTTATGTGGTTTCTGTGGAGGATATCCGTAGAGTTGTGCCTGGGGTGCAGCGCAGGGAGGGAGGGAGGAGTGGGGCCCCTTGGCACATGCAGGGATCTTGTTGGAACTGGTTCCAATACCATGCAAATGGATGGATTTCTTCGACTTTTCGCATGTGCAGGAGGTTTCCTGAAAAGAAGAGTATTTTTATTATTATTCAGTTGCTTTGAGCAATACGCAGATTTGCATTTCATTTGCAAGACCTAGAAATCTATGCAAAGAACTTGTGGCTCATGGAAAGGAGTGAACAAGCATTCCCCTTTCCCCTATGGAGAAAATGAGTCTATGTGGCACTTCATTCTAGTACCATCTCTGGTCTGAGCACTTGATTGCTGGTAGACAGTGGTGGAGATGTGTGTTAAGGCTTGTTGTCCCCTCTAGTGGATAAAGTCCTATCTACAAGGCTGTTTTTTCTAAGAGCTGGACCTGCAGGAGACTTTGGTTGTAGGAATATGACATCTTATGCAGAAGGGGCTGGTGTGAGCAGGAGCCCCCCCAGCCCAGGGCTTCAGGTTGGGTGAGCAGGGAGATCTTTGCTCCTCTGCTGTCATATGAAGCACTCACCCCCAGGGTCCTGACTCAGGCATGACTCAGTTTTTATCCAGGCAAAGCTCCCAGTAAAGTTTTTGCCCTCTTTCTCCTCCGGTAGATCCCCAGTGGCTATGCTGATGCAGGCAAGGGGTCCCTGTGGGCAGCTGGCAAATGCCAGCCACCTTAAGCAAACAGGTAGGCATCCTGTGAGATAGCGGGGGGGTCAACAACCATACAAAAACCCCGCAAGAGGCAAAGACCCTAACTCTGCACCTATTCCATATAAAGAACCTATATAAGTCAGTCATGCTTAAGATATTTCCATCTTTTCCTGCCTCCCTCACTCTCTTTGGCAAGAAGCATATGGAACTAATTATGAACAAAGGCCGATTGTTTTAATATTTAGAGTTTCCCACATCAAGCTGCTGGGGTTTTTCTTTGACTGGTTTTAATGCATGTGCATATGCTGAGCAGATACAGAGTTTCTCTTCTTTATTTTAAATGGTTGCTTTAATGTCATGTCCCTAACACCTTCATCCTGGCTTTTGGACTTCGATCAAAACAAAATATTTTTAGTTTTGCATTAAAATGAGAACAATACATGGAGGAAGGGATTGGCTCCACAGCTCAGCAGATTTTGCTCTCCCAGCTAGATTGCTCCAAGGAAAGGAGTCTGGGCCAACATCTTTTCCGTTTTAATAAGCTAATTCAGAATACCGCTGTGGAGTTGGTGGATCAAGGAGCTCCCACTTTGCACACATAAACTCTAAACTGCATCTGGACCAGTACCGGTAACTGAGCATGGAAATGAACACAACATCCAAAACACATGCCGACAAAACCACAGAATCACACCTGGCTGCTTTGGGACAACTCCTGCTGTTGCAGAAAGTCTGTGGGAAGGGGAAGAATCTTTCCCACTTCCAAGACACTCACGTACAATTTCAAGTGTAAATTTAGTTCCAAACTTTTCTTCCAGAGAAAGGGAATATTACTGTCTACTAGTCTCCAATGTGATTTTATAAGAGAAAAAAGAAAAAAAGAGTAGACATTGAGACTGATTTTGTGAAGACAACACTTCACAGTTATAGGTTATAGACAGATTATATTTTTTATAAGTAGACGTTGAAGCTGTAGACATCACCAAGGAGGCTTTCACTGATATGCGTGTACATAGAGGTGAGTGTGAGCGGTAATGTCTGTTCCTTGTACTTATGCACACGCTGCACCACACCGTACACACCACGTAGCCTGAGCCGGTGCGTGCTTGTGTTTAACTGAGCAGCCCAGAGGATCTGTTCGAGCCCTGGGTATGTGCTTTCCAACATCTCGGAGAGAGGAATCTCTGAATGCAGGATTTCACATTAATCTCTGCACCAGATGGTGATATACCAGATATTCTTTTTAAGGTGAACATGTGATCTACTGTACAGCAAACCAGAGGGGTCTGCAGTCACATGGCAAAATGTATAATAACTCTGATAGAGCTTTGATTAGACAACTGACCTGGTTGCCATCTGTAGCAACAAGAAGTGAGCTTGACATTTTTGGAACATTCTCCCCAGAAGCTTAATTCTTCCACCTCTGTGGCACAGCAATCCTGCTGAGCAAACTACACCGAGAAACAGAAGGAAGCTAAAGATACGCTGCTTGAAGCATGTTGTTAAGGTTACAAGGCTTGGGTTTTCCTTTTTTTGTTTTCCTTTTTTTTTTTTTTTCCTTTCCTCCCCCCGTTCCTTCTTTCAAGCAAGCCACATCTTGACTCATATGGTCTGATGTGAAAACCCACTCAGCTATTTGATAGTTGGGAAATCTAGATGAGACTGTTAAGTTATTTCAAAGGACGCCTGTGTGTGCTGTGAACTCTCTCTCACACACACATGCACACACGCACACACCCCCACACACACACCCCAGCTAGCTCTGCACTATGGTAGTACAGACAGCTGTGACTCCGGGTAGGACCCGAAGACTTTTATTCAAAATACCATATGGATCACTGAGGAGACGCAGTGTGGAAAGGGTAAGCCATGATTTCTTTGTCCTGAATGCATGCCCAGAGGATGATGAGGGCACCATTTGATAGCAGCTGTCTGCCCCGTTAGCAGTCAGAGCTAATAGGGGTTTATGTCGTGGTGTGTAGAAATTACTATTGGTGTGTGCCACGGTGTGTAGAAATTACTATTGATGGGACCTGTGTGGTGATGAATGGGAATTAGTACTACTCAGCGGCTGTGTGTGAACTTGGGGCAGTAATCAGTGACAGCAGGAGCAGTAAGATAACATGCAGCAATTAAAACTAGTTAAAGCCTCTGTGACAATATTTGGAGGTAATAACTTCTGAAAAGGATTATTTCTAACAATCAAGACTCGTGGAGACTGTGTGATGGCATGCGGCAGCACCAACATGTAGCGGTGGGGAGTAAATAATAATAATCATGCCCAATAATGAATACCAGGGGAAAGCTCGGGGTGGTGTGGAAGGGCTCTGTGTAAGTGAGCATGGATGCGGATGCCCACCAGCGCCAGTGCCAGCAGAGATGTTTGCACAGGGCAATATGGGCTACAGAGCGCACGACACGTTGCTCTGCCCGGTGCCAGCCGACGTGACACAGCCGGGTGGCAGTCCCTGGCCAGCCCAGGCCACGCTGTTGCTTCCTTGCTGCAGCAGGCGTAGCAGCGGGTCCCGGGGAAGCCGTAATTATGTCATTAATTTCCTGAAAGCACGTCACCTTAGCGGCGGCTCCCTGGGGACAAGGCTGGGGGGGGTTGTCCCATGGCTTTGAAGGACTGACAGGCTGACACAGCGGCGGTGGCTGGGACACGGGTCTCAGCTCAGAGAGGAGCACACAGAGGGCGGCTTGGGATGCCTTTTCCTGGCAGACAGAGCTAGCAGGGGTGGCATGGCCTCTCCGGGGGGACAGGGACACCTCACACCCCCCGCTCTGCTTGTCACTGAATCGGTGCTGAGCTCAGGGGAATGGGCACAGTCTGCACGATCCCATCCATGGCATCCCAGCAGGATGCCCCAGGGGTGGGCGAGGAATGCTGCACCCATGGCTGGAAGCAGCTGTAAAAGCCCCAGCAGCCCAGAGGGGCTGAGAGTTGCTTGGCACAGGACTGAGGGAAACCTTTGCTGGAGGCATCTTTTTGCTGAAAAGCAGTTTTTGCGTCAGCTGAAGCCACCTGCGAGTTTACTTCAAGTCTGGTGCACTTGTCACTCAAAAAAAAACCCCGGTTTTGGACATTTCAACGCATTTTTTTTTTACATTTTTTTCTTTCAAACAGTGTGTAATTTCATTTGGATGGATGCCTTTTTTTTTAAGGGATAAGAAAAAAAAATCTCAAAAATTAAATACAGGTCAAAAACCATTTCAGTTAAAAACAAAGCCTTTTTTTGTGTTTGTTTTTCTTCCCTCTCCATTTGGCAGAAGGGAAAGCAGAATAACTTTGTGTCAACCTGAAACATATTTTCTTTACCTTTCCAGTCCGTCAAGCAAACCAAAGAAAATCAATTATTCACACAGCTTTGGTCTGCTATTGTTTGATCCTTGTTTGTTGCTTTGGAGAGCATTCAGAAATGTCCCTCCTGGTAAATTTAGGCTTTGCGGTTCAAGATGCTGGGTCTGAGAGGGGCCCAGGGTGGGCAGGCAGTCCTGCCTCTAGCCTTAACCTGTTTCAGGGACAGGTTTATTTGTGTCCCCTCTAGGGGAACCAGCACGGCTGTAGCATCAGCCAGGGTTCCCTCCTCCGAAGAGGCACTGCTGTTGCTGACCCAAATCATAAGAGGTGGGTCAGCATCTGGTGGCTTTGCAGCTGCTCTTGCAAGTGTGAGGAGGCAGAGACCCTGATGTCTCCTTCAAAGGTGGCTTCCCACAAGGTGGCATCTGATTTTTCGGCCCAAGCAAGCTCTCAGCTGCTACAAGGGCCACGATCCTCCACTGCTGCTGACCACAGCAGGTCCCTGCCCATCTGGAAGGGCTTATTCTGGGCCCCCTGGTTCAATAAGGACCGGGAACTGCTGGAGAAGGTACAGAAAAGGGCTACCAAGATGATGAGGGGACTGGAACACCTCTCCTAAGAAGAAAGGCTGAGGGAATTGGGTCTTTTTAGTCTGTAAAAAAGACGACTGAGGAGGGATCTTATCAATGCTTATAAATACTAAAGGCTGGGTGTGAGGAGGATGGGAAAGGCTCTTTTCAGTGGTGCCCAGGGACAGGACAAGAGGTAACGGGCACAAACTTGAGCATAGGAAGTTCCACCGAAACATGAGGAGGAACTTCTTTCCCTTGAGGGTGGCAGAGCACTGGAACAGGCTGCCCAGGGAGTTGGTGGAGTCTCCGTCTCTGGAGACATTCAAAACCCGCCTGGACGCGTTCCTGTGCCCCCTGCTCTGGGTGACCCCGCTCTGGCAGGGGGTTGGACTAGGTGATCTCCAGAGGTCCCTTCCAATCCCTACCATTCTGCAATTCTGTGATATGCTTTCACACAGACCATACCTGAGACTGATGAGCCTTGAAACAAGTCATATAACAGTGTGAATTTAGGAGACCACTCTCCTCCATGCACGTACAGATCCCCTTAGGGAACATGCTATCCATTCTGACCGACCTGAACAATAGCTGCCCAAGCCTTTGCTTTGCTGTGAGCATGAGTCCATGCGATGGAGAGGTGTAAAAACCAGCAGTATTCTCACAGGGTGTTTCCAGAAGGTAACCCCACGGTGGGGAGCAAAGGAGAGCATAGAAATACCTGCAGGAGAAGGTGTTGGAGCAGGTCAGTATTTTTATAGGAGGCAAGAATGGATGCGTAAGGATGACCATCACTGCAGTGGACTTAGCAGTGTGTACATACTTAACAGCTCCACACATAGCCCAAGTGACCGCCCGCTGTGAGGGGGGTTGTGTTGTTTTATTTTCACTCACATCCACAGTTTATTTCTCTCCTTCCCACTTCTTGACCTAAGGCTGGGGTGGTTTAGTCTTCTTGTTGGGCACATGCTGAAGCCTTGCTATAAGGGTTGCCAGAGGACTTGATAAGATGGTTTCTGCAACTGGCTCTTTTTTGTCCTAAATCTCTGTCCTTGCCATTACTCTCTCCCCCTCATCACAGAACTGCCCCATCAGGCACCCAGCCCATGAGGTTGTGGACAATCTGGTTGAAACATGTCAAGCTCTCCCTCCCTGCAGCCCCCCAGCAGCCAGAGGTGGCAGGGCAGATCCCCTGCACTTGGGGTCCTGAAGCCACACAGAAGCTCTGTTTCTAAGCTCAGAGTCCACAAAAATCCCACTGCAGCAGTGGAAGAGACCGAAATGTGGCCCCAAGTGAGCAAATTTCACATGTAAAGCCTGAGATGTGACAGATCTGTGCTAATGTGTGGCATGCAATCAGCAGAAGAGACGGCTTTGCAAAGGCTTTTACAAGACCAAATAAAAAAGGGCAGTGCTAAATATTAATAGGTGAGGCATAGAGACCCTCAAACATATCAGCTGGGGCAGAATTAAGTTTTGTGCCATAGGACACACCAGCAGTCAGTGTCTGGACTGAGATGTGAGTTGGGTTCATCTAAGTCGATGTTGATGTCTAGGAGATATCTCCATAGAATCACAGAATGGTTTGGGTTGGAAGGGACCTTAAAGATCATCTAGTTCCAACCCCCTGCCATGGGCAGGGACACCTCCCACTACATCAGGTTGCTCAGAGCCCCATCCAGCCTGGCCTTAAAAACTTCCAGGGATGGGGCTTCCACCACCTCTCTGTGCAACCTGGGACAGTGTCTCACCATCCTCAGAGTGAAGAACTTCGTCCTAACATCCATTCTGAATTGATCCTGGCCAGCACCTCGGGCTGCCTTTGGGATCACTGCAGAGGCAGTCAAAATACTCTGCAGGGGTTGCAGTGGTCCCCTGAACACTCATGTTTAGCTGAATTCATAACTGCTTATGAATTAAGGAGCTCTCCTTTAACTAGTATATGCAGGGACATCCTGGTTAGAAGAGGACCCCCTCCCAAACCAGGTGACATGAATCCCATCCCTAACACAGTATTTCTCAACATAGAGCCCTTCCCACCAGATCTTCCTTCCCTGGGTCTCCTTCCCCCACCAGTAAACAAGCACGTTAAATATGTAGTCCTTTCTCCCTCTGCATTATTAATGTGAGACAGTTTATGCCTGCGAGCTATCTTTATTATATCCATGTGCTGCGGATGTGTGTGAGAGGAAGATGAATAGAGTCCTGCTAATGTCTAACAAATGCCTAGCACCATTCAGCGATCTTTTTCTGCTGTTGCAAGGCACTGGTAAAGAAGAACACATATTTACTCCTTCTCTCAAGACCTCACTGGCTATTTTCCAGCCACAGGAATGTTTCTCACCACAAATACAAGGCACGGGGGGGTTTGAGTAAGAAAGCCTAGAGAAAACATGTAGCATTCTTGTATTAAAAAAGAACAAGTCTGCCCTCTCTTCTGCCTTCAAGGCTCAAAGGATGGTACTACAGATGCTGTGTAACATCTCCAGACTAAATGAAGTGCTGTAAGAAACAAATCAGGCTGGGAGACATGGCTGGAAAAGCCATTTTGAATTAAGTCTTGCAGTCTGCACCCCAGCTTTAGGTCCCAGCACTCAGCTACGGAAAATTAAAAACCCCGTGCCCAGTTGTGTCGGCGGATGTTTGCAGCTCAGCAGGATTTTAGTCTAGATTGCTTTTTTATTTCTTGTGCCTCCGAAAAAGATAAGCTAAGATTAAAAATGTGGCCAGAGCCCCAAGGCAGAACTCCACTGTCCATTACACAAGTGTAAATCTACACCGGTGTTTAGCTGGGACTGGAATTTACCTATGACATTTCCTCTCTGAATGGATATCCATGGACACTCATTCATATCATGACTTTAAAACACACCAGGCAGAGATAAATCTGTAAATGGATATTTATTGCCATAGAAAACAGATGGCAGAAGACAAAGCTCCCATGTTCTTATCCCAAGCTGCAAGCACGTTAAGAATGCAGTAGGAAACGTCATTCCTCTATAAATAAATTTCTCTTGAGAAGAGAGAACCCAGGGCTGAAAAGAAAAAAATTAGTCTTTCTGCTCTGCAGGCCAAGTCTGAGGCAGGTTTTCCCACGCTATTCTGCAGCTTATGGCGACCTTTGCTTTTGGCAAGAGAGGAGGTTGCCTTCAAGCAGACCCAGGAAAAAGAGCTTGGGTATGTCTTGCTGCTGTACCCTATCTACCAGCTCTTTTGCTACTCTGGTTATTGATTTTCTTTTTCTACTAAACAAAGCATAATTCAACATTTGGCTTGTTATTAATCATTTTTCCAGCATGGATTCAATAGCAAAGTGAACAGAAACCTCTCACACCAAGGGCTGTAGTGCTGGGCAAGGCAGATCTGGTCGCATTCACGGTGGAGTGGTCCTCATTTGTTAAGCCCTCTCATGCAAGCCTCTGTGAGTGATGCTGTGAGCACTCACTTTGACACCACGACTAAGCAAGTGCTTTAAGGGAAGTTGATCTTTCCAGATCACGCTATTCACTTGCAAACTCTTGCACTGGTATACAGGTTCTGCAGACCTTTGCTTAGCACCTTCAGTGACATTTTTTTTGGACGGGTCTCTTACCTTGACAGCATCCCTACCAAACTGATAGACTGCCGAGTTGACAACAGGGTTACTCAGATACTGTGGATAACAAAAGAGCAGCAGATAATTGAGTGTGGAAGTTGCCCAAGAGAGAAGAGAGACCTTGAAACAAGGAACTCCTGTTTTCTTAGCTTTTTTCTGGAAGTCACTCAAGTCTCAAGGTGATGAAACCAATATACAAACTTAAAGTAGTGAAAAAAAAGGCAGCATTTTGCAACACACTTCATTTGCAATGAATTATTCACCAGCCCTATAGACAAATAATTGTGTACAAAAAAAAAAAATAAGAATAAGAATAAGAAGATAAGCTTAAGTAGCAAAACTGTCACCTGTATAATGCTCTGATATAATCACTTGTGACTGCCGAAACATCAATTTTGTCTGCTTCATCTGAGCTTTATCTTTTCTGACCTGTTCACAAGTATTTTGGAGGAATTGGTTTAATTTGGACTCTACCTAGACAGATAAATGCTTGGTGCACCCTCTCAGGTGTCTGGAAGTTGTAATATTTTGTGACACTTCCAAAAGGTGTAACAAATCAAAACAGACTTTCCTGTGAAACGGATCAGGAGCTGTGCTAGAGTTTATCCCCCCAAAATGGATGCAGGTTAATGGTGCAAGAGGTGAGAGCACGGCAGCGGCTAATGGATAGTGACTGGTGAACTCAGCAGAGTTTGGAGCTGTGATACTGCTCAAATTGGCTTTCAAATAGTTGGAGCTTAATTGAATTATCAGGTCTCAAGGCCTGGAGACCTCACGAGCAGAGGCTGTGCTGTGAAATTTCCAGTGCTTCAGATTCTTATTTTCATCTGCAAATGAAAAGCTTTTTTCATTACCATTTGGCATTTGCTGCCTTCGCGTTGGCCAGCCCCTGGGGCAGCAAGGGTAGGTCAGTGCACAGAGCAAGGGCAAGCCAGGGGACGTGGGGCGGGAGCCAGAAATGAGCCAAATGTTTTGGATCTGTGTGAAGGGAATGGGGAGGTCATGTGAACATGGTTATAAAGCTTTGGAGGAGGGTAGAAAGGTTCCTGTAGTTCACAGACCCTTTTGATCATCCAGCTAATAAGCTTTCTCAAAGGGCTTTCTCAGGTACCATGCCCAGATAGTACCCCCATCAGCAGCCCAAAGCTCAGGAGTTGTGGTGGGTTATCACCAGAGTAGTTTGCCTCGAGGTAGTGCTCTACAGCCCAAAAGGCAAGAACTTATCCCCCTACAAGGAGCTTCCCGGAAGGGCTTTTCCATACAGAGACTGTGTTTCATGCAAGGTTTCTCAGTAACAGATAATGCAAAGCGGTAGCTTGTGTATCTGACATACCTTCCAACCTGCTCCACCCTGAATATCTGGTCCAAACTCAAGCTTCTGGCCGGGGCTTATCCCTGGAAGGGCTTAGACATATATGCCTTGAGCTGGGTTTTAAACTCCAGACATAGAAAGCCTCTAGACTTTGACAATTCATGATCCATACAAAGTATTTCTTAAATGTCACTGTCACAATTTCCCAAACTAACAGCATTTTCAGACTGTAAGTCTTCAATACATATACAATACAAGCCTTGTTCCAGTTCTTAATTTTTTGATCAGTCCTTTCATCCATTTAGATTAGGTGACTGTAAGTTTATAGAAAAGAAAAAATAAAGAAAAAAAAAAAAAAGAAAAAAACCCACTACCCCAAACCAGTGGATGAGCAACAAACTTAGCCCTTATAGAGCTTTTCCATTTTCACTCTTGGATTATCTTTGCTCCAGGCCAGGCACCAGCACAAGGCTGGTTAAACGCCAGCAGTGACTTTAGTGAAGCTCACAGGACCCCTTTAGCCAGCCTGATAGATATCATGGAAGAGGCTGTTGTGACTAAAAGGAAATCTGTTCTGTAGGTAGTCGCACAGTTTCTATTTTGCTGATTGAAGAAGTTCAGAAAGTTGGATTTAGATTTCAAACATGCTTCCAAACTTCTGGTCAAACTTTCTGCCTGAGCTTAGCTTCTTTCCTTGTGAAGTATGTATTATCCTCATTGCCTCAATCATTTCTAATGGCTTCAAAGAAACGGTGACTTTTCATTCTACCAGCAGATGCATATGAGTGATTCTTACGCTTCAATTTTTCTTGTTGGGTCCAAAGTATCAAACTCTCCAAATTGCATAGGCGAGGAGCACAATTAGTCTCCACTTCCCAAAGATACCACATGAAAAGCTTTTGAAAAGATAATGGGCTGCAAATGATGTGATTTAGTCACCCGCACACACTCTACAATCCAGCTGTACTTCTGGAATATATTTAGAAGGTGTAATTATGGTAGTGCATGCTTCGAAATAAGTGAGCAAGTTTCTTAACTGAGGTTGACATTCATTTTAGTTTCCAGCACTCCCTTTATAAAAGCCAGCATGTCTTGATGGGGTGGGACCGTGGATATTTATTTTCTCTCCAGGTTTTGCATCATCATAGATTAGGTAAACTCCATGTGAAACAATAGCTAAGGACTGATAGTCTGCAATTAATGTTTCTGCACTAAGCATCTGCCCTTTGGAGATCTACACACAGAACAAGTCCACTTTACTGCTGTACCATTTTAGTTCAGAATAGAAATCACTGCAAGAGTAAACCAAAATGGCCTAAACTCAAAAGTTTTTGCCACAGGAAGCTTCCACCCTGCCAGCTCCCAAGAGATGAGTGATGGTATGAGATGTGTTTTGGAGAAACCTATCTAAGAGACTTTAAAGGTAGAGGGTTTTGTTCTTGCTAGTGTGTATTTCCCATGTCAGCTGCATTCCACTTGTACCTTCAGCCAGCCTACATTTACAAGTTTTTCATGCAAATGTTCTCATTTTTCTACCTTTTGGGCCTCTTCAGTAGTCAAAGAAGAGAGAGTAATGTGTGTCTTCTGGTGACAACTCATCTTTGTATCTTCAAAACCAATTCAGGATAGGCTGAATTGCCCTCTGTGTTGACATCCATCTCCCATTAACTGTAGACATGTCTACATTGCATGCCTGCTTCTGGAGGTCTGATCCAGATGGGGCATTTAGGCTAGCCCAGCTCAGATGTGAATGTCCCCACAACAGAATTCTGACCCCATGACTGTGTGTTCACTGGCTCTACACATGGCCCAGTGAATCTTTGATTTACCAGCCCAGGGGTTGTCCTGGGAAGCCCTGCACTACCACCTTAGATAGTTGTGGGATTTTGAGAAATCGTTTGTCCTTGGAGGGGAGTTCTATAGGGGCATGTACTCTGCAAAACAGACGGGCTGCACCCCCTTTTAGAGAAGATATACATCAATTTCACAGCCAGGAAAGCCACACAGCTCATCCATGCTGGAACTACTCTGCACTTCTCACAGCTTTTCCCGTGTGAAAGATCAGATGAGCAAGGGTTGGCTCTGTGTATTTTTTACATTTAGTCAAAATCTGCAAGCACAGTCCAAGCCTGCACGCTGACAAAAAGTGTGCATCTTGCAATATAGTTTATTGATTTTGCAGAAAACTAGGTGACTGCCATTGGTTTTACGGGAAGGTGTCAACAGTGCCATCCTTCTGCTGGCCCTGCTCTCAGCCCTGGTGATGGTCTGCTGGTCCTCAAGATTAGGCTGGAAAACTGTAGCATAACATGATGACTATGTTGTCTTTGGAGTCAGACCCAGGCAGAAGGCTCTGCTTCCTCATCACTGTGGATTGCTAGATCATCTCCTAAGTCCCAGCCAAGCTAAAATTTGTGTCACGAGAGCAGCAACACCTGCTCTTGTCCACCATATGGATGACTCCACCAGGTTTTGAGCAGGTGCCAAACAGCAGGGTCCTGGGATCCAGCTCCCTCTCCGTGGCCTTGAGACAGTGTTTGCAGAAGAAGTCATTCAATTTTAGGAGCCTCTGTGTTTGTTTTATTTTGAGGAGCTCATGGTGTTCACTGTTTCTTTTGGAGAATGTGTCCAGAGATCCTGAGGGAATGTCTGAACCTGCTCTGAAGGACAGTGCCATAGCCATCTTCTGTGTCAGTCTTCCATGTTTAAATGCTTGTAGGCTTGAAGTAAGGGCACCAGATCATTGAAATGCACAGTGTAGTTTTATGAAAAATGGCTTAGTAAAATGCCAGATACCTCATCTGAGTACTGGACAGCTGGGGAGTCAAAATAGGAAAGGGATTGGATCCTGTATTAGCACCAAAGGCCTCTCTTTCATTGCAGGATAGATATAATCTGACATTCAAAGCAATATGTATCTCGTATCAGGGGTTTTTTCTGCATAAACACCTGTATTTACTGCATCTGAAAGGGATATTGAGGTTTGGCTGGGGGACAGCACTGTGAGATGCTCAGGGGAAGAGCACAGGATCAATGAGCTCCGCTGACCAGTGGGACACATGAGAAATTACCACTCTTTCAGCAAGGAGAATGACAATGCCCTTTTTCTCCTCCCCGGTACTCTAAAAGAAGCTCTCCAACACCTTGCTTTTATCAATCCTTTTGCTGTACGTTCAGTAGCCATGGTATGTCTCTAACCACAAGGCTTTTCCTGCATGGTTTGTAATATTATCCACAATGCTTCGGAGCACCTTAGGAAGTCAAATGAGGATGGCAACAAGTGACTTTGTGTCATTCAGCCTTCCCTTAACCAATCTTAATGCATCAACAGACAGTGGAGAGGAGGAGGAGCAAGGTTAAAACCCCACAGGTAGTTTGTCCTCATTAAAGGTCCAGATTTTCACACAAAACCAAGAAAAGTGAGTTGCAAATGTTTCCTAGGCTCTCCTTTCCTCAGAGCTGAGCTCAACGCTGTTACTGTTGCCTGAGAGCAGAGCCTGGAGTTCCTAGTTTTTGAAAATACCATCCAAGAAAACCTGTCAAGGCTAATATGATGGATGGACTACCGCAAGGGGGAAGCTTGGCAATCCTAGGGCACAATTTAAAACAATTCTTTAAAACACATCAGGCTTTACGTATTACAAATTCTCCACAGCCATTGATCCTCTCCAGACATCTGCAAGACCCATCCAGTGCTATCATTCCCCCTTGGCAGCCAGGATGCTTTCAGGGTAAAAGTCAAGGTGAACTGTCGACACCGTGCAAATCTGTGTGTGTCTGAAGCAGGATCAAACATCAGTGCTCCAGTTAGCTGGAAGTGCACATCCATGCTCCCTTCCTCCCTCTCCAGTATCTCTCCACCCAATCCATGCTTGCAAACTGCACAAGGGACTGGGAGGAGGCTTTCTAATTTTCATAATTTCCACTCTGAAATGTTGGAAAACTTCCTTTTTCCATCCTGGACTTTGCTGTAATGCAGCCATCGTGTATCGTTCTGTAAACTTTCAAACGCACCAATAGTGGCAGTTTCCTGCAGATGAAAAAGGAGTTGCTTCAGTTACAGCAAGTGGGAACCCAGCCAAGAAGAGTCATAAAATGAGAGGACGTTGATTTTTAAAATCATAGTTATGTTAGTGCATTCCAACGCATCCAATCAGTCACTGGAGAGCGGTTAAAGTGGCCTTGGGGCCAACCTCCAGCTTCTGGAGGATGGTGTCAGGGGAAAGATAAGCAGGCTGATGCCAGTGGATGATCTAGTAGTCCCTTTTCCTTACAATCAGTCACAGCAGACTGCCTGGTGTTGGCCAGACTCTGGGTTGCAGCAGCATTTTGAAAGCTTTTCATTCCTGAGCTTTGTTTTATACTAATCCACGGATGCTTTTATCCGCCCTAGACTGGAAGGGAAATAGCTGAAAGATTCAGGACAAGGGTGTAGGCAGCACGAATGTTTTCTTGCAAAGGCTGAGAGATGCTGTGAGGTCTCTGAACATCCCTTATAGAGCCCAGCACTGGTGTTTTCTCTGAAGTCAGTGCCTTCCTTTTCCCAGGAGTCCTCTATTTAAGGGGCTCAAGGTGAAAGGACCTCCGTCTTGGAGGGAAGGGAGCAAAACATTTCTGAAAGTTGGCACCTTTTAGAGAAACTCCAGATGGAAACCCATAAATCCAGATACAGCACATCACTTGAAGATGGATCAGGCGTCTTCTGCAGCCCAGAATATGTATCACCACGCTCTGGCAAGCAAGCCTTCTCCCATGAGGTCAGTCTTTTGCAAGGAGAAACTGCAGGACTGGCCTCAAATTCCCTGGGCACTGGCCTCCAAGAAACCCTTCATTGTGTTTCGTAATGATTGCCCATCGAGGAGGCAATGACCATCTCTCCCTCCTGGTTCCTAGCTTGCAAAGACAAGAAATACCAGCATGAAAAAAGCCCATGTTCTCTTATCCTGGAATGAACTGACCACGTCTGGTCAGATGGGGACAGAGCCCAGAATACCACCTACGTGGGCTTTTCTTTCCCATGACAGTTTCCCAGTCAGAGCTTGAGTAAACATGAGGTCATCACCAATTTATAATTGCTGAGATTTATGTCTCTCCTGATCACATTTTTATAGAAGCAGCAATATGCTTTCATTCTTGCTATTCTGCCCATATCTTAATCACTCTTCTGATAAAACCTAACATCCTATTTTGAAATCAAACAGATTCACAGAGGTTGTTCCCTGCCAGGGCAGTTATTCTTGTCTGACTGTACCACTTCCCTGTGCAGTGTTGATTTTGGTGGGCTTCAGAGATAAATCTTCCCAAAGACCATTTCTCTCACTGTACAGAATAAGAGCCCTATTGTTAGAGCTACAATGCATTTGGGAGTCCCTGTTGCCCTTTAGACAAAGGCAGCCACTTAATGGGGGCTGTTCTCATTGCTGAGTACCGTGTTTTATCTCCTTCTCATGATGGAGCGACACGGTCCCACACAGCACACGCGGGGAAGATGAGGATGGTGGGATTTTTGCTCTCTGTCCCCTATTTTTGACTGCGCAATGGCTTGGAGGAGTGTTGATATCAAAGCCTAGACAAAAGCACCATGATGGAAATGTGGCCTTCCTGAATCCTGGAATAACCCAAATGAGGTCAGTCAGGACCAACTTTATCCTAAATTGCCTGGTTCACACAGACTGACACCTTGGCTCTACCAAGGAATTTTTTCCTGGCTTTGCAAGGTCGTGGCATGGCTTTGTCAGTTGATGCCTGTCCACGATAAGGCTGAACCCCAATTCCTACCCCTACTCTCAGGTCTCTTCAGGGCTGGTACTTCAACCCATGTGCTCATGGCTCATTAGGGGCAATGGACCACACACTGCCAATACTTGTCTGTGGGGTGAAGGACATCACGCAGGGAGCAAGAACAGCTCGCCAACCTAAACAGAGATGGAGTGGGAGATGAATCAGGGCAACATAACACCAAAAGCCATGAGTGCACATCAAAAGACCTTCAGCCTCATGGGCGCTTCATGTCTGGGTAGAGCTTGTGCTGTGACTGAATTGCATCTGGAGTTGCACGGGGTGTGTGCTGTGTGGGACCTACAGGAGAGGGCATAGCATGGCACTTCAGGCTGACACGGAGGGCCGTGTCACATACGGCATGGTGGGAACTGCCTGGAAGAAATGAGGACAATCTTGCATGTGGTTCAAAGAGAACTGCATGGATAGAATATATGGCCTTAAGCAATGAAGAAGTGGGTTTATTTCAACCACATAAAGCTATTCAACTTGTGAACAACATTAGCTGGGTTTTGATCGCTCTTTTTTTCCGAGCTACTGTGGTGCTTGGGCAGAACTTCCAAGTTCATAATTCTCTTAAAAGTTCCTATATTTGTTTTCCTTAGACTTGAGACTTCTTTTAAAAGAAAGAAAATCTGCCATATCCTTCAGCTGCAAATGATTTAATCGTTCTTGGCTTTGTGTGATCTGAATATTTTCTTGTTCTCTTGCTTTGCAGCTGTGACCTACTTAATTACAAGCAGGAAACAAATCCCAGAATCGTTAGACATTCTGCCTAGCTTGAAGAAGGGGAAAAAAATTATCTTGTGTTGTTAAATACTAGGATGTCCTTCTTAATAACAGGAAGTCAAACTCCAGATAGCAACAGTGAACATTTGAATTCTTTGTGCATCAAGATAAGGACAGCAAAGAGCTTATGGGTTTTATTTTTTATGGCATGGATGTTTCGGGGGCAGGGGAAATGACAGCCACTTCAATCAGCCAAAATGGGAATGAGTCATAAATTTCTAAATCAAGAGCGTAAATCCTCTTTGTTTTAACTTCTGAACGGCTTCAGTCTGCTGTCCATAGAGACAATGAAGTGACTGATTCACTGCTTCAATCCGGCAGCATTCGATCCATTTTCTCCTCTTTTCAGGAGGTATGAGCAAACAACCTAGACAGTGAGTTTGGATTCCGCATGGCAAATCATCAGGTTGGAAGGCAGAGCGTGGGGGAGTTTGATTAACTGCAGTCCACCTCTGCAGATGGAGTCTGGGCTGCTATTTATACCTCCTGAAACTCAGCACCCCGTCTGGATACGTGGGTGTAATAGTAGCTATAGAAAACAGCCAGAGAACAGGAAAGCCAGGACTGCCGGCCTCTGTGACTGGCTGTCCCACACAGGGACTTCAGTCCTCTTGTGCCACTTTACCCGCAGCTCTGGTAGCAGCTCCAAAATACAAATCTCCCAAAGCACCATGAGGCAATAGAAGCTGATGTTTGTACAGGGTTTTAAGCCGAGCAGCAACAGAAGTGCAAGTTATCATCTTCTGTCAACTGTGCATGCATTATCACTGTGGATGGCATGGATCCAGCGCTGTCCTGCAACGCAAATGGAGATTTTCCATTAGCACAAGCCACAGGGGTCTGTGTTTTGGGAGCAAACGGGGTAGAGGTCAACTCTTATGCTCTACTGAGAAGGTCTAACTGGTCCCAGCTGGGGAGATGGTTCTCAGCGTGAAGATCTGCCACAGTACAGTAATCCCCCTATGTTGACTCCTGAGTTTCCCATCTGCAGATTAATTGTGCTGTGGCAATAGAGAAAACCAAACAGCCCCACGTGAGTCGGCCCCAGTGCAGACATCGTGAATGAGTGAGCAAGTGTGCGCATGCACTGCTTTTTGTGGTGTTAACAGCTCAGCTTGGGTCGCTCTGGGACCTCTCTACGCCAGAGGAAACAGAGCCACCACCTTCCTCCATGGCACTCTCGCTTACCACCGCTGTGTGTACACGCCACTGCTCCCACGGGGAACATATATGTACATAACCCGTCTTCCCCTCAGGGAACATTTATTCATCCATAGTTATGCTCATTTTGACAATCAGTGTAGGAGCCTTTAACACAGAGGGTACATTATTGATCCAAGATATCTTAAGTATTTCTGCTTTTTGCTGCATAACTCTTGTGGAATATGACCCTATGTGGAATATGGCTTTCTAGCAGGCTGAACACATATTTACTTTTAATGTAAAACAGTTCCCCTAAGATTTCATAGTACCTGACACATCTCAGTGAATTAATCTACTGAGGAAATGCAGATCCATAAAGTTATGTGACTCGTCTAATGTTGCTCGGGGAACTGATGACTTTACTGGAACAGGACCAGATGCATCCTCACTTCCATTCTGAAGGTCATATTTGACCTGTTTATATTATATCTTTTCTCTCTATCCAGTGGCAATTGCATCCTAACCAGCAAGACATGTATTTATTTGTATTGATCATAAAGAGCTTCAGAATAAATTAAATATATGGGCTTTAACTTAGGCAACCCATAAGCAAGATCAAACATGAGAAATCTGGAGCATTGATTTTCTAAAATATGTTCCCTTTGCCCTCCTCCTTTTTAATGAAATGCTCAGCTCTTGCCTGTGAACAGAAAGGACATTGTATTAGTCACTGAATGCAGTGAGTGTTACCACTGGGTCTGAATCAGACAGACTACTTAAATATATCTGCAGGATAAGTTGTAAGAATATGTTCTGCTGAAACGGGCCATTTGTGCTGTATGCGGGCTTGTTTTGCACAGGCAGCAAGGCTGCCCTTCATTAAATTATCCATCTTGCCATAGGGCAAAACTGCAGACTGGCTTTTTGTGAGCCGCCGGATTTGTCCTCCCTCCCAGGCAAACAGTGCCAGTTTAGAGGCACCTGCAACGTGATGCAATGTGTCCTCCCAACCACAGCTCATAGCCACGGCCATTTGGACAACTTGGCCATCGTCTTCTGATAAGGGGTGGGAAGCACGGGCTAAATGTGTAGTTCAGAATGACGTGAACCCATGGGTACTGGGGAACCTCTCATAAAGGGAAACGCTTGCTCCAGTTCGCCAAAGGAATAGGCAAAATCTTGAAACAGGGCGAGTGTAACTGAACAAGTGCGTGGCTCCTCCTGTGAACGGTCAGGTGTGTTCGAGCCCCAGTCTGAAACTTAATGTCCACCGCATGGGCACAAACGCAGGTTTGTCTCAGGTTCATAATTCTTCACCCCTGAACCTTGCCAAAGGCTATTTTAGACACAGGCAAATAACGCGAATGGAAAACAGCTCAGCTGCTGGTTGAGCTTTAGGTTGCCCCCTGTTCATACTTGCCCGCTAAGCAGGCTGTGATTTTTTTTTCAGTTTTTTTTCTGGCCAAAAATAATTATCCCGAGCATTTCTGCACATAATACCAGAGAGCAGCATGATGATAAACCTTGTGGCGATGGGCATGTGCAAGGGCATGCTGCTTTGATTGGACACCCCGGTCACAGGACGTTACAGTCCCCAGCGGGATCAGAGTTAATCATAAGCTTGGGTTTCCAAAGTGAATAATCGTATTTAAGATCTCGCCATTCACTTTCTGCGGCTGTTCTGCACTATTTACTTAATACGCTGTCCTGACCTACATCCCCTCCTGCAGACTCATCCACCGCAGCGTTCGCGGAGAAAGAGGATTGAATAGCAAATCTCTGCACAATCTCTTTCACGTTTCTGCGTAGTAGAAGTGAAAATCACTTTAGCTGGTGGAATATTAGGGACAAGTACAAGCCCAGCTTTATAGGATTCACCTACTTTTAAACCTTTTAAATCGCTAACACAGCTTACTTTAGGAAATGAAATGCGTATGATTTGAGGATATGACATACTCTCCTGTGTCAGTCAATAAAAAACCCTCTAAAGTGAGGTCACGTACAGCCTTACACAGAAGGAGCTGCTGTTCGCATAACGATAATACTTAGCACCACCAGAGCACTACACATTTTCAAGGAGCTTTAGAAATGTTATGATCAAGGTGGATGACTGGAATAGTAAATTTTCATTCAGTTATTGCTGTGAAGCAGCAGTTCATTTCATTACGGAACATTTTAGACCATATGGACTTGTGAGAACATCTTGAGGAAATTGGCCAGGATTTCTCACTTGTGATGTTCATCCTGAAATTTAACCAGCAGAGGAGTCTTCAGTTTCTTGTGTTTTCTCTGCAGAGCAGGCCTGTCAGGGGTTGCTGACCAAGAGGTGAGGGGTGGAGGCTGTTTCTATCTGTGGTTTCGGTAATGCGTGATGGGTGAGAGCTGGAAAGTAACTGAAGCGGTGCAGGCACAGCCACCACAGTTGCATGGGGCAGCAGATCTGTGAGGAGATACTTCCAAGTACCCTTCTTGACCTACAGCCCTGGAGAGGTGAGCTAGGGGTGTTGGTACCTCCTCTGCAAGTCTGAGAGGGTTCAGGCATGACCATTATCCAAGTCTTGTGGCCCAGCCAGACTGAGGTCATGAACTTACAGCAATAAAAAAGGATTACAGGGTCAGCAGACCCTTAGTCAATCAAAGCTCTCAGCAGACCCAGTATGGACATTCATACTTTATTTTCACTCTCTTTTTAAATCCAGGTGAGTTTCCTTTGCCTAGAACATATGTATTTTACAATATAGTCCTCAACATCTGAGGATCTGCTTCTTCAATTCAAGTGCCTTTCCCAGCTCCTTTTAAGACCCTCTCTCTAACTTTTCCTTATACAAACAAAGTACAAAACTTGGCAAAGGTACAAGAAATAAAGCCAATAGTATCTGTTCCTTGCAGTCTGGGAAGCTCCTGCTGGACACTCAGAATGCCTCCATGGTCCCTCCTTTGGGTGGCAGCAAGGCTACTTGTCAGGGAAAAGGCTGAGAAGCCCAGCTGGGTCTGCATGACCCCCAGCCAGCTTGGTTGGGGTGGGAATAGGGCACTCAGAGGCTCAGGTTCTCAAGTGGATTTGGTGCCCAGCATCCATTTGGAAATCTTTGCAGAGTTTGTGATCCAGTGCAGTTACAGGAGGTTGGTCAGTTCTTTAAGTCCCCACTGAGGGCCCTGGCTGTGTGTGGGCACAAGTGAAGGAAGGGGATGGCTTCTTCTCCATTTGTTTGATCACTTGGCAGTGGGTCATCTCTAACTGTTCCCTTCATAGCTACCATGAAAATGATGTACCATTAAGGCAAAAGGAGCAAAATGCAACTAGTTAAACATCTCAAGAAAAATCTCCAACATAAGAAAGCGTGAAGCTGCAATATGAAAGGGAACTTTAGACACGAAGATCTAACAACATTAATTCTCTTAACATTATAGAGAAATAAAGATCAAAAGCATAACGGATTTGAAATAAGACCTTAAAGACCACATTGGGCTGGAGCTGCAGGGACCAATGGGGCCATATGTTGAGCAGAAGCAGGATGTTTCTGGTATGTCTAGAGCAAGCTCAAAGGAAACCGCCCTCCACTCAGCACGTCTGCCCTTCAACATGTTCAAATACATCCACACCCATCGGAAAGCTGGGGGTAGAGATTTACTCAAGAGCGCTCTGGAAAGAGATGCTGAACTCCTCCTTCCGAGTCCAGAATATACAATCTGCCTATAGGCAAGACACGGACCTGTCTCCCAAACTCCCAGTGCAGGCAGCTCCTACCTACATCAGTGCACGGCGGTGATTTGCGGGGTCTGCAATGAGGAGGAGCTGCCTGATGGGGCTGGGAATTCCACCCCCAGCCTTCAAGCCTTAGTGGCAGCCCCATGAAGCAATGCAGCAGCCCAAAGGGTTTGGAGGTTTTCTTTTCCTTTTTTTTTTCATGGGAAGTAAGGAGCTACTTTTATACCCTAGTAACAGCCTTTGGACTGTCAGTAAAACGTGGGAGGTTTCATAGTAAATGTTTTGCCTGACATTTTCTCAGAAACAGCAGGAAATAATCAGTGCATAATTAGAGAGACTGTGCTGAAAAGACCTGCAAATGTCTATAGATCTGTATAGAGTGCAAAGGGTTATTTTTTTTCCTAGCTGACCTTAGTGCAGGTGAAGTTCAGCATGTTTTATAGAAATGTGAGATGATTTTAGAGAAATTTCTCAAAGTGTACACCAGCAGAAGAGATAAGTTGCTGATTCTTGATATTTTTTTCTTTGCTGTTCCCTGTAGCAATCACCTCTTCTGGCCTTTTTGAATAAGTAAGAGCACCTTCTGTGGTGTACCCCTGGAAAAGAGCACCTTTGGTGATGTTTTCCCCGGCTCTGGAGGGGATGGTCTGTCTTTGCTTGAGAAATGTCCGCAGTTGCCACTCCCTTGGAAGCTGCAAGGTGGGACGGGTAATCTGTATTCAGGCAGCTTTTACCCCCTCAAAAAATAGTATGTGTCTAATCAGCAGGAAAACCTCCGCAGGAAACCAAACAATCTACTCTAATCACGAAGGTAAATCTACACACTGAAATACTCACTGGGCCTCCTATAGGCTCAAGTGACTCCTAAGGAGACTGCTCCAGTCTATCACTTAAATAAATACGTAGGGGAACTGTTTTCAGAAAGTCTGATTATGTCATCAGCCGAGTGAAAAGGCTCCTTCAGAGCAGCCTTCATCTGTTGAGTAATTACCGAGTTGGGACGGGGGGCCGAAAGTCTCCTTTCGAGCGTACAGAAAGACTAGATGCACATGTGGAGTAGCTAATTTTAAAACTGCAGCACATCCTCCATTTCCCCTCCTCTCACCCTTTGCAGAATACCAAAGGGGTTAGGTCACATCCCAGAGCAATCACTTGCTATGGTTTCTTTTCCCCCCTGTTTTCCTTTATCAAACACATTTCTTTCTTTTCCTCTCATGTGCTCCCAGGCAGAGATCTTATACAACAGGCTGTAGCCTGGAGCAAATATTGTCTAGTCAAGTTAAATGAAAAAAAAAAACAAACATCTTTTCCTCCAAATGAGGCTTTATAATGGAGATGTTCCTGGTCCCTTGTCTACATGGCTGCTAACGGAGGCAGCGTGTTACCTAGTTTACAGGCAGGCAAGGAAATCACCAAGAGATGATGAGCGTAGGGAGATTGGCAGCAAAGGCTGGACACTGAGCAAAGAGACAGGCAGGGTGAGAGACAAAAGGAAAGAAAAGTACACTTGGCAGAATGGGTAGCTTCTACCAAGTTTGAAGGAAACATTATTATGATTTTATTACCATATTTTATGATGCCACTCCAGAAACGATGTCCTGAAGAAGCAATTACGCTGAGAACATGAATTTTGCAGCTGTATTTTCCTGGCCTTCCACCTGCGCTGCCAATGAGCTGATGAGCATCCTTGTGCCATTATCGTGACGCACTGTTTGTTTCGTGCCCTCCAGTCCTCAAAGATTAAATTATGGATGGGGTCAGAGCAGGACAGACCTGCAGAAAACCAACCCGAGTTGAATATTCCTGCTCCTTCCCCATTCAGGGAGTTCAATCAGAGGCTTTTGGGAAACGGTGGCTCCTCAGCTCTGCTAAATCAGCAGCTTTAGGAGCTCAGTGCTTGCAGGTCCCTTGTGATTTCAGCTCAAAGCAGGGATATCCTGTCAATCCCTATAAAAAGTGCCTCCTCGGAAGTGTCTCCATGTAGACACTCCTCAGCTGACTCCCATATGCTCCCTCCAAGTCCCGCTGCCTTTTTGTGCACATTCTTCTGAAGGGAGAGTGAAATGAGTGAAAAATAGCACTGAGACAACTGTCTCCAAGGGTTTGTACCATGTCTTTGGTAAAAATACTTACACCTCACTTTCCCCACCTGGTTATTAAACTTTAGCCCATAGGCAGAAGGAGCATTCATGACGCTGAGTCAGAAAAGCTGTCGCAATTTAACTGCATGGATTTTGTGCTGATCTAACTGAACTGCAAAACCCGTGTGTTGATAATGTATATTTACCCTCGCCAGAGCAGCTCCCTCAGCCCACTCCATCACAGATGTTGACAGCATTGAAGTCTCCACCCAGACAAGCTGCTCCTGGGGAAGAGCAGGCAGGGAACTTATCTCTTCTCAACGCCTATTTTAGGAAGGGATTCCAGAAGTGAATCTTTGTGTCTAAGGGTGTTTTGGCATCCAGCTCAGATCGAGAGAACTGTACCGCGTTCTCCTGGGCTTGTTAGATGACACTCATCCTTATGAATGCAAGCTCAGCAAGGGTTAAAAGTATGTTCACACCAGCTGAATCAGACTGATTTTAAATGGTCATTGTTTAATCCATGCTACTTCCCAAGTTATCACCCCTTGGGTAAATAAGGTGTTTTGCAGACTGTTGCATAAGTTTCATACAAAGATTAAGTCTCCTTCTGAGTCCAAAATACATAAGGGCTCCAGAACAGAGAGTTAGATGGAAAAAAGACTGGAGTGTAACTGTGCAATGGCTCGTCAACACACGAAACAAAAGGACGAAATGTTGCATGTGGCAAAGCTGTCTCCTCATCTGTTCTTCGGGAGTGTTTGAAAGAGTTAAGCCCAGTACTGGAATGTCTTGGGAATGTTGGCAGAGGGAGAGCGGAGCAGCTTTTTTCCTCCCTCTGGATGGAGTCCCAGGACTGAGCTTGCAAAGTGATGACTTTGGATCCGAGTTTGCTTCTTGGTTCTGCAGCGGAGAGCTGGGAAGTGATGCAGTGTAACCAAGAAGCCCTTTGCGAGGGATGTGCAACTGCCTTCCTAAGTCAGTGGAGGTGTTTTTACCTCTTCCCTGCTCATCCCTGGGAGCAGCAGAACTCGCTTTGAGAAGATACACGGAGGGAGAAACCACATCCTGGAGGGCGTGTGCGAAGGGAGAAAGACACATCCCCAAACAGTTTATTTTGGCTGCTGGTTTTTGTTGTCGGGTTTGGTTTAGTGGTTTGGCGCTTTTTTTTTTTCCCCCATTCTTTTTCTTCTCCTTCTTTGATGGAAATTGCAGTGACTTTTTAACCTTGCAGTTCATAAGGCGCCTTGGGATTAGCTGATTGCCTCCGAGCAGGGAGTCCAGGGTGTTTCACCCAGGGAGCTGGCATGGCTGCTGTGCTCTTTGGCTTTGAGGATCTGCTCTACAGCTGGGACAGCCTGGTGTGGAGCCTGACGTCCCGGGCTCTGAGGACTTGCCGCTTTGGAAACCTGAGGGTCCTGCAGCTCATGCTGAAGCCATGGTGCATTTCCAGAGCCGTTTATCAGGTAGGGTTACAAAATACCAGGCCAGACCCTCAAACCCTTGTGCTGCAGAAGGGACACCCCCCCCGGGGAGTCGCACAGGGTCCTGTCCCCTTCCTACCAACCACTTCGGGTCCTACCACAGGTGGTGGGACAGAGAAGACGCCGTGGGCAGGGGAGGTCTGGGAGGAGAGGTCTGGTGGGGTCTGCTGTGGCTGAACACAGGTCCAAATTCTCCTTCCCACAGTGCAGAGGGGAATTAGGTGAATGCAAATTAAGGGATGCTCTGCTATATCCCCTTTCCTTGAGCTTTATACTCGTAAGTACAGACAGCCTTAGCTAAGCTGCATCCTCAAGCTGTCCCTGCAGCTGCACAAGAGGAATTCATACCTTACCCAGAGGAAAAGACACCTAAAGACACCTAACCTGTAGAAAATGGGCAAATGTGGTGGGTTTTAAACTGCAGAAGCATAGCAAGTTACCCCTACTTGACTTGTGCAATGCCTCTGGACTACTTAGTTTTGCAAAGTACAAGGCATCTGATCGTCTAAAACTTTTGTTTGTTTGTTTGGTGTGTGTTTTATGTGGTATAGAGAGTTTTGGGGCTTGGTCGACTGGCTTCTCTGTGGAGTTACGCTAACAGCTTGCAGCTTGAGGTATAACAAAACAGCTCTAATAAACTGTGTGTGTTTCTCAGACTGGCTAAACTGGGTTAAATCAACTGAGCGTCACAGTGAAGGCACTAAAACTGGATGCCACTTTGAACAGCAATTCATTCCAGTCCATAGGTGAATCCAGGTTGAAATGACACTGTAAACCAACCAGTATCCAGCTCATCTGCTTTTTTAAGCAGCCTTAGACAACTGGGGCTAGACTTTTATTCTGCCGCGGGGACAAATTCATTACAATATTTATCAACTTCATAGATTTGGCTAATACCAGACGCTGGATTAACTGATCGGTGTTTGCATTTGGAAAAGGCATTTTCTGCTACTCCCATTTGCTTGGTATTTCACTTTTCCTGTGCTTTGGAAGTCTCCATGTGTGAAGCCAAGTTATACAGAAGAAGCCAGATTAAAAGCCTGTAGAAATTGTGTGTGTTGCTCAGAGGGAGACCAGGGCAAGGCTCTTAGCAATTTCAGCAAACCCTGAACCAGCTTCAAATCATGCTCTGGTTTCAGCAGACTTCAGGAATAGATTTTATGGCCTTCTTTGGAGTTCAGCAGGCACGGGCAGCGTGTTTATTTTAAGTATTTGTTTGTTCTAGAAGATGCCTGCAGCCAATAACACAAACCCGTTACCCAGAAGGACCCCTCATCCCACTGATTGCCCTGGTGGCCCCTGGTCAGGGCTCTGAAACTCCCATGAGAGGTACCACAGTGAGGGCTCCAAGTGAACCAAGGTGCCCTCCCTGGGCTGCGTTTGGTGTTGGCTGACGTGAACCTGCAGGTCAGTCCATGCAGAGGCTGCCTGTGGTGTGGGGTTGCCCCAGCCACTTTCTGCAGCTTGATTTAGGAGCCTGAACTTGAAGCCAAATAACTCTCATGGGCCTGGGAAAGGGGAGGGGGACGCAAGCAGGCTCAGTGTTGAGCCCCTTTTTTACCCTCCACCCATGTAAAACCGCCCTCAAAAACTAAGGAGTTAGTTTTCAGATTACGATTACGAAAAACCTATCTCAGCCTACACACCATGCATCAGGGAATGCTATTGCCTGTCATAACTCCCGGGATTGGTGGTCTTTTAACAAATTTACTCTGTTGCAAGCACTGAGCACATGCACAAGTGCACTTTTTCCATTACAACATGTATGTCTTCAGCCATCCCCCGTGGCATTAGATCACATTCCTGGCATGCCAGAGTCACCCAACAAAATGGGACCAGCAAAGGTGCTTCCCTTCCCATCCAAATGAGTGCTGATACAGCCTGACACTCACAGGGCAGGGTGGACTTGAATAGTTGTCCTTTTCTCAGGCAGAATCAGTGAACATCTGCAAAAGCTCAGTAAAACCACGTCACTTCATTTGTCAATGCCCATGAGCTTCCAGTTTCTTGGAGAGGACCCGAAAGGGTGGGTCAGGTGCCAGGAGAGTTGCTGCTGGGTGGAGGTTTGCTTGGGAAAGGCATCTCATAGCTCATCACCGCAGAGAGCCAAGAGCTGTGGTATTATTAATAGCCAGCATGAGCCGAGAGCTAACTTTACACTTATGCATATTAATCCTAACAGCATTTCTTCCAGTAGCCAGCATCCTCCAATTTAAGTACTGGCAGGGTATTTTAGTAGAATATTGCTTGGACAGAATGCCTGATGGTTTAATCACTTCCCAGAGACAGAGACTTCTTCCACTGTTTATTATTTACATGAACATATAAGTTCTTGACCGTGCTACTTTTCTATTAATCCCTGTTGCTACTGCATCTTGAGAGCAAAGCAGATCAGCTGTAGGACCTCTGCATGGTACCAGAACCAAAACAGCCCTAGAAAGAAACATTAATCAACTTTGTAAAATTAAGCCAAACTTTTCATACTCAAAAAAAGTATACATATCCTTTTCCTTTATGCTTATTTCTTTGAGTTAATCATATCCCAGTGCATCCGTGCTTCTGGAGTCATCATGGCTTGGATGGGTGTACGCTTCACTGGATGACAAACTGGATGGAAGGCTGGGCCCAGAGAGTGGTGGTGAATAGAATTAAATCCAGTTGGCAGCCAGTCACAGGTGGTATTCCCCAGAGCTCAGTACTGGGGACTATTCTCTTTAAGATCTTTAAAAACAATCTGGACAAGGGAACAGAGTGCTCACTAACTTTGCAGATGACACCAAGTGGGAGTGTTGATCTGCTTGAGAGCGGGAAGGCTCTACAAATGGATCGGGACAGGTTGGATTTATAGGCCAAGGCCAATGGTGTGAGGTTCAACAAGGTCAAGTGCCAAGTCCTCCATTTGTATTGCAAGAACCCCACGCAGCACTACAGGCTCGGGGCAGAGTGACTGCAGAGCTGCGGGTGGAAAAGGGTCTGGGGTTGTTGGTTGACAGTGGCTGAATATGAGCCAGCAGTGTGCGCAGGTGGCCAAGAAGGCCAAGAGCATCTTGGCTTGTATCAGGAACAGTGTGGTGAGCAGGACTAAGGAAGTGACCGTCCCCCTCTACTCGGCACTGGTGAGGCCCCACCTCGGTTGCTGTGTCCAGTTTTGGGCCTCTTGCTACAGGAGGGACATTGAGGTGTTGGACAGTGTCCAGAGAAGGGCAATGAAGCTGGTGAAGAGTCTAGAGAACAAGCCTTATGAGGAGTGGCTAAGGGAACTGGGACTGTTTAAACTGGAAAAAAGGAGACTGAGGGGAGACGTTGTCGCTCTCTACAACTACCTGAAAGCAGGTTGTAGCAAGGTGGAGGTCAATCTCTTCTCCCAGGTAACAAGCATTAGGATGAGAGGAAATGGCCTTAAGTTTAGCCAGAGGAGGCTTAGATTGGATATTAGGAAAAATTTCTTCACCAAAACGTTTATCAAGCATTGAACAGGCTGCCCAGGGCAGTGGTTGAGTCGCCATCCCTGGAGGTATTTAAAAAACATGTAGATGTGATTCTGAGAGGCATGGTTGAGTGGTAACTTGGCAATGCCAGGTTAAGGGTTGGACATGATGATCTTAAAGGTCTCTTCCAAACAAAACGATTCTATGATTCTGTTATTTTATGATTTGCTGGCTCACCCTTGCCGAGCCTGACTTGGGAGTACCACAACAGTGTACCACACAGCCACGTTTCTGGTGGAGCAGGACTCATGCTGCTGTGCACACATCACTGGGTAGGACTCAGATCCTCCTTTGCACCACCAACCGAGACCACAGCTCCTCAGGTATGACACCAAATTTGAGAAATTTTTTGCATCCTTTCCCTAGACTGTTGTCTTCACTGTACAAACCCTGAAAAACTTCCATGGGTTTGGTAATTCCCTTTTACTGTCTCATCTGCAAAATACATAAAAGCAAAGCTAATACTGCACAGAGGGCATGGCCCAGATTTACTGCCAATGCAACAAGCAATGGATTCTTGAAAAGGAAAGGAGCTCCAGGCATCAACATAATCAGTGTATTCCCCCTTATTTCTGCAAAGTGAGACTTTGCTTTCTTGACTTTTGGGAAATCAGAGGCAATGTATTAGCAGAGGTATATGGAATAGCAATTTCGGGGTGATAATGGCTGTGGTGGTCAGGATGCCATCCTACTTGAGATCTCAGTCTTCAAATCCAAACTGACACAGCAATCAGAAGTCTAGACGTGCTAAGGTTGCACTTCGAGCAATGGTTGTTATAAAATAGGTTAAAACAATCAAAAGTTTTTCCTTCGTTCTTGGTCTCCAAACTGGATTTGACTTTCAGAGATGCTAAGTAACTCCATTTCTCATTGTCTTTTAAGTGATGCTGCAGCACACACAACAAACATCCAGAATAGAGGCTTCTATGACCCTGAAGCAAGGTACCATCATCTGTCTTAGGCTGCATTTCTCTTCCCAGCAAGTAAATCTTCCTGCAATTTGCTGCGATTCCCAAGGATACTTTTGTCTGCACAGTCTGAACAAAGCATTTGCCTTGCTCTGTTTTCAGTGGGGCTAATATTCAAGAGTTACTATATTTTAATTGTGATGAATGCTTGATATATTTTAATAGTGTTTTGTGATCCACCATGTGGTTTTCTGACTGAGTGATAGAAACGCATTTGAAAAAGGAGATTAACAAAGAATAAACTTGCTGTTGAGGCTTTCAGACAGTCAGTCGTGCGAGAGGCCACAGAGCTGTCAAGTGTATTTTTATCAATACCCAGAAAATGTCTGACTGCTCTGACCTACTAAAAAATGGCCCTGTGAACTAACACAGTGCCTGCTTTTGCGGAAATACTCAGATTTCAAGAAGTGCTGGGGGAGGGCTGGTTTATTATGGGATAGGCAGTCCTTTCTGCAATTTAACATCCTGAAGATATTTCATTATTTATTTAATCTCCAAATCCATCAACAAATGTTTTAGTTTCCCGACTATGTCTGTGCAGTGTCAAAGAACGTTAGGCAGGCCAGGACCTACATCTTCAGTAAAAATGTGTTTATGTGTCTGTCTGTTTAAAATCCCACCAACTGCTCCTACCAAGTCGGAGGCAGACTGCTGGATGCAGAGCAGTCTCTCGAGGAGCTGTAACAGCAATCGCACACTGTACACAGTAGTGCCATGTACTTTTTACGCACTGCTTTTTATCCACCAAGTGCTTGGAAAGGCAATTAAGTAATATCATGCCCATTTTACTGCTGTAGAAACTGAAGTGGAGATGGACAAAATGACACTCACTTTAGGCTATAGACACAAGCGCAGAATCGTCTTGAATACCTCATTGCCCCCCATATATCCCATTGTAAGTAATGGGATTAAGGAAGGAGGTGGGATGTAGCATTCAAGGGCTGTTGTTAACCTAAAATGAGAAACCATAGAATCACAGAATGTGTTGGGTTGGAATGGACCTTTAAAGATCATCTAGTCCAACCCCCCTGCAGTGAGCAGGGGCATCTTCAACTAGATCAGGTTGCTCAGAGCCTCATCCAGCCTGGCCTTGAATGTCTCCAGAGATGGAGCCTCCACCACCTCTCTGGGCAACCTGTTCCGGTGTGTCACCACCCTCATTGTAAAGAACTTCTTCCTAATGTCTAATCTAAACCTACCCTGCTGTAATTTAAAACCATTGCCCCTTGTCCTATTGCTACATGCCCTTGTGAAAAGCCCCTTCCCATCTTTCTTATAGACTCCCTTTAGGTACTGGAAGGGGCTATAAGGTCTCCCTGGAGCCTTCTCTTCTCCAGGCTGAACAACCCCAACTCTCTCAGCCTGTCTTCAGGAAGAGAAGAGACTTTTTGCCATGCTGGCAGGAGGATAAAGGCCTAAGGAGCAATGGCAGAAACAAACGCAGAAGCCAAGGTCCCGTGATGGGGGAAAGATATCTGGGGGCTCGGCGCACCTCCAGCCCTAGGAGGGACATTGTTGCTTTTGTGGAAATCTCCAGCTCCTGCAAGGCAGAATTAAGTTGCAGATCACAGCTCACTGACTGGTT
The DNA here is from genome assembly GCA_013400135.1 of Rhinoptilus africanus. Classification (NCBI taxonomy): domain Eukaryota; kingdom Metazoa; phylum Chordata; class Aves; order Charadriiformes; family Glareolidae; genus Rhinoptilus; species Rhinoptilus africanus. Next base: position 495,689 of record VXBO01001944.1, read on the forward strand.
TCCAGCTGTAAAAATCACCCATAACTCCCGGCCCCTTCATATTGAGGGTGCTTTTGCAGTGCTTTAACTCCATGTCACTCTTCTTGGGCAGGTACTGCAGACCAGAAGCTGCTTTCACTTCTACGTATACGCAGATGTACTCACCCATGGTGAGCCCCTAGACCATGTCCTCCTTGCATCTGATGTTCTGCTACTTCATTCCCATTACTTTCCAGATTTCCAGATCCTAAATTTTATTTTCCCTGGGGAGACTGCATCTCAGGTGTGTTCCCCACATGGTGCCCACTGCGGGCTACCAGGTTTTCACCCATCTGCCACGGGCATTGTGGAGTTGAGCTGAAGGGCTTTGGGGCTTCTTCTCCATTCATTTGGGGTATTGCTAGCACCCTGCTGGGTATTGCATCGATAAAGGGACAGGCTGTTATCCACCTCGCAGTGAGCCCTGAGACATCTCCACAACCCCATGTACCTTATCAGGAATGAGGTTTCCCCCTTATAAAGGAGCCATTTGGGAAATCCATTCTTGTTGCAGCATCATTCCTCACCCTGCTTACCTTGAAGATGTCTTTTTATGTCTAAGCACAATTAGGGATTCAGGAGCAAAAGCAGCATTTTGCAAGCCTGTCCTGCTGCTGTAAAAGGCTGCACAAATCAATGTCGGGCAAGAGGGAGGAAGGAAAGGGCTGAACTGTTAAACACATCATTTCAGATTGGTAAAACTTCCAGGTTTTGATTTATAGCTTCATCACCAAGTAGATTAATGTGGAATTCAAACACAACCAGCTCTTTGCTTTCCTTTCAGACCTGACATATTAGCATTTCCCATTAATCTAGTCAGCTCCAGCATGATGAAGGCTGAGGAAATGGGGGATTAGGTGTGTGGGAGTGTTGGGTGAGCAGGAGAAAAGAGCCAGCAAAATTCACTTTAGCTAATTAGATGAAATAGAGAGCATGGGATCTTATTCAGGTTGCAGTGTGTAGCTGAAGCTGTTTCTGACTCCCTTGAAGTCAGCAAACCCAGATCCTTTCTCTTCTGATTTTGGGCAGGAGGTTTTTCATTGGCGTTGCTGATTTTCTTCTCATAAAGACAGTGGTGGACATGGGTACCGGTGTCACCCATAGAGCTACGCTTCCAGGGCTCTTTGCTGGCACCTGCTGTGTCCTCAGAATACTGTGATGCCCTCACTGTGATGAACACCATGTACAGACAGTGTTCAAGATGCTTCAGGCCCCCTAAAGCCTATATGTAAAGGGTATCATAACAGGGTCAGGCCCCTACAAGCTTGCAGCCTGCCTAATTCCCACTTTTAGTGGGAGGCAACTGTGATTTTTTTCCCTGGCACTCTTTACTGAGCTAGTTCATGGGCTCTGGAGCTGCCCTGGAGGCTTCTCAAACTTTATTGTTACATATTTAAGCATTTAGGAGACTTGAACTACTTCCCTTAAAAAAAAAAAAACAACAGCAAGCAACACGAATAACCAAAAAAAAAAGAGGAAAAAAATCTCCACCCCAAAGTCCCAGAATCGCAGAAAGAGCTAATGAGCCTCACATGTTTCCAAAAGCTGCTCGGGAGCTTTTGGCTTAGACAGGCAGGGGAGGGGAGAGAAAACGCAAATGTTAAAAATTCATCTTTGCCAGAAAACATATCCAAACAGACAGAAAAAAAAAAAAACCAACCAACCAGCCTATGGAGGAACCCCAAGCCGTTTCTACTCCAGGCATCTACGGAGAAAGAACAAGAAGTGTTCAATATTGTTTCCATCCCCAAGTATTTTTACAACACACTGTAAAATTGCCCTCAGCATTTGATAGAGACCTCCCCTGCCTTTCTAGAGCTGGGAAGGGCTGTGGCGATCTGGTAGCCTCACGGAGCATTGATGGCAGTGGAGAGGNTTGGGAAGGGCTGTGGTGATCTGTAGCTGGGAAGGGCTGTAGCCTCATGGAGCATTGATGGCAGTGGAGAGGAGATCATACTGTTAATGCTGCAAAATATCCAGCTAGATACAAGTGCTTATCCCCATCCTGGGCCATGTCAAACCAGCCTGCCTAGGGCTGGTATCCATCGCACACTGCATCGGGCAAGAGGACAATAGCAGCCAGGTCCAGATAAATCTGGAAGGCTACTTGGGATGTCGTGCCCAGAGCTGAGGATTCAAGGTAAAATGTCATGGTGGAGCTCACTAGAGGAGAACGAAGGGCCTACACACCTGGGAAGTCTGAGGCAATAACCCTTTTGCCTCCCGGAGAGTCGCAAACACTTAATCCCTTTGGCAGCTTGAGGGATCTCTTCTCTTCTTCCACTGCCCCAAGGCAGCTGTGGGTCAGGGCAAGAGGCGCAAGGGTCTCCTGGAGGGCAGGGACGGACGCCAGAGGTTTGCTGGGCAATGAATGGTTGAACCTGAATCCATTTAATCACCTCAGAGGTTGCTGTGCCACCTATAAAGCTAATGTGGAGCTGCTCTGTGTTGGGTTTTGTGCTCACTGTTTATTTGCAAACACATCACTGCAGCGCTTTGCATGTGCTGTAGCAAAGTGTCAAGTTCTGCTAGAAAATGAGAAACACTTTGAACCCACATTGACTCTCCTACCTGTCTTTACATGAACTTTTAGGGTTGGTAGGAGGGGACTGAGTGGTCAAGTCTCATGACTGAGCTTTTTCCTTCAAGAAATACAGAAGCCTCTTAAAAGGGGAGGCGCACTTGGCATTGTTTTGCTCCTGTGTGGATTTTTCCAGCCTGCCTCCCTGTGAGAAACATGCAGTCTCCGGTACTAGTCTGTTCATGAGAAAGGAGTTTGGTTGCCCCAGTTATGAACATGGGCAAAGTCTTTCATGGCGTTAATTCTAGACCACTAATAAATGGGTTAGGATTGCCAGTGCAGCTTATATAGGCCACCAGCCAAGGAGCAAACACAAGTGATGTGGATTTGTTTCTAGCACAGTCTTTGAATCTGTCCTAAATCTAAGCTCTCTTGAAATCCACCACCAATGACTTGGGCATTCCTGCCCCTGTCTTTGCTTTTAGCTGCAAGGGATGAAAACTGTGTGCTCCACAAGGAATACAAATCGTCTCGAGTGGGACAATCCCCAGATGCTCACCCTGCTTATAACAGAAATGCACCTACCAGCAAGGCAAGGGAAATACTGTTTGATCCCCTGGGTTTGCAGAAGCCAGGTCTGAACTACTTCTTCCTCATCTTAGCTATTTTCTGCTCAACTTCTTGAAAAGTGAGACGGGATGCATCTCATGTTCTTTTACTTATCAAAAATTAGGCATTTCTTCTGTGCTGGCTCTTTCCAAGACGGGTGTCTTGATATCAGCTGCTCTCTGGAGATGCCTATCCTTTTGTGCTGAAACCAGAAAGAACTAAGACTGCTAAAACAACTAAGTGCCAAAGTGTTAAACACCCACAGTTCTGTGAGGTAGACCCAATCGCGTTGTTCTGATTAAACATATGTCATCCAAGGCCTGGGTCCTAACATGGAAAATGCTGGAAGACTTCAGGAAGCTAGGCAGCCATCAGGACAGACTGCCCAGCAACCTTGCAGCAGAAGTCATCCAACTTTAGCTGTTGCAGCTGATACAACGTGCTCTATAATGGGACAGGCCCCTAGGAATCTGCTTTTGGTCAAGAGCTTTGACTTCCCCAGAGAGACATTTGTGAACAATTCAATCCTCTGAAGCAATTGAAACCAGCAAGGAGTTTTGCCTGAAGAATTTCTGTTTGATTCAACCCCTTTCTCCCTCAAAGAGAAATCCATCCTGAATAGAGAGCTCAGAGTAGTCCCAGAACAAGTCCACTCCCATTGGACTTCCATGTGTTTCTTCTCTTGCGTAAAATAGGATGATCAGGGGAAAAAAACTGCTTTTTCCATCCCTGTAACATGCCTTTGTTGGTCCCTCCACCAAAGGCTTTTTGTAATGGATGCCATGTTTTTCGGATGTTCTCCTGGAGCAAAGGTGGAGCTGACTAGTGCCATTGATGCAATCCTGCCCTCACTGTGTTTGTGGCTGCATCCAAGAAGCTGCCATGAATCATCTGCACTCTTGCAGAAACTCTTGCAAAAGTAGTTGCTATTGGGCATGGGAGCTTTGGGGAAAAAACAAGCCCAAATTACACACTTTAAGATGACTCTCATGTCATAGCAAAAAAGACCAGAACAAAGGCTTTGAATGCCACCCAGGTCTCAGTACCAGAAGACACTGAAGTCAGGGTATGTTCTGCCTCTCCTTCCTTGCATCCATCCCTCCCAGGTTGGATTGAGGAGGATATTAACCCCATGCACCTTTGACACACGCAAGTGACTGCAGCAAGTCTTTTACCAACATTTGCACACGAATTACTTCTGAAGTTTAAATATAAAGAGCCATTTCTAGTGTCCGCTTATTTTGATCCATCTATAACACTCTTAATTTAAATCTCCTTATGCACTGCATGTGTTCACGTGGGCTCACAGCAGAGGAGGGTTGTTGTTTTCCTAAACTGGAAGCCTGTTGGGCCAAGCTGGAGGGAAATTGTCATGGGATTTCAAACCCTGTCTTTTCTTTTTCCTCTGCTTTCAGTTTGGGAAGTGTTTTTTTTAACCATGGGAGTCCACTGAGAACACCAAAACGGCTGACAAAGCATAGTTTCAGGCCGGTCCTATCCCCTGCTCCTAGAGAAGAGCTCCGCATGACAGCCAGTGATAAGTCTCAAATAGAAAAAGTTATCCAAGGTCAAATTCCTCCACACTGTGAACTTCCATCTGGCACCCCAAAAGGGGATTAGCGTCTGTCCGGCACCTGGCAGGAGCCACCCCATGTCTGCAGCATCGCATAACTTGCAAACCCCGTTGTGTGCAATTACTTGCCAACTTCATCAGTCACTGTGCCGCCAGAGCCGCCGGCCGCTGGGGCTCAAGGGGCTCTCGTAAAGCTCCGGGTGGGTAGGAATGTGGGTTTTACAGCCATTGCAAACCTGTTTTGCTCCACTTCCACAGAGCCCGATCTCAATCCCTGTGTACTGCAGGGTTTAATGCACTTGTACGGTCACTTCCATGCTGGTACAGAGGCAGCTCATGACAAAGAGAGACCTGTCTGAGGGCTGAGAGTTTTTATGTTACCGTAACTTTCTGTACTTGGGTTGACCTCTGCTTTTCTTTTTTTTTTTTTTTTTAT
>VXBO01001944.1:500862-591259 GCA_013400135.1 Rhinoptilus africanus
TTTTTTATGTTTTTTTAGTGCTCTTTAGAGGCCCACAGCCACAGGAGCCTAGAGTCAGGCGGGTCCTCGTGTATGTAGCCACAGCTGAGACAACATCTTTGAGTGCTGGCAGGGCCAGTGGTTGAGCTGGGCTTTGCAAAACCTCGGGCGATCCATCCAGGGGTTTTGCAAAAGCAGACTGCAAATGAGGAACCGTTCGCGCCAGACGAATTCTGTCAGAGCAGCCACCGGGATGAGGAGGTAGGAGAGAAGAAAGGGGAATAAGCAGCACAGGGGTTGGTTAATTTCTAATTAAAGTGAGAACAGAGTCACTGTTCATCTTCGAAAAGAGAGGTTCTGGGAAGTTCAGTGCGTCCCATATTCTCAGGCATTCATCATCTGAAATGTCTCTTAATTGCCACTATTATATCATATCATAAACATTCCTGTAATTTATCAGTCATATCGTCCTACAAAGGGATTCTTTCATTCAAGCCATTTTCACAGAAATCTTTTCCCCTTGGATCACAGTCCTGTAACACACTCAAACCAGGAATCTGGAAGTAAGACTTTTTTTTTTTTCCTTCTTTTTTCTGAATGCCAGATGTTACTTTGCAGACAATATGTTTCAATGAAGGACTGTGTCCCATTTTCAAACTCTTTCCTCTTTGTCCCAAGATAATCAGCACTTAACAGCTCTTCTTCCTCTTATGGTAAAAGCTGCAATGTAAATATTCAGGACATCCTAAGTGTCAGAAGCCAGCCGAGTCCCGCTAACCCAGACGAAGGGTCCCCAGTGCAGGGCTGCCTTAAACATTTGGCTCTGCTGACAGACTGTATTTATAATGTAAACTCCTCTTGTCGGTTACTAACTTCTGGCTCCAGTTTTAGAAAATGTAACATTTCTGGGGGTTGTATTTTCCCACCACTTAGTCAAGAGCCGAAATTTTTGCTCTCAGAAAATACACTTGTGTGTCAAAGGCCAACAACCTAAAAAATATCAGTAGTTTCACAGCCTAAATATAGCGCAGGACTGAAATCTTGAATTCCTGCAAAGGAGCCAGTGTAAACAAGCCATCGTCTGTGCGACCAGGGGGTGGGCTGCAGCCCAGGGCTTTTTCTTTACGTTATCACATGCTGCAGTGCCTGGATGTCCCAGCACGGGTGAGGACCCCTTTGTGCAGGGACCTCCTGGCCAAAGCCCTTCACACCTATGGGTTTCGTTACACAGCTTCAGCAAAGGGCTGGAGTCACCCCAGCCTAAAGAGCAGCCCTTCTGCTGGCTCACACCCACTTGTAGGGGGTGAGCTGTGGGGTCTTGATGTAGAAAGCCCCAAGTTCAAGCACTGCCGTTGACTTTGCCAAGGAGTCGCGTCGCAGTGATAAACCATGAGGACTATCCTCTTCACGAGCGCCACACCAGCCAGAGGTGATTAAGCCCTGACCCATTGTAGGGTGGTGGTGATAAACACTGGCTCCAAGAAGTAATCCACTGCCGTCCCTTACAGGGGAGGCTGTGGTTGCCAGCCACACCACTTTATAGTAGCAAGACTAATCAACGTATTTATCTGTGGATGCTTTAACAAGCACACGCTCATTCCTGTGATTCACCTCATCTTACAGTTCATATGTAAAGCAGATCAGAAGTCTCTCCTGCCAGTGCTGACCGTAGCTGAGGGTGACCGGGAGGGATGAACTCATCTGCCCTGCAAAGGACAGGGATTGCCCAGGACCATCTCCCACCCACTCCACCTTCAGCCTGGGCCAGCGTCTGTCATTTACTGATACACATGGGTAACGCATTAACCATTAGCTGTGGATGGGGAAGGTATGATAGCCACTAGAGCTTCCTCTCCCTCTTGCATCACATTTGGGAAGGTTGGAAGTAAATGAAACCCGGACAGGAAAATGCAGCAGAGAATATGGTGTGCATGGTGTTAAAATGGTTTGCGAATGCTCAGGGATGGGCAGAGCTAATTTTTGTCAGAGCTGATAACTGTTAGCTTGCCTCACCCCTTTTCATTTCACTAACCTGACTCTCAGTGGATCTCATTATCCCGGAAGTCATTCAAGAGCCTCCCCCTGCTCTAACAGGGCTCCAGACACCTTGCAGGTCTCCAGAGACTAATTGTGATAAATATAGTCCAGCCACAAGATTTCTCAGTGGGGCATTTGCTCCTGTGTCTCACAAGTTGGTTGTGTTTTAGGGATGAGCGTATCTGGATGGCCTCTTGGGATTTTCTCCAAAGGCTTTTCCAAAGGAAAAGTCTTCTGCAAAGCTTTATGTTCACATCTGTCTTTTCCCAGAATGTGCTGGTTCCTCTTTCATTCTCAGCCCCTATTTGCTTTGGTGCAACCAGGCTCCTCTCTGAGTAGCTGGTATGAGACCTGGCCAGGGTGATAGACCCAAAGTGATGACAGTCTCCTTGAAGAGCTGCACTGCCCTTGAAGTACCGTGTATCTGCCCTGTCACAGATTCAGGCAGACGTGCTGAATGACCTCCCTTCCATCTGCTGTTTCTCCTCTTGCTTTTGAGTATTTTTTCTCCTCTGGAGGTTCTTGCCAGAAGTTGCACCCCCGTTTCCATCCCATCTCCTCTTCATAAGCAAATTAAAGTGCTTGCAGATGACACTGCTTCTAGCCTCCTCTGCAGCAAAACCCAAATGCCGCTTAGGATGCCAAGTGCTGCTTCACATGCCCGTGGTGCACCCCAGGAGTGAGTGGAGCTGAGTGATTGAGCATTGTACTGCAGCAGCTGTGCAGCCCAGGACCAGCTATTTGAAGACGATTCCTATCTTAGTCATCGCTGATCTAATTTTGATCACCCATCAATATGCTTTTCCTTTTTATGTCAAACTGCCTAGAAGGTCTTCATGCAAAATGAAACACACTCAGAAAAAAATACGCTGAAAGGATTTTGCTGGGCCATTTGGCAGCTTAGGAAATCTGCAGAATCACTGATCACTTGACAGTTTTGTAGATAGACAAAAAATAAAAGGGCGTTTTAAATCAGTACCATTTTAGCAGCGGGCAATCTGGAGACAGACTGGGACAAACCTGGATCTCAAATCAGTGGTTCTTCTGATGCTGGTTTGGACTGGAGGAGGCTTTTGGGGTGTAGTTGAATTCTGGGAAATGCTGGATAAGCCACTTCATTTTGGAAGGAAGAGGGAAAAGACAGAAATTAGCATTGCTAATTTAACAGGTGAAATATGCCTTAGGTCGGCTGGCCTGGCCTGGGACAAGGACACTGGACTCCACAACCAGCTTTGCCAGGGGGACTGTAGGATTTTGGGATCTTGCGTGACCTTTGTCTCGTGGGTGTTGGTGTTTCCTCCTCCCACTGTTCTGACCTGCTTTGGGGCAATCTGAGTTTATAACAGTGAGCTTCATTTAGCTTCAGCCAGGTTTTTTTATACATGCTGTAATATGCTTTATAAACAGATACCGTAACGAGAAAGAGTGCAGTCATTCAGCACAGAGCTCGTACGGGCAATACAGTCTGCATCGTAGAATCATGGAAGAGTTTGGGTTGGAAGGCATCTTTAAAGGTCATCTAGTCCAACACCCCTGCAATGAGTAGGGACATTCTGCACTAGATCAGGTTGCTCAGAGCCCCATCCAACCTAATCTTGAATGTTTCCAGGGATGGGGCACCTGCCACCTCTCTGGGCAACCTGGGCCAGTGTTTCACCATCCTCATTGTAAAAAATGTCTTCCTTATATCTAGTCTGAATCTACCTTCTTTTTGTTTAAAACCATCACCCCTTGTCCTATCGTAACAGGCCCTACTAAAAAGTCTGTCCCCATCTTCCTTATAAGCCCCCTTTCGGTATTGAAATGCCACACGGACGTTCAGTGCTGAGTTCATACAGGCGACACAATCTGCGTCATGGGCTCTCGTCTCACAAGTGGCTTCCACACTGTGGGCTGGTGGCAGTGAAAATCGCTGTTCAGGGTTGAGACTATACATCAGGATGTGGAGCTGGATTAACAACCACCTTCTCCGCACAAAAGATGTACAGCAGGACCTAGTGTGGAGGCAGGGGTCGGTGTGCGATGTGGCACCACTGCTGAGTCAGGGCAGCCCCACTGTAACCAGATGATGGCCTGGGCTGCTCAGGCTTTCTTGCATAAGCAAGCAAAATCCCCCTTTCCAGATTCTTTTGATTCCCTTGAACCTGGAATTTTGCCAGAAATACAAAGAAGAGCAGTGAAAATCCAACAGATCTCTTTGTTGCCCATTCCCAGGCAGTGGTAGGACTGATAAAGATCTTTCAAAGAGCTCAGGGTTTCATTACAAAAAGAATCAAAGACCTTTTTTTCTTTCCCCATTTTTATAGAACCATCCTTGGTTTGTTTGGGGTTTCCTTCCCTTTCACGAGCCTGAGCATCTGGAAATAAAAGTTGTCGTAACCCATCACCAAGTGGCTCAGGGAGGCAGCGTTAAACACGTGCTGTTTGACAGCAGAAAGCCCAGTCAGTCACCAGCACTGAGCGTTAGCTGAGTCAAAAGTCTTTAATTGCCTTCAGTGACAAAAGTGTGTGAAGTCAGGAGCTCATGAGGGGGGCTTGGACAAGAGGTTCCTCCTCTCAAAGCACAATAGTAACCAGCAAAACACCAAACCCAGGGGGTGGACAAAGGCAGGAGTGAGGAATTAGGAGGAGGCACAAAGCTGTGATGCACAGTACCACCTAGTGACAGAGCCCAGATACATGAGAAGGGCAACCTCATGTTTGCCAAGTTCGGGGTCCGATTGCCCACCTGATCTTTAATCCTATTTCTCAGCTGCACCACGTGCGCTGCCATCTCTCGTGGGTGAAGGGGCAGCACCATTCGGGCAATCCTGAGGTTTTTTGCCTCCTTTTCATGGTTTCCTTTTTGCAAAGCAGACTCACATTGCAACGGACAGGATTTCTCATGTCCGGTGAGGAACAGCTGAGGGATGCGGTTTGGTTTGCTACATGGGGTGTGCAGGTTGGGCTTGGCGCGCATCGCCTGCTGAATCACCCACGAGGAATTCCTCAGTGCATTGTGCAAACCAGGAAAGGGAAAATGCAAGGTCCAGTGAGTAATGCAGCCTTTCAGGGCATCTGAAATGAAAAGAAATGCCACAGACTTGTTCCATTTGTAGCAGCGATGTGAAAGAGCAGCGTGACAGGCTCTGCTCAAGAGAAGGCTTGTAACCTTTTCCATTAATTTCTTTTCAAAGAATTGCTTATTGAAGGCTAAGCTGCTTTTTATAAGCCTTAGAGGCTGAGTGTGTCTTTGTCCTTTTTTATTATTATTGCTGCTCCTCTCCCTTGCTCTCTCTTTCAAGAGAAAGCACTTACTGTACATGGGTGGTGTTTTTCTCTCTGTGGTTATATGAGACGAGCCCAGCATTGAGATGGGAATTTTGTCACCTTTTGGCAACAGTGGGATTGCACAGAGCAAAGCGAGTTAGAAGAAATCCAGATCCGTAGAATTTCCCCATACCCCAGCCCACAGATTTACCCGCGATCCAAGCAGCTGGGCTAAAAAAGGATTTGATTCCTTGTCCTCATTAAGGTCCCTTTACACATATTCTTGAGCTGGAGCTAAAAGGCTCCGCTCAGTCTCGGTGTGTGGGTGAGCAAGCAGAGGCAACTCAGTGTCTGGGTACCGTCCCGCAGCTCGTGGGAGGCAGCAAAAGAGCAACTGTACCTCCCCGCGAGTCCCCACGCACATTTAGGGCTTCTGCACACAGACATCAATGTTTGCATGGATTACAGCTGGACTGGAACTGTTTGGGACCACCATTACTCTGCTGTGCGTGAACAGACAGGAGAGGGTGTATGCATAGGGTTAGGGTTAAGGTTAGGGGTATGGTTACCGTTAGAGTTGGGGTAGCCTTTTCCTCCTCTTACCCAGGAAAAGGACACTCAGACCCTCTCCTGGACCTCAGCTAGAAGCTGGCGGTCCTATACCTGTCCACCAGGCAAGCTGAGATGGTTCTCAGAGGGTTTAAATGGATATCCCTTCCCTGACTTCAGAGGGGGTCTTCCAGGAAAGACTGGATGGGAACCCAAATCCCAACGCTGCACTTCCTTCAGTCACTAAATCACTTGAGTGAAAAAAAATAGCCTATTTATTAGGGCCACGAGCATGATTGTGTCCTGAAAAGGTAACACCACTGAGCACGCTGCTCCCAACAAGAGCATCTGCTCACTGACAGCCAGAGGATGAGGCTGTATCATTCACACGGCTACCCTATGATAAATATGACATTTCCAGCAAGATCTCTTCCTAGACTTATCCTCCTTGAGCTTATTGCTTTTTTCTTTCCCACAATCCACGGTGCTACTTCCAGCTCCCAAGCATGACAGCCCTGGAGAAGCTCCTGCAGCTGGGTAAACACGAGTGAATAGGGCCCTTCACAATGGGGTCACCAGGAAATCCAAACACTGTAAAGGCCAACAATTCAGCGGGGACATAATCATGTCATTACGAGACATGCTCCTCCCAAGGACCAGGAAAACACAGCCTGAAAGCTGCCCCGCAGGGCTGCTCCTCTGACAATAGGTTTTTCCACACTACAGGTCTCCAGAAGTCGCTCTTTCTCTCATCTTTCATGGTGGTGAGGAGGAAGAGTTTCTGCAGAGGGATATTAGGATTTTCCCTCTCACCCAGGATACATCAGCTAACACCAGGCTGCACCGGCCACATTCCCTTTGCGGGGCTGAAGTCAGTCTGGGGAAAGGATGGAGGGATGATAAATGGGGAAAAATTAACAGTCTAAATTCTGTCCATGGTTATGCAGGGGTAAATGCAAATTATGACAGTGAGTTTACTGCTGATTTACACCAGAGTGAGGGATAGCTGGGTCAGGTCAGCTGCTTCCACAAGCATGGGGTTATATGGGCTCTTAGGCATCAGGGTGAGGAGCAGAGGCAGAGGAGTCTCCATCCCCTTACACTTCCCCTGTCATGTTGGAATGGGTGTTGGAAATACAATGTCGTTTACTTCAGTCTGCCCATTTGTCTAATGGCTTTGCTCACTGGGATCTCTTTTGGCTCTTGGATTGGTTGCTTGGACTCATGCAAGCTTGCTTTTCCCTGGATCTACTAATCTTACATGTTTTTCTGAAATGGAGTTCACATGCAATGCAACTCGTGTCAATCTCCGTCCGTTGCTGCAAGGTAAAATTTTCCTTGCTGTAAATCGCAAATTTTACCAGGATCTGACCTTGAACACAGAAGCCAATATAATATATGCTGATATGGGCAAACTGGTCATGAGTCTCAAGTGAGCATATACCAAGCCAAATCCTGAACTCAAGCATTAGGCAGCTTTATACGAAGAGAGGAGCTGGCTCACCGTGTTATTGGCATATGTGAAAATTAATCATATCCTGCAACAGTGTTCACAGGATGTGTTTGATTTATTACTAATCCCATACACTCTTGCAGCTGCTGATCCGCTGCCAGAGGGTATCGTAATGATGCAGCTGGCACCCCTGTTGCGATGGCCATCAACGTCGCTAACGGCACGCATCGGATTGTCCTCAGCAATACTATTGCATTTGCTACCTGAGCTGAAATATCAAGCCCTGTGGTTTTAAGTTCGTCTCCTGTATAGAAAATAATACTATACCATTCTTATATATTCTTATACAAGGATAAGAACGTATAATGTGCACAGACCGGGGGAGCATGTATAAAATTTAAACTACTTCAACATATTCAAACCTGCAGAACAAAACTGATTTTGGCTCATACTACGGGAGTTTCTATCACCCAGCTGCCCCATGCCAGGCGGAGCTGTGGGGGTAAGATATGCATCGCCCTGAGGCCAAGATGGTTTGTGATCAAGAATGGAAAGACACAGCTACTGCAGAGCTGTCTTCCCAAAACACAGCTGACCCTCCCTAGATTAGGCCACAGAAAGAGGAGGTGGAAGAAATTAAATTCTCCTTCTTGGAGGGTCTCTTGCCTTGTTTTTGTCCTGGGCCCTGCCTGGTATAAGGCATTTCAGATTTTAAAATTCACCACCAAATGTTTGGAACAATTGAAACACATTCCTTTTACCGTGATGGTATTGATATTACATGTTCCTCTTAAGCTTTAAAAAAAACCAACCAAGTTAAAGATTTTTTTTTTATTTTTTAGGGAAGGTCAAAATAGATTGTTAGGAATTTTCCCACTTTTTCACCACCAAATATGACTTTTAGCAAAACATGAGTTTGCAGGGCATTTTGGTATGAGTGCTTTCTCTGCCAAAAAAGCTACTTTCATCAACATTTTTCCAGTTTACCAAAACAGCAGCTTTGCCCAGGGGCTGACCATGTGGACAGCATTAGATGTGTCTGCTGACCAGTAAAGGGCTGTGTCCATTCTCACACCAACCTACTCATTAGAGGAACCCATGGGGAAAGGCTCCTAGATTTATGCAGTTCTGCTCATTCCCTGTGGAAGAATCTCCTTTACGCAGACCAGGAAAGGTCTCATTTTCAGAGCAAGAGTGATGTATTTCCAAAGGAGAAGGTGAAATATAAGGTGAAGATAGCTGCTCAAGAGGGTCCCGCTGAGCTCAAGGCTCAGTCAGAAGACTTTACTCCACTAGGATGTATTGTCATGTCATGAGTTGGACCTTGCTTTAATTTCCCCAAAATGAGGAATTTAGTGGGAGGACTGGTTTAAATGCACATCACCAATAGCCTTGGACATCAAGATGTGAGTATTTACCTGTGCTTTCAATGCTGAGATAACATTTTTGCTTGACCTCCACATCTCCTTCCACCCAGCCAATAAAGCAGGGGAAAGGTGGGGCACAGCAGAAGACCCAGGGACCCTTCCCCAAGGCAGGGTCCTCTTCAGGCACAGGCAGGACGTTTGTCACCAGTGAGGGTGACCCTGGGGCAGAGAGCCTGGTCAGATGTCACCCAGCCTGGCTGTGAATTATCCCACAAGGGAAGAGAACTGGCTCTGCAAATTGTGAAACATGAGGGCTGTCAGCATCAGAGGGGATTCGCGCTGGGAATGACAGGCATGACCTGCTTTTCCTGCTTTGCTTATTTATTTGGTGACATGCTGTCATTCAGTGAATAATCCAGACTTTTCCTCTTGAGGGTTGTTCCCTTGCTCCTTCAGTACTGAGGAGGCAGGAGGAACAGATAACGCAGTCCCTCACTCCAGCAGAACTTCAGTGATATCCCTGTTGTACTGGGAGAACCAAATGAAAAGTGCCCAGCACGTGCTCCCCAGAATCCTGGGAGGAGACTAGAGGTTTCCCATCCACCTCAGGGGAGAGCAACAAAGGTGGTATGGCTGAAGGAATTCCATTCTGGTGTCTCATGGACTTCCAGCAGAGTGGCCACTGCATCCAGCTGTGTGAGCTCCACGTGGTCCTCACCAGCAAGGGCTTCTCCCACATCACCACCTGCTTTTCATTACTCACCTCCATCTAGTGATGTAGAGGGTAGTGAAGGAGCAGTCCCACAACTTGAAATGCCCTAAACACAATCTGTGTCAGCTGGGCAATTCCACTTGTCTTGGATGCATAAGGTCTGATTAAATTGTGATGGTGCTGCACCTTCAGGATTGCCTTCAAAATTGCACAGCCATGTAGTAGCCCTGGTTCCTGCTGAAATACATCCATCATTAGAGCAACAACTATACATTAAATTTGCACATAACCATACGCATATGTATGAGAAAGAGCACATAAAAAAAGCAAACTGCCAGCCTTCTTGCAGCAAACTTTGACTTTATTCTGTGCACACGTTCAATAAGGGGTGGGTGGATTCTGGGTTGGGAGGTTTGTTGTTGTGCCAAGAATGGAGGTATGAGCCCAGGTGGAAAAAAATGCCAGTTCAAACTCTTCAAAAAAGTGGTTGGTCTCTCAACAGTTGGGCTTCATAATTTGCTGGCACATCACCCCCAAATGAGTTGCCTCGAGGTCACTGAAACCCTGAGTCTAGATTTAGACTGAACCAGGACCTGTTGTCTGTGCACCTAATGATGTTAGTGACGTTCAGCCACAAACTCACCCAGCAGTGTACCAGGGCACAGTTAGGCACAAAATATTTTGGGTGAGATGTGGCAGCATGTTGAGACATGGGGACATTCAGACCTCCCGTAACTGATTTCCTAACCAAAACCTACCAAGCTCAGCAGGACTCTTGCTTTCACTCCTTCTTGCCCCTCTAGCTGTCTGTGGATAATTAAAAATCATGATTATAGAATTGTAATGATAAGACAATTACTAGAGCAAGGCATCTTTTCAAAATCTTGTAATAGAAACAGAAGTGCAGATGTTCTCTAAACTCATGCTTTCGCAAAGCGGTTTTGGCAGCCTCTCTCTGCTGACAGCCCCTCACATCCGCGTTACAGAGCACAACAGCAACCTCCATACGGGTCACTACCTACACAATGCTTGCATTTTTATTTTACTACATCGCAAATCTTAAAGCAGGGCCCAGCAAAGCGAAAAGGCACCAGACATGGATCCCATTCTGTGTAACTGCGGAGTCTGCAGGTCTGCTCTGAGCATTTTGCAGGATGACAGAGGGCATGAAAGTCCTCTGCAGTTTCGAGGCAGATGAATCTGCGCTCTTTGCTCTCGCACGGAACAGCCACCGCTATAAAAGCTCCTGACAGACAGTCAATGATCTGGGCAACGCTCTCATACCCATCAAACTTGTTTTCCTCAGCATACATGCCTCAAACATTCTGCTTTTTTGTTATTTGGTCAATCCTGCAAGTGCAGGTAACATCCTGAAGATGACTTTGTTCCCAAAATGTTCATTTGAGTAACCAATTGCTCCTCTTTGCTATCCTGAAGTCTGTCCCAACAGAGGTGGGCAGGCAGCTTGCATGTGACCAGGGGCACCTGTGGGCTTGGAGGGGGTGTGTGGGGACAGCCAGAGCCACCAAGTTCCTCCATGGAGGAAGCCCAGTGGCCTGGCCACCAGCTGGGTGCTCCACGGGGAGCTGAGGTGGCCCTATGCCTCCTCTGCTCTGCTGTGCTTAGCAGGGAAGGCACTGCTGAGTGCATCCTCTCACCTTGCCCGGATCCCTCCCTGGCCACCTATTCCTTGTAATGGGGATTTTTCGCAGCCAGGGTGGATGAGCAGAGGGGAGCAGGAGAAACCCTGGGAGTCAGGGCCCCTGGCTGTGCCCACACCTTCCCAGGCTTGTGCCTGTGACTCCTGTAGCTTCATTGACCACTATAGCACAAGAGCAAATGTGCCCTTTCACAAGTATCTTCGATGCCCACCCAGCACACAAAATGCAGGGTCAGCTACTCCAGCCTGGCCAATGCTGGATGCAAAGCAGTCTCAAGCACTTTTTGGACTGATTTGAAGCATAACTCTCCTAGGAGGTATCATCGCTCCATGAAACCTCAGGTGGATTCAGGTACCAATGCTTCCCATGGCCATGAGCCTCAGGGAAGAGCAAGAACATCACGGTTGCTCAAAAAAGGCAAAGCCCGGGGAAAGTCATAGAATCATAGAATGGATTGGGTTGGAAGGGACCTTAAAAATTATCTAATTCCACCCCCCTGCCATGGGCAGGGACACCTCCCACTAGATGAGGTTGCTCAAAGACCCATCCAACTTGGCCTTACACCTCTGGAGTGAGCTGTCATCCTTAAACACATCTTGGAGACACTGTAGGCATAATTCCAGTCCTTAAACTGCTGACAGTAGAGCCAAGGGGTTTGGTTGAAGAAGGGAGAAGCAGGGAACAGGAAGGGAAGAAGGGAACAGCAGGTGGCACAAGCTGAGCTGCTGGTGAGGAGCAAGGAGCAGTGCTGGAGAAACATCCCCCCCCGCACAAGCACCCATCGCAGGGGGTTGCACAGTCAGGGCTAGGTTTGTGGTGTTTATGCCACTTTAGGCTCTGCTGGCTTCAGATGAAGAAGAGGGTTTGGGTAGCCCCAATCCCAGTGTTGCTCTGTAATTAGGTATAAATGCCACTTTTCACTCAGAGGCAAGCAGAGGCCACTGCAGATTGCACTGGGGGTTAGCCACATCCTTCAGAAAACTATGGAAAAATACGCCGTGTTCACTGCCCTTTGTCAAAAAGCTAAATAACAGCCCTGCCAAAGTTGGTAAATATTCTGTCGAAGGCACAGAAATCCACAAAGAGCTTGTTTAAAGAGTCGCCAGGACAAAATTTGCATCTGGCAAAGGTCCTGCTCTGCACCGAGAGCCACGTGAGCTTTCGGAGTCGGCATTGCGCCTTGAATGCATTTTTCACCCGACCTCCTCGTTTCTAAGGATGCCATTATCAACAGAGGACTGGGTTTTATTATTAAGTAGCAAATCAATTTGGCTATGCCAAGCACAATCCAATTATTGCTTGTAGTTACTGTAGGCTGAAGAAGTCATAAATAAATGAGTACACTGGAGGTATTTAACATTTCAGTCCCGCCGTAAGCAACCAGCCTATCGTTCATGCTGTGTGCACCAGCTGAGCACCAATCGTGCTATGAATCGTTCTGTTCTGGGGGTATTTTTGGTCGGTGCGGCAGGGCAACGTGGTCAGAAGGCAGGTCGTGGTGCTCAGTGCAGGCCCAGACAATTGCAGGATGATGGGAGGTAAATGCAAACTCCTTTTTTCTTTTGTTTCCCAGGCTGGAGGCAGGGCAGGGGCCTCTTCCTGCTCCTCTGGTGCTCACCCGGCAGGAGTAGAGCAAATGCAGGCTCATGTGTCGGTCCTTGGGTGTAGGAAAGCCGAGAAAATGTGCTTTGCTAAACCCCAGCAAGCTCCCGAGGGGACAGGACTGAATCCAGTGCTCGCTGTCCTTCTCTTACCGCTATTCCCAAAGCACCCCAGCTGTTTGGTTTCGGGTTTCAAACCTTATTTTTAGAGGGTTCGGGTTGTTCAGTGGAAATAAAGCATCTTGTCGTATACAGGCGCCTAGTTACTTGTTACCTCATTAGCACAATGATGTATGAACGGCCGCACAAGTAAAGTGATGCTCAACTGCAATATAAAGACAACCACTGCTCAATGGAGTCCTTTAAAAAAGTATTCCTTACATCCAGCTTTCTTCTGGGGTGTTTTTTCCCCTCTCTTCTTTCTCTTCCTTTCCTCCAGACTGTTTTTTCTACTTCTGCTCATTGGGGTCATTTTGAAGCGTCCGCCCTCGGTTGTCACAGTTCGGGGGGCGAGTGTTGCAAGGAGGGAAGGTGTCCGTCCCCCTCGTGCAGGCAGCCTGCAGAGAGCTGCCCACGGATCCTGCACCCCTGCCGGTGTCCATCCCCGGCTGGAAATGCGTGGATAACAAGCTGTGCCCACATGGCACTAACAGCGAGGAGGACGCTGGCGTTTAACTCATGTACTCATTAGTCTTTACTCATTAGTATTCAATCACTAGTATTCACACTCATTCAACTGTAGGGTCAAATGAAACATTTTTTCTAAGTAGTTGTTGTTATTAATAATAATAATATTTTGTTATTATTATTATTCAATTTTTCTGCCCGGGAGTGTATAAAAATTACATTTACAATTCTGCACCACAATTTATGTGATCTTGTCCCCGGTCACTTGGTAATGCGGAAATCGGTTGTCTCCACTATTTTGAGGGGGAAAAAAAAAAAAAAAGAAAAGGAAAAAAAGCTAATTTTGCATCAAAGCCAGCGGCAGCTTCTCATTTCTGTTTGTCACAAGCAGCAAGCCGTTTTCAGCCATCCAGCAGTTTAAGGAGTTTGTTTTGAGGGAATAAAAGGATGGGAGGGAAATGGGGTATTTCCTATGGATTGCCTTGTTTATTTACTTGGGCTTGCTTGTTTCTCTGCGAGGGGAAACCAGCAGGAAAAAGAACTTCTAGTGAAAGCCATGAGAGGGGAAGGCTTCCAGATTTCCCTCCAGATATTCCGTGCAGCCCTACATAAGGTATTTGGAAAGCTGCTATTGAAATCAGCTCCTCTCAAGGGTTGTGTTTTGCTTCCCTGAGAGGAGCAGAGCAGCCTGTCAGGGGGTCTCTGCTCCTCACTCCTGGTTGCTATGTGAATTTTAGATGAAAGAACTATCTGAAACCTTGAGATTTGCCATCCTTCTTCTCGAGGGAAACCTTGTAGCCTTCTCCTCGTTCCCATGGATGTGGTGCCATGGAAAGCCACCAGGCTGGAGATCAGACATGTCCTGATCTCCAAAGCTTCTCCTGCGGGGTTGAAGAGCAAAGCGGTGGCTGCTGCATGCTGCCTCAGTTGCTCGAAAGCTATGAAGCATCAAAGCCTAAAGCATGCTTCACTACTGTCCAACGTACTGTCCTTGAAAATGAAAAATGTAGTGACACAACTTGAAAAACATTCATATTTCTAGGTAGGCTCTAACCAAGAGGTCTGAATTCAGAGGTCGTAGGTTTTCACGCTTGACTTTGGAAGTAGAGGCAGAAAATGGTAGGTTTCTATGGGGTGTATTGGCACAATCCTCAGACTTTATTGAAGGTCTGCAGCAGCTCAAAATCTGAGTCTGCGTGCTCTTCCTAGAGGTTTTATTTATTTTGGCCACAGGCAGGTGGAAGTACTGATCACAGCACTGGTGGCTGCAGGAACGGTGATGCTGTAAGAGCTCTGGGAATAAGTGTGCAGAGAAGACAATCTATGTGATCACCACTGCAAAAACCCACCGTTCACTACCAGTTATCACACTCAAGGTCTCAAGAGAGGCTACAACTATTCCCTGCTCCAAGTCTAGAGCAAATCAGCATTTTCCCAGTAATTGCAGTGTAGCAACTATTGTAGATGTTGACTTTTTAATAGCAAATGCTGCTCAAGCGTCAGATTTACAGTCATGTTAGTTAGCTTTAGTGACTTGGGAATCAATTACCTTGCCGTACAGCATGACCAAAGATTATAGGGTAGCCCATGCAATAATTTATACTGCCATCTAGGAGTGAAACTGTAACTTCATCGTTCTGCACAGAAAGACACTCTGTTTGCACAGCAATAATTCCAGTAATAATAATAATAATCATAAAAAGGATGAAAACAGTGATTACAAAATAGGGGAAGACCTGTCTACAAATAGGTTGCTGGGAGGTTTTGGGAGCTTTGCCATTATCAATTACTGTTCAGAGTGACAATAGCAGTGGCGTTTTGTTAATGAATGTGTTTTCCCAGTTCAATTCGCTCGGGTTGGCAAGTGAGGCTGACTTGCTCTGCGCTGGCAGAAGGGTGTCCCAGCCCAGTCGCTGGGACGTACAGACAGTGTGTCCTGTCGTCGGCGACACAAAACCCACTACCAGCCCTCACTGACCGCTTGCCCTCTTGATTGATGTCATCACTTCTGATTTCTAGGATCAGTTTTATAGGCAGCATTTTTCCCGTCTTCTGCCCATCTCTCTGCCCCCCAGCACTATCTCCCACACTTGACTCCCTTCTCCTGCTTGGGGCAGGAAAAACTTGTGCCTATTTCTCCAAGACCCTCTGCAGAAAGCCAACATCATTCTTTTAAATCCTTTGAAACAAGACCACCCAGGTCAGCTTTTCAGTCTGTGTTTCCAAGCAAATCATGGAGAAAGAGCATTAATTAATTTTTTTTCCCTCCTGCAAAGGAGTTGTCACCGTGACCCTTTATCTATTGGCTTTGTCCATTTTCCTCTCATTTATTTCCCATTTATTTCAGTCCTTACTCCACATGAAGCTGGCAGCTGAGTTTTTTGAACCCTCCAAGCACAGTGGTCCTTCATGAAGCAAGGACCAGTGAAACTGTATGAAAACTGGTTGCTGGCATTATAAAACAGACTAGGACAGGGTCTTCCACATGCAGATGTTCATCATTAGGGAGTAAAATGTTTAAATCTATATATCAGGCTACTCCTTTGACTCTAACCAGCAAAGCATGCTCCATTTTTTAAATTGCTAAGGCTCAAAAATACTAAGACTGCCTTAAAATAATGGAATTAATAAAATGCAGAGAGTTGGGCTATCTTCTCCTTCACCTTATGGAATCAGCCCAGAAGACCAGGTCTTTGGAAAAACGTCATCTATCATGAGATTTGGCAACCTTACGCTCTCAGATCATAAGGTCACTGTCAATATGGAAAGGCAGCCGCCTCTGGAATGAGGAGGAGGGGGAGAAGCGTCTGTCTGTAAGCCAGGGGGATGGGATAATTAGCATTGCTCTAAATGAGGATCCTGAGCTGCAGTGGGGAAATCTCATCACTGCCTCTCTGAGATGATCCGAACTCGCTGGGGATGTGCAACCCTCTCTCCATCCATGTACCCATCATATGGGTGCATCCACGTCATGGTCCATGGAGAGCAGCACAGCCCCACCACCCCCAGTGTGGCTAGACATCAGTGAGGATGTACTCCCCATCCATGGTGGTGGCTCCCAAGCAGTTTGCAGACAAGGCACAGGGGATCCTCATTATCATTAGTTTCTTTCATTGCTGCTTGAATGCTCAAAGGATAATGTATGAATGCAGTTGACTCTTGGCAGGTGTTTTTCCCTGTTTTGGAGGTACAATTTAGTTACATCCTGCAGCTAAGCAGTGGTATTGCAAACATCAGGGACCATGGGGCATTTGGATTTAATTTCCTCTCCTTCTCTCATGGAGTTTCCCAAGAGAACTGCTGCAGAAACTCTTGTTTTGCCTGAAAATATGCATTTGACCAACCATGATTGTATTTAAACCTGTTCAATTGCTTTAATAACAACCTTTCCAACACACTTAATCTGAAAATGTTTTCAACGTACTCAAAATCTTATAAACAAAGATTGCAGTCACCATCACAGTGTTCCCACAAAGCCAAAAGCCAAACATTAGCCAGTTTGTTGTATAGCTTAATTGCTGTGTATCCTATCTGACCGGTGGCATATGCTGCTGTAGCTAATCTGAATATAATTTCTTCCCCTTTTTAAATAAAACAAGCCCAAGGAATCATAGTAAAAACTATCACTTTACCAAAAGTTGACTTTTGTGTTGTATTAAGTCTACATTCACCACTCAGGGTTTAACGAGGTACACTTCAGAGTCCTCCCAGGAGAGAGGAAAGTGTGTTATGATGAAACTCAGGTTATAGGTGAGGATAGAGGGATAGTGTGAGGCAAAATGTCACTGAGAAATGTGTGTGAGAGAACAGACACAACCATAAACACGTCCTTCCTCATCCTAAAAACAGGCACCTATTTTTCCATTGCCCAAGGACTGCAAAGACACCACAGAGATGCAGAAACTAAGATTATAATAGCCAGCAAGTACTGTTTTTGCTGGTAATTGAGCAGTTGATGTGGCTGATCAGTCTTCAGAGACAAAATTTCTCCTGCCTCCCACTTTCAGGAGTCAAGGTTGTCATGGGGAAAAGACGTTATGGTGCAAGGCCGTACGCCTTGCCTGAAAATCCTACCTCTGAGATCGTGTCGGCCAGGTTAGAGATATACCAAAAGTGGGGATTGGATGTTTAATGCTGACTTTTTAGAAATCAATGGGATACCTGAAG
The DNA here is from genome assembly GCA_013400135.1 of Rhinoptilus africanus. Classification (NCBI taxonomy): domain Eukaryota; kingdom Metazoa; phylum Chordata; class Aves; order Charadriiformes; family Glareolidae; genus Rhinoptilus; species Rhinoptilus africanus. The sequence goes on from VXBO01001944.1 coordinate 518,265, forward strand.
GCATCCTTTCCTCCATCTTTTCCTGCAAAAATGGAGCAGGGGATGAGAAGTTGAGCAAGGGAAGCCACAGCTCGTAGGGAAAATGTTCACCCTCTCCATGCAGGGGCTCTGTGGTTTGAGACTTTCCTTAGAATGTATGGATTTGAGCTTCTCATCTCTTTTTTTGAGTGGAGAAGTATCAATGACGCTTATCCTACAGCCTAGCATGTGTCGGCAGGGCCTGTTACAGCCATTCAGTGAAAAACATAGAGATTCCTCAAAATAGCCATCAATATCCAAGACTCTCCTCCCCCAAATTGAAGCCATCAAGGAATGCTAAGTCCCATCAATGGGACACTTCCAGGATCTCCTGCTCTTTTCAAGGCTGGTCTCTAGTGGCTCTGGCTCCGTGTGGCCCCGTGCAAACATAGCTAAGCTTTGCAGGGACATTGCTTGGAGCAAATCGTACAGACCACGGTGTGCTCAGAAACCAGACCACCATCACGTGCAGAGGGGAAATGAGCAACCTTTATAGAGTGAATTAATCAAGCACTTCAATCTCCTTAGCTGAGGGTTAATAGTCTTGTGGTGGCCGTGCTGGACAGAGTATCAAGAGAGCTGGGGTTTATTCCTGGCGTGCCTCAGTAATGAAAAGGAAATTGTGTTCAGACGAGCGATAGAAGCCCTTGCTCCCAGAGACGTCAGATACGCAGCAATTAGACTCAAGTTAAACAATAAATCAAGTAACACTGAGCCTTTGGCTCTAGCAGAGCACCATTAAGACTAGTGCTATGTTTATTTAGAAGATGCTGAGACCATTTAAAATGTTTTCGTATTAAATGTAATTTGGGTGTTTGTTATTAAAGCAATTGACTGGGCCTAAATGTAAACATTATTGGTCAGATAAATATTTTCTGGCAAATAAGATCTGTTCATTGCACTTTTATGACATGAGGGCGAGGGCTTACTTGCTCCAAGAAATATTTTCCGTTTGCTTCCTCTCTTTGCAAGGATTGCCTCATAAAGATTAAAAAAGCCAAAACGAACCAAAGTGTGAAGTAGAAATCTCCGATTAAACTGTCAGAAATGGAGCAGCCTTTGTTAATCACCTATTCATTAGCTGGGGGAAGAAGAGGGGTCTTCACTTAGCACAAAGGCTTTGGTATCACAAGGTTTGCCATTAATTCCCAGGTCTCTCTCCAATTTGGTACGGGATCTTACACAGGTAAATTGATCTCTCCGTGACTCCATTTTCCCATCTGTTCAACTTAAGGTAATGATCCTACCTCACAGAGACAGTGAAAACTTTCAATAAGAAGAAAAGGTTATCTTAAAAAGGACACCTGCATCTGAAATTAGGCTACCCCCTACTAAGACCTACAAGAGCTTTGGCTAGAACTATTGGCTATTTCCTACTACAGCCAGGAGTTTTCCCTGATTTTATTTTGTGGGCAAGCAACAGAGGAAAGAAAAACATTTTAGGAAATAGAAAAACATGACCGAGAAGTAACAGAAATTAGAAAGCAAGCTAACAGCAGGTTTTTTTCAGTTGCTAAAACTGTTGTTTGGCTGTGTCACTTCAGTAGCTCATGAGCCCTTTTTTTAATGTTGCAGTGATGTATTGAAAGCATCGTCTAACTAGTTTTTGATTTTGTAAAATTTATTTAGCAAAAGCTGTTCATAATTATTTCAATGCCATTTTGGAACATTGTCTGGATTTTCTGCAAAATGTGGCAGCCTTTGAAATAGAAAGCTTTTCCAACCGGTGTAAGTTTTGCAATCCTCAGTAGAAGGCAGTGTAAAACTACATAAAAATTATTCGTATCTGACATCATGCAAAGCACAAAGACTACTTCAATAAAAAAAGCCAAACATATGAGACTTAGTTTTATTCTTCTATACAAAATAAAGTACTTCATTATACAGTTCTATGCAAGAGGTACATGTAGATTTTGCTTAACAGGAGGGCACGTTTCTTGACTCAGATCTCTCAGCGACTCATTTGATGTTCTTCACAATTACCTGTGCTGCCTTTTGTCATCCAAGAAGGCTTTAGGGTGGCTTCCATCAGTGCTGGTCAACTGCAATATCTGAGGACAGGGTGGGGAGAATAATCTCGCTTTTCTTCAGCCTTGTCCTTGGGTTCTTGCCATTTACTCATTTGCTATTTCCTCAGCAGTTCCTTTGCATTGATGAGGTTGGTCCACTTGCCTTTGTAGGAATGAGATTTCCTCTTATTAGTTGCATTTTATGTCTGTCTGCACTGTGGTCATGTCAGTAGTTTGCAAACACCTCTCCAGGTCTCCTCTGGACAAACAGCTCCCTTCACCAACAGCACAAGCATTCCTGTTTCCCTCCTTGCCTCCACCACCCGTCTCCGCCACCAGCTTCCACTCTTCCCCTCCCCTGGGGAAAGGCCTCCCCATCTCCCACCACCACCCACCCCATTTTATATATGTAAGGCACCTCTGCCATGTCCACTCTTTCCTGCGTTATTCTGCTTTCAGGCCATTTCATGTGGAAATGGAAATATTCTGCGAATAGGAGGGAGTTCCTGAGGCAGAGCTTTGCTCAGATTTGAAGAAAAAGGCAGCAGGGTCCCACATGTCCCCTCTGCCCCATGGGAGCGTAGAAGGGATTGGTGAGGACCTGACCTCCAGCAGAGAGGGGAACACCCCATTCCTCCTATTCCTCCTGCAACGATGTCTCTCAGAACTTTCCATTGAGAAGATTTCCTTCTCTCTTCCCCTTGCTCCCAGCCCCAGGTGGACTGCAAGAACCGCCCCTTTCCCTGGCATCACTCCATCAAGGCATGGGTCACCCAAGGAGGACTGGTGGCACACCCGGCTCATCTTTATTCCCTTATGCACACTTCAGCTGTTCACTTCGTTTGGCCTCTTGCATGCCGGGATTAGCTGGAGATAACTGGGACACGGGCGACTTACACGTGAGTCCTGTCCCTCTCTGTACCAGCCCCAGGCTGGAACTGGAGGCAGCAGGCAGGATTTGCCAGCCCACGGGTCATAGCACCAACCAGCTGGAGTTGGCTTGTCCCTACCATCCATTTCAGCTGTCGCGCGAAGACCAAGCTTCATTTGCCTGCATAATAATCCTACCAGCATGCACTTTCTTCGCCTAATGAAGGGAGGATTTATTGCACCAGCTCTTTGGGAATGTCAAGGGCTGCTTCCTTCCCTCTTCGTCTCTCAGAGATCCTTTAAGTAGAGTCTGTGTGAAAATTAATCAGATGCCCTGGAGGCTTATTTTGTCCAAAGCTAAAGTCCTGCTTCTCCCTTCCCCCCCCCCCCCCNCTTTTGTGCCCCAATTACTTAAGGGATTGTCCTGGAAATTAATGAAAGCATGGCATGGGAAATAACACCCACGGTTCATCTCAGAAGTGAAGCGTTTCTGTGTAAGGCCTAACGAAAAACATCTCGTGGTTCACTGAGCAAGCTTGGAAATCTTCCCAGTTTGAAGTGCGCGGCACCCTGACAGTTGGTATTGCACGTGCTCTATCCCCTAAAATGTTTGCAGGTCCGGATCCAGTTATATGAGTCAGGTTGTGCCCCTGAGTAATTGCATCTTACATTTCTGAAAGAGATCCCTGTGGTTTCCACCTGGTTTCCAAAGTTCTCAGCATGAATTAGCTCAAGGACACAGTTCATCCCAGCCTGTTATAGAGGGAAAATGAGGTGATGGGGACAGGTTTGGTCGTGGTACATGCAACCCTCTGTCTCTCTCTTGCTGGCCCTGGCCCATGGAAATGGGTGAGGCCAACCTGGTGGCTTGGGTGACCAGTTGGGTCACGTCAGTCCCTTTTCTACTTCTCAGCATTGAGGCATATTGGTTGCATGGAGGATACAAAATGTGTCAGTTGAACAGAGGCAAGGACACTTGCTTCTTCTCCAGCCAACCGACATCAGAGCTCATGAGCAGACAAGGCAGTGTTATACCATGAATTTCAGTGGAATCACATGAATTCACCTATAGGCTAACCAGAGGCTTCATTTTCTAGGGTTAGCTGACCCTTGTTATGGTTAGAATAAGTCAGGTCCATTGATTTACAGTGAGATTCATGTGTGGATTTCAGTTCCTTAAGTCCGTGTTGGTTTTTAAGTTTTGGGGCCTTTTAATCTTTTACTGACACTCAAATATTCTGAGTTAAGAGTTGCGCAATCAATGGGACTTAGGCCCTTAAACAACTGCCACAGGAAGGTAAGCAGTTAGATACCTTCAGCAAATCCTAATTATTCTTTGAAAGCATTTCCCTCACCTTCCATGGGTTTTAGGTGTACCATACGGGGGAATGACACTGACTTCTGTAAGGCAATGAGCCGCTTATGGATACAAATCGCCGTGTAAGTGTGAATATTACTTCATGACATGACAACTCCTCCAACCTGTTAGTGCTAATTAATGCAGTTCTGGCATAGACAATATTCATTAGGCTTTTCCGAAAATACTAGAAATGTTCATGTAACAGCTCACACATTTTGATGGCACCCACAGTCCTACCACTACATCCCCTGTAAAATATTTCAATACTTTAATCTTTGCTAATGAGAGTGGAAATGAATTGTCAACAATAGTTCTCCAGCACAAGGACACGGTGTTTCCTCCTTGCTCTCTTATCAGGAACTGATTAAAAGGAATCAGTGTGTTGTTATTATGGCACAGAGGCATCTGGTTGCTGGAGGCTTCCCTCTGTGTATGTCAAAGTTGAATATTTGGGTTATTGTTCTCTTTTTGGGACTTGCTATCACATGAACCAGCTTGGAAGAGACGCAGCTATCGCCTGCTTCTAATCATTGCAATGGCAGCAGCTCTGCAGCCTCCAGACTAAATGCTTCTTACCGGGCCGTATTGTTTGGGTGCTGACAACTCCAGAGACCTTGTGAAATTACAGAAGAATTTCCTTTCCTTGAAGAAAAAGACTTTCGCTACTGCTGCTGAATTATAACCAGGAATTTTAGAGAGGAATGTGCACGAGGTGAATGGTGGTCAGCAGCAAGGCCTGTGACCATCAGGCTTTGGTATCTTCCTTAGCTTTGGTAGCTTCCTTAGCTTTGGTATCTTCCTTAGATTAGTGGTCCCAGTCTTGGTGGCTTCACGTCTACCACCATCTAAGCAGCCATCCAAAGCTGTCCCAGGTATGGACACACCAGGCTGTGTGCCCAGCAGTGTGTACCTACCCCACGGGGTGGTGCCCCCCAGTTTATTAGCTTGATTTCCCACACATCGACCAGCCCTGAGTGCCATTCTGCACTCATGTGTGTTTGTCCATCTGTGAAACAAGGCTGGCAGCTCTCCCCGACATCATGGGAGTGCTGCAGGGCTCGGTTAGCTGCAGCTGCAGAGCTTTGCAAGCGATGCCATGAAACTGCAGATAGCAGTTACTCTGCATCCAGGAGGCTCTTCAACATCCTCTGCTGCCCCAGCTCACTGATTTACAGAATCACAGAATCATAGGGTTGGAAGGGCCCTCAGCAGATCATCTAGTCCAACCCCCTGCCAGAGCAGGGCCACCTTAGAGCAGGGGGCACAGGAACGCGTCCAGGCGGGTTTTGAATGTCTCCAGAGATGGAGACTCCACCACCTCCCTGGGCAGCCTGTGCCAGGGCTCTGCCACCCTCAAGGGAAAGAAGTTCCTCCTCATGTTTAGGTGGAACTTCCTGTGCTCAAGTTTGTGCCCGTTCCCTCTTGTCCTGTCCCTGGGCACCACCGAAAAGAGCCTGGCCTCATCCTCCTGACACCCACCCTTCAAGTATTTATAGGTGTTGATTAGGTGCTGATTTACTTGAAGTAAGCAAGGCTGGAAGGAAGGATAAGGATTGCAAAAGTAGGATTTTCCCTTTGTAAGCTTTACTAGAGATGGTATTTCTTGCTTTTCCACACCGGATAGGTTTTCTTATTGTTAAGGTCTTCAGTCACTCTGAGAGACTCTGTTCCTCTCTCTTTGTAGACCCCAAATTAAAGGTTCTGCAAAGGTTGGTCTACACCCTCCACAGACCCTCTCTTCCACCCCACTGTGCTGGTAGCTGAGGGTACTACCCTGCTACCAGGGAATCGGCCCAGATCTGGCCAGGGTGTTTCATGGAAAGAGGTGTGCAATGAACCAGTGAGAAGATCTGGAGCAAATTCCTTATCTAGTTCTTGGGGAAAACAGCTCTTTCTTGTTGAGTTTTCATGATCAGCTCTTGGCAGGGACAATGCTCCACTGTCTTTCCATGTTATAAGAAACAATCCCCATTTCTAAGTTCTTTCTTAGCTCCATCAGGTACCTAGAGGATGTTATCTTTATTTTTATTGCAAGTGTTGCATCTAGAATTAGAGGATTAAGGATATGTAGCGGGAATGTCTCCCATCATTGTAGAAAATGTTAAACCTTTGTACCGAACCATATTGCGATTTCTTTTGGAGGTTGTTGCACATGTGCCCCTGCGTGGGTAAGAAAGGTCATATCCGTACAAGGGATCTGAGGAGGATGCAGCTCGTGGTTTCACAAGTGTGATGATGAAGCCTCTCTTTCTGCATGGTGGAGCTCAAAGGCTGCAGAGATGCTGAGCACCTGGGAATCCACGGAGCTCTCCATTCATTTCTACCCCAGGCTGTTTCCGTGCCATGACTCCTGTCAGTCAGTTGGTCTGCGGCTCGGGTCCTTCCCTGTGACATAGACCAACTGATGCTCCAAAAATGCTGAAGGACACCATTAGGATCACACAGTGATGGGGTGCTCTTTGGGCACCTCTGGTAGACAGTCCACTTGCTGCCTCCAGACTAGTCCAAAACCCATGCCTGTTTATCCAGGCTTTGTGCCAAAGGAAGCGACTGGGCTGTTGTTGGGAGCCTGTAATTTCAAGCTAAATCTAATGAAACTCCCCCGACCTGCACTGAAAGCTGAAAATATCAATTCTGGGCAGAGTGATCCTTACTTTCCAGGTTTTGCTGCTATGTGTGAAACAAATTACTTTCCAATTAGAGACTCCCACCAGGCAAGCTCTTTTATCACCAGCTGAATAATGCTGTACCACACCCTGGCTCTGCTCTGGGTTTGGAGGCAGATCCTTGCCAGGAGAGGACGAGTCACCTCGAAGGGCAGCATGTGCCATACAGCCATGGGTGGGGAAATCGCCTTGAGCCTTTGCCAGTTGAAGGATCATCCTACCCCAAGGGCAAAGTCCGTTGCCTTGGCATATTCTTGTAGAGCAACAAGCACAAGCACGCACCTGCATGGTGAGTGCACCTTTGAAGCAGCTTCACCTCCTGTTTTAGTGAAAGTCAGCCTGGGAAGGTGGTTTTTCACAGCTAGTTCTGAGGAGGGTTCAGGAGCAGGGCTGCACCGCAGGTTCAGGCTTACATGCTCCTCTTCACCACCACCACTGAAGAGGACAGAACCCGCTTGAGCTATGTTGTGATATATTGTTGAAGGAATAGAGCCAAACAGAATTTAGGAAGCAACTTGAAGTTTTACCCGTCTCTGAAATTATGGGTTTAACATGCCAGGAGGGTTTGAAGTTTGCGTTTTGGTGGTTTTACCCCTCAAGGGCACTTCAGCAGCTGGATCTAGACAGGGATTAGATGCACACAAAAAACCCCAATCTTTACCCTTGCAATGTAGCCATGGTCCCCCTGCTTCACCTGGGGCAGAGATGGGTACCTTTGCTGCCTCTTGCCACTGTGTCCTGACCTTGGGATCACCTCCTGAGCAGAGCTGGGCCACCTCATAGAATCATAGACTGGTTTGGGTTGGAAGGAAACTTAAAGCTCATCCAGTTCCACCCCCTGCCCTGGGCAGGGACACCTCCCACCGGACCAGGCTGCTCCAAGCCCCATCCAGCCTGGCCTTGAACACCTCCAGGGATGGGGCAGCCACAGCTTCTCTGGGCAACCTGCTCCTCAGCTACTTGCTCTTAACTCTCAGCAGCCAAGGCCAGAACTGCCTCTATATTTATCCCTTAATCAAAGCCAGCCCCTTGGGTGGGGCGAGCTCCATGGGTGAGCCTGCCTGTGGCTGCATATGCAGCTCCATTTTTATAGTATCTGTGCCCTTAAGAACAGGAGAGGGAATCGTGCTTGTGTTCTAGTTTATGCCTATTGCACCTAAAAGTACTCTGCAGCCCAGTGGCCCCCCAAGCCTGTTGCAGAGGAGAGGACACCAAGGCTTATGGTGTCTCCATGCTGGCATGGTCTTGGCTTTCAGTCTGACAGCAGATCAAACCCAGAAACACTCCCAAATAAAATCAGACATCCAGCTTGTTCACCACCACCATGTTGGGAGAGCGACTTTGACATCTTCCTACAGGGCAAAGAAGAAATTCCCTATATTCCATGTAAGCCCCAGCTCCATCCTCGCCATGAGCAGACTTGGGGCAGCATAAATGCCAACTGAAAACAAATGAAGGAAAGGGCTCACCTCCATACCTCCATTCCCAAAGCGGACCTCTTCCTGGCCAGCCTGTGCCAGAGCGTGGAACAACAAGAGCATCAGGGTTTTACCTGATGGGGAATAAGCCCAGTCACAGAAAGAAAAATCTGACGGGAGGCAAAGCGGCAGCAGTAAATCAGAGCTCTAACCGCAGGTGGTGTTGTGTGGGTGCTTCACAATGTGCCTGTTTAAACCAAAAAATCAGCATTTCTTGACTGATCTAATTATTTAATAGTAATACTCTTGCACAAGGGCTACCACTAGTGCAGTCTGTAAAGACGCTTTATTCCTGGGCAGGAATGATGGGTTCACTTTTCCACCATCGCAAGATGCACCCTTCTCCAGCTGGGTGCTGGGAGGAAAATTCCTCCCCCAGGAGGGGAGAAAATCACTAGGAGAAGGGAAAGTGCCCCTCAGCAGCCGGGCTGCAGCCTGGCAGGAGCTGCTCTGCCTGCCCAGCCCCGTGAGTGCCCGCATCCATCGCTGCCCTCCTCTTCCTCCCTGCCAGGGCCGTGTGAGCACCGGGAGCAAGCATCCCTGCTGCTCTCCCCCTCTCCATTATCATTTCAAGGTGTGCACGGGTGGGTCAGGGGAGGATGAATGCCCCCCACCCCGCACCCTTCCTCCCTCCGTCCTTCCATGCCTTCATCCTCCTCCCGGAGGAGCCCAGATGTTGGCAGGCCTCAGCCGGGTTCATCTGTTTCACATGACCCAGCGCCAACTGCTGCTCGCTGCCCTCCTCCCTCCTTCCTCCTCCTTCCTCCTCCCCCGCCCTCCTCCTCCTCCTCCTCCCTCCCCGGCTCCAACCTCCCAGCCTCGCAGCGCGGCGGCGGCCGCGCAAGGAGCCGGGCGCCGGCAGGAGGGGAAAGGGGAAGAAAAAGAAGAGGAAGAAGAAGAGAAGGGGAGAAGGAGGGTTACGGCATCCCGGCAGGGAGCATGGGGCCGCCCTAGGAGCGCCCGGGCAACCCCCACCGGGAGCGGAGGGAAGGGCCGCGCCGGCTCCGCGCATCCCGGCGCCGGGAGGCGGGCGATGGATGCGGTGCGGTAGAGCCGCGGCCTGGAGACGGCGGGGCAGCGGGGATGCTCTCCTCCCGGGATCGGAGCTGAGGCGCCGCCGGAGCCGCCGAGGGAGCGGGAGAAGGTAACGGGGGTCTTTTGTCTGCCGAGGGGAGGCGAGAAGGGCCGGGGCTCCCCCTTCCAGCCCCGGCCCCCGCGGGGAAAGCCCAGCCGCAGTCTGGGCTCCACGCCCCCCTCCCTCCATTTAGCTCAGACAGAGAGAAACGTGGGCAGCATCTGCTTTTTCTAGCCTTTAGCAAAAAAAATTAAAAAAAAATAAAAAAAAGCCCACCACCCCCAAATCCTGAATTTGGTGGGCGAGTGAGGGAGACGAGCTCTGCGGCTGGGTGTTTTTGCAGGGAAGGAGAGGGTGTGGGGGAGAGAAGCGGGTGCTGTGATTTCTCTTCCTCCCCCCCCACACACCCCCCCAACCCCGGCAATCTGAATGCCTGTCCCCACTGACTGCTAAGATGCACTGCTCCTTCCCTTTCCAAATGGCTGCAGCAAGTTTAATGCCGAGCTGGGGGCTTTGCAAAGGGTGAAGCCCATGGCCTCTTTTCCCTTTCTCCTAAGCACCTTTTCCTAAATCAGAGGTAGAAAAGTTGCTACAGATCCAGGGGTAGAAAAGACAGATAAATAGCTCTATTTCCAAACTGTGCCTGTCTGGGTGTATCTGCATGCCTTGCAGACATGCTCGGTGTAAGGAGGGTTTCTCGGCCGCATTGTTAGCCCACTCGCTGCTGGGGAGGGCATGAGAAAAGTTGTTTCCAGCCTATATAAAATTTCCAGGAGAGACAATTGTTTCTAATAATAGCCCTGGCAGTGGTTTAGCAATGCAACACACACAGATGCAGGAGCGAGCTAGCAAATCTCCTCTCCCAGGCAAGTCAGGTCACAGGGAAAGCTGACCTCCCAGCTTGTTGGTTTGGCGTGTGATTTTCAAAAAATTGTCCTGAAGGAAAAACCCAGCACCGCTTGCCCTTTCCGCCGGGAAGGGGGTGTGGTGCCTGTGCTTGTGCGCCGCACTCCACGGGCACGGCTGAACCACGCTTTCCCGGTGCCCTCAGGTATCGAGAGAGGCTGAATCCCAGCTCTGCCCAGTGCCATCTGGATACTGGGGTGTCCTAGACTCGGCTCCCTCTAGATTGGCCCCCAGGGTCTGATGAGCATCACGATGCATGGAGGGAGATGTGACCGGTGTGGGTGTCTGTGCCATTTTGCCTGCCTAGAATTGCCTGCCAGGCACTGGAGAGATCTTAATGGAGCTAAAACTCTCAGATTGATCCCCTTTCTCCTTGCGGCGATGGCAGAGGACCCGGCAGGAGGGCTGCTGCCTGCATTGCACACTAACTTGAACCCGCGATGCTGACCCTGGCCGGGCGATGGTGCACCAGCTCGGCTTGGGGGCTCAGAGCTGCTTGTCTTGACCTTCCAGTTGCCGGTAGCTTGTTCTCTTCGAAATATTAATATTTTTAAGGTGGTTTTAAGTACTGGTGTCAGATGGGGATGTGCCATGTGCTGCAGGAGGGAGAGGGGCTCGTGGGGTGTACCGCTGAGCAAGGAGGGCTGGGGCAGAAGCCGGGGGGAGCTAAGGGTATTTTGCGTCTTGTAATGAGAGGGGATATTCTGAAGGGTCTTCCACTCGGCACCACCTCACACCGCTGCTAAGGTCAGCTGTGTCTCTCTGAGGACGAAACGGGCTGAAGGAGTTGGCATCGGTCACTCATGCTGCGAGTGGCCCCATCCAAATCAGTTCCCACAGCGGGGTTAAATGCCCCGGTGGGGCACAACATGTGGATTTGTGCACATGTAAAATTTCATTCTTAGGTGAATTTTTGCTTTAAACACCCAGGCTAGAAATATGGGATCTCTGCCGTTATTTGAGCCACTACTATACAGTAGTGAGCCACTCACAACCCATTGGGGCACGCTGCCCTTTTCTCCTGGCAGGAGGTTTCTGGTGGTCCCATTGCCATGCGTCTGAACTGGTTATTGTATTGAAAATGGAAGTCAATATCTGGTGATACCTGTGGTCACAGTATGGGGTCACTCGGGGCCATACGGCAATGCAGCGTCACTTGGTGCAGAGAGCATCTTCCGTAGAGATCGTGTAAAATTGTTTATCCAAGTCAAGAGCTTTGGTTAGTGCATTGGGTGTTGTTAGTAGGGACATAAGACTGGGAAAGACTTCCCAAGTCACAGAGTCTAGTCCTACGTGTCACAGGCAATTACAGCCATACGTATCCCCTTTGTTGTTACCGTTGCTTGCTGTGTGAATAACAGCAGAAGGTTTGAATGCAGCTTAACAGACAGCAAAGGCAAAGTAAAAATGCAAGGTATGGATGAAGGAGAAAAAGATGTATTAGGGAGAATTTGGAAGGGGCTGGGGACTGACTGAAGTCCCAGTCTGTCAGGACTGTGAAGGAGAAGGAAGGATCATGCACTGTGAGAAGAGTGAGACACACAGGGAAGGTCTAAAAGGAGTGTGTTGATCCAACACCAGCCAAATGTGGGGTCAGGACTTAGTCCCCCGACTAATGCCTGGTGTGATCCACTTCTCGTGAGCTCAGCAGGAGTGGGCTGGATCGTTGGGATGAGCAAAAGCTGCTGTCAGGGATGGGGCCACTCTCACACTCAGCTCTCAGGGACCTTGGGTGTCTTTCTTTCAAAACACTGTAGGTGTCAGGCAGTCGGTGTTCCTGTGCCTCTGAGCTGTGCCTAAAATCTCCTTCTAGCTGGGAACCATTCCACAAATGCCCCATCTTTTGGGAAGCTGGAGGCAGGCAGTGCTGTGGGGGGAGCTCTAAGAGCAGGCGATGGTGGCCCCCCGGGGTCCCCAAGCTTCATCGCAGGATGGGGTGTGCTTGGGTGCACAGATGGATCCCAAGGTCACTCAGCAATGCCAAACTCCAGTCATCCTTGCTGGCTTGATCCTTCCAGCGGCTGGAGATGCGGATTGCCCTGCAGTCCCAGTGCAGGCAGAGCACGGCAGCCCAGCAGGCAGCAAGGTCTGACAAGGTTAAGCTGTGGTTGAATTACTTGCAAGCCTCCTTCAGCTCCAAATCCCAGTTAGTCCCGGCCTCTTCCAGGCCATAGAGTTCCCTAAGCCAGCAGCAGATTGCCCAGCATGGCCTTGGGGGCCACTGCAGCTGACAACATCCCCTGATATCTCCTCTTCTCCCAGACTTTTAGCAACAATCTCCAGCCCTCCTGGAAATCTCAGTGTGTGCCATTTCCTAAAAAGCCACAATTTCCCAAGGCTACACAATGAGTTGGACCCCCTGTTTTCTGCTCTGGAGATGAATCCTATTAAGGACCAAAAATGACTTTGCTTTTCTCTCTGATCTGACACTGAGAGGATGCCCTGGCCAGATGTTTGATCAGCTCCGAGCTTCTGGGAGCACTTTCATGTTGATGAATCGCAGACACGTAGGGTTTGATCCTGCCTCCCTCTGCTCCAAGTCACCTTTGCGCTCCACCTACTTGTGGGTTGATGGGAGCCTGGAGGTTTGTTCCTTGTCTATGTCTGGCTGCAGCAGGCTGCCTGCCAAAATAAGTAGAAGAGGCTGGTGTACCTCCACCTCACAGTGAGTCCCTGCTTCGGGGTTCAGTTACACTTCTCCGTGGCCCTGTGCATGGTGACAGATACCCAGGGTGCACCTCCATGGGGTGGGATGGGACTTGCCCAGCCTCAAAGCGCAAAGGAGACCAGAGGAGCAGGTACCCTCTAATTGCCAGCGCAGTTAACGATGTTCTTGCTTACAACCCCTTCTGGCCCCTTTCCTCCTGTATCCTAGCTGATACGCCGTCCTTCTGCTCTCCTCCTGAGCTGCTGTGTGATGTTTTCATGGAGCGTTGAACAGTTGCTGTGTCCCACCCTCAAGAAAAGATCACTAGTGGGTAGGAAAATGCCCTCTTCACCCTCTGTCTGCACTGGTGGGATCACACATGTGACCTAGTGTAGTAACTTTTGGGATAAGTCCTCCAGGGCAGAAAAAAGGGAGGCAAGTTGACCCTTTTTTACTTATATTCACTGTAAAAGGATCCACTGAAAATCTCCTAGAAAGCTGCAAACCAAAAAGAGGTTGATATTCCCATTTTTGCTGCAGGAATCCTTTGTGCGCACGCTTCCACGTGTAACTTGTAACATTTTGACAATGGCTGGTGGGCTTGCCAACCCGCAAGGCTCAGGCTCCGTGTTTAGATTATTTTTATTTTATTTTTTTTTTCCTTTCTTAGAAGTTCGCAGATCTCCCAACCAAAATAAACCCACCCTTGTTTGGGTTTCCTGACCGCGTGGGATCCAACGTGGCTGCAGCCGTACCACACACACTGCAGGCGCTTGTTGGGCGTCCCATCCATCTGAGATGAAATATTTCGCGCCGGGAAGTGCTTTGTGGATAGCGGAGCAGCCGCAGCCCGACCCCGCTGCTTTCGCAACGGGTTTATGCAGGAGAAGCCAGGGGTTGGGAAGATGCTGCATGGAGTGAGCAGTGTGGAAAGTCAACAGCAAATCTGAAACTTGGTGCATGCTCTAGAAAGGGGAGCATGGATCGAGCTCTTTCCACCTTTAAAAAGCAGTTTTGTCCTTGCTCTGCACGGATGGTATCTCTCCCGGCTATCCCCAGCTAGGATTTCATGAAGATGCCCACCATCCCAACATGTGGGTACCACGTGTGTGCTTGTGCAACACCAGACACTCTCATTTCCCAGTGAAATGGGGCACTCAAGGGGATACGGACGATTTAGGGGACATGTAATCAGATACGGTGCTTGCTTTATGCATGTACCCAGTGTGGAAGCATGCTGGAAAAAAAATTTGGAAGGTAACTTCCACTGCCTTCTGCAATTCTGAACTGGAAAGACCAAAAAACTCCAAAAAAAAAGCACTTTCTGAAGCGGTTTGGGCACTCTGGGATGCTTTGCAGCCCTGTTGGGGTGATGATACAGCCATAGAAGGTGTTCCCTGGACTTGTGCTGCAGGAGGTGATGGGGACGGGGAGCAAGGAGGCTTGTGCCTCAACAAGACCAGGGAGAGCTGGAGGGAAGCACCGAGCCTGTTTTGCCTTCGTGTTGCAGCGTGGAAGATGCTTTCTGAAATGCTCTGGGAGTGCCGATGGCGATTCTGGGGGGAATCTGTAAATGTAAAGGTGCTGGGCTGTGTCCTCGCTTCCTCAGTCCCCTCTCGCAGGCACAGCCGATTGCGTACCTGGCAGAAGGCTGCTCCAAAATGGGTATCGAATCCTGGGAGTGCAGGGCTCGGGGGTATCGGATCCAGCTGCTGAGTTTGCAGACATTGCATCAGGCTGTTCCCTGTTCGCGTCCCACCCTTAAATCTTCTGCATCGATTCTGCACGGTATTAAAGAGCTGGAGTGTTTTCTTCCAGAAAAGAACATCCTTCCCTGGTTCTTAAAAGGCAGAGATGTCTTGTACAAAGACAGGCTCAAGTCGGGGCGTTTATTCCATGTTCCTCCTGTGCAGAGGTTAGAGGATGTCCGTATTTATTACGTTGTGAGGTGTCCTGATGCAGAGAGGAGCTGGTTTTGCTGCACCAAAGCCAAAGTGTTCTCAGTACAGGCGATGCAAACTCCTGCCATTACACAAAAGATGAATGGGAATATAAAAGCACAGGCTATGTGTCCTGGAGGCAGTTTTCCCTGATTGAGCCCCGAATGGGGCTAGTCTTACCTCTAGTCATAGAATCATAGAATGGCCTCGGTTGGAAGGGGCCTTTCAGATCATCGAGTCCAACCATCAACATAACTCTGACAAAAACCATCACTAAACCAGATCTCTAGGCACCACGTCTACCCATCTTTTAAATACCTCCAGAAATGGTGCCTCAACCACTTCCCTGTGCAGCCTGTTCCAATGCTTAATAATCCTTTCAGTGTAGAAATGCTTCCCAATATCCAAACTAAACCTCACCTGGCACAACTTGATGTGGTTTCCTCCTGTCCTATCGCCTGTTACCTGGGAGAAGTGGCCGAAACCCACATCTCTACCCCCTCCTTTCAGGTAGTTGTAGAGGGTGATGAGGTCTCCCCTCAGCCTCCTCTTCTCCAGGCTAAACAACCCCAGTTCCCTCAGTCATTCCTCATAAGGTTTGTCCTCCAGACCCCTCACCAGCTTCACTGCCCTCCTCCGAACCCACTCCAGCACCTCAATATCTTTGTAGTAGTGAAGGGCACCAGTGAGTCCTCACCAGGCATGCAGGTGCTCAGCATCAGGAGCTATCAGGACAAGGGAAGGCAGGTAGGATGCCTTCTTGCTCCTCACACATCTAGGCGTGCAGGCAGAGCCCCTGGGAGATGTCCCAATCCTGCGGCCCCAGCTCTGCCCTGCTCAATGAACAAAGCAGGAGCAGAAGTGTTCAAACCAGATTCCTATGACCAGGACCTGTTTCTGAAAACACCTGCATCTCTGAGGATGAGTCAGCTGCTTGTCATTTGAGTGTGCTCTGCATCTCGCCTCATCCTTCCTGTGAAACCCCGGTGGGGGACAATGTCCATCCAGCACCAACCCCATCAGCTGCTGCAGCTCAGGCAGCACCAGCCTGGGCACCAGCCACAGCCCTGGCTCCCAGCATCAAATGTGTGTCAAACCTGCTGATTAGCAGTGGCTGGAAACAACCCGGACATATTTTTCCACTGGAAGCATATCAGTTCTTAGAGTGTTACTCAAAACAAGAAGAAAAAAAGAAAAAAACCCCACTTCTGTGTACAGATTAACATTTTACTTTTTTTTTTTTCACATCTGGAATGACTTTTGCAAGTGTGTTTTCTATTATGTGTTATATATAACACTGCTCGGTGCTATCTATTGACCCGCTCTGTTACAGAATAGCTGAGTGATGCACTGCCCAGTGCCTTGGCTCCATTGATCAGGGCGATCACCGCTTGCACCTCCGAATGCTTAGTGATACAGTAGGTGCAAAACACTCAATGAGCACTAAAAGGACACTTTGAGCCTTAAATCTTAATTTGTCCTTTAAAAATATTTCACACATACTATTGCCTCCACTGCCTTGGGTCACTTTGGTCATCTTCCTATGAACCTATATTGATTTTTTTTTCTTCAATGAATCGCGCTGGTTTCAGTAGCAAATAAATCGTCCTGTTCTCCTCTATAACTAAACCAAACCTCCTGCAAATGTTTTCCCAGAAGACTTGGATGCTCTCATGTAATTACCGCCCTGTCTGCATGCGCAAAGAGTAATATCTGGAACAGTTTGCTGAAAATATGCCATGTTTGAAGTGTGAAACCGTACCAAAAAATTACATTTTTATGTATGTTTACAAGGAATTAAAAGTCACACGTAGGAGAGATTAACAGACATTCTAACATCTTTGGGAAAAATGATAATAATACTCTATTGCTATGTACTTTAGTGCCACATGGTCGTTATTACGATGACCACTCACGGTGCTTGCCGCAGTACTTGGTAGAGAAGGAACCAGAAGGTGACCAGGAGTCCCCACAGAGAGGCTGATGTGACTTATAAAAGGCTGTGGAGTCCATCATTAGTAAAGGATTGCCTTGGCAGATAGATAATTTTGATCCTTTTCCCTTAGACCATGCTGTCTCCTTTTTGCATAGTGAACAGGGTAAATACAGAGATCTTCCAGAGATCAAGACCCTCTCAAGACATATCATCTTGAAGCACGGTTACGCTCAAAAGCTGATGAAACGCCTGTCCCAGGACCACGCTGTTTGTCCTTGGACAAAGACACCAAAGATCATTCATCCCCTTTCCCTCTGAGCATCCCATTTTAGTTCTGCCATTGATATTTATTTCTTTGGGCTGCATTAGGGACTGGAAGTCCAAATGATGGATCATGGCCCTTGTATATAATGTGCAAACATGGGATGAAACTACAGAACTTGCCTTAAAGTGATTATTATCTAGAAAATAAGTTCATCCTGGAGGGGACAAAAAGCTCACAAAATAAAGATGTTCTTCACACAGTTTGGCTGAGCTGAATCAGCTCAGGAGAAGTTTACATACATACAGGGCAAGTTAATTTGGGTTTAACCATGAAGCCTGCAGCAAGGAAGAGAGTCTATGTGTTGTCTTACTAAAATAGGCGTGAGGGGCCTTATTTTTTGCTGGATTTTGGTTATAGTGACACTGTTGCAGCCTTTGGGCATTACTTTGGATGAATAGCATAGTACAAATAAAGATGAATAGTCCCAAGGTCCATAAGGTGGGATGAGGCCATAGGCTGCCCTAGCCACTCGCCTTCCACTTCCCATAGGATGCGACCCTCTGGTTGCAATGGTTTCACATGGATCAAGTGGTTTCACTGCACCTAAAGCTGTTCCTTAATGCTCAGTGTGAACAGCTTGGTGTCTGCCCTGCGAGGAGCCATGAACGGCTGAGCAGCACTGCGGCTCTCCTCTCACCGGGACTCGCGGTTGGCTCCAGGCAGGAGCTGGTCTACCAGGTCTATGAGGCTGCACAGGAAAGTCTGGCAGGAGAGGGTGGAAATCCCAACCCTTGACTCAATTAACACTCATCTGCACAAAAGCACTGACCACAGGGAAGAGCCCCAAGCTGGTGGGAGGAGGAGCAGCTGGGCCACCTCAACTGAATGTTTATTTATTCATTATTTATTCCCCTTGCAGCCCTTACCCATCGCTGGGTGCAGCCAGCACACTGCACATGCAGAAAAACTGTCGGAGAAACACATAAAAGCAGAGGAGATGATAACTATAGGATCCTAGTTTGAAGCAAGGTTTTAAGGGCTCTGGCATGTTCTTGGCCTAAAATAGTTGGCCAGAAGCAGGTGTCCACGTTGAACCACCTGCACAACCAACCAGCTGAAACAAGGTTTATCAAGACACATTTTCCTGAGTCCAGAAGGGGTTGCAAATCTGTAAGGTTGAAGGCATCTGTGGCCAGTGAATCCTCTAGACTGAAAATAATAAATAATACTGAAAACTGTGTCACCTCCCTGTGGTCAGCCCCAGCTCCAGAGCTCCACGCATGCTCTGACAAACCATCTCAAATCTCCTACACGCTCCACTCCTGCCTTGTAAATAGTGGGGATCATGTTTGGAAGCTGATATATTTTTAAGGTGGCACCTGGTTTGTTTTCTGGCCAAGAAAGGGAATGGAAAGAGTTACGAGGGCGAAAGAGTCAAACGCAGTGAAAAGTATGCGTTGGGAATGCCCTCTCCTCCTCCATCAGCACCAGAAGGCAGGGAGGGCGCGAGATGTTCTGCCTCCCTTTGTACTTGAAAAGATTTAGATCTGTATTATTTTTAAGAAAGAAAACAATACGTGACACAAACCAGCACAACCTCCATTCTAGTGAGGAAGCCGGCCTGTCCAGGAAAGGACTTTCTTATCTCAGGATATAACTGAAATCAGGCCTCCGCGGCCGGCTGCTCTCAGAGTGGTGATTTAGGCGTCTGCCGGGTAATACCCTGGTTGGTTTAAAATGCGGCATCGGTATTAGATTTAATTTTAACTACACAGCTCAAACACCAAGTGTTTTGAGGTTAAGACGCGGCATTCCCGGCTTTAAAGTTCGCCTGAGAGTTATTGCTTGATGTTGTAAATGGACTTAAGGACCGTAGGAGACGGTTTTTCATTTCAGCCCTGATACAGTAAGCCACTTAAACACTTGCTTATGTCACACTGAAATAAAAGGGATTTATGGACACGGCTCTGTGCTTTGCTGAATCAGAGCATTTTTGCCGAGCGCTGTTTAGAGGCAGCATGAGAAATAACCTGTGCAGATGTCCCCAGGTGATGCAGGAGCCCGAGCAAGGCTGGAAAGCACTGCGCCAAGAAAGCAAGGAGCCCCCCCAGTCAGGCCAGGAACTCTTTTGTCAGCTCTCAAGACAAAACAGGGAAGTCACCAGGTCACTCAGCCTTTAGCTTGCCTTAATTTTTATCCCATCACTCCCCATCGGCATGCACACAATGGCCGGGTCGCACCTTTCGCAGCGTGCTTCCGCCGGGTGACACCGCCGCTGGCACTGTCCCACCTCCTTTCTCAAGGAGGACTCTTGCTTTCTAATTACCGAAGCTGGGCTTTTCCTCTCCTGACAAAGGACCATTGGCTAAAATGATCGCAGCACTTGATGCAACCCCTCCTAAACACATCCCCTGTGCAGATCCCCCATGCGATGGGTGACATCAAGCTCCTCCAAGGGACAGCAGAATTCTCTTCCTGCAGGACAGGAGAGGTTTTTAAGAGCTGTATCTGTAACCATGGTTTCGGCAATTTCATCTCCGTTCCTTAGTCCATGGGTAAGGACATTGATTTTTCAAGGGGTGGGATAAGGAGGCTCGCAGGGAAGGACAAAGGCCTTGCACGTGATATGTTCCTACGGTTCTACCAAACCTGTGGGAGATGCTGCATCATTGCCAGTGTATATTTTCTGGCCATTCAATCCAGCTATGGCCTGTGCATGTGTATCCCAGAGGCTCAGAGCCCGCCTGTAACAGGGAAACCCAGCATCAGAAGCTGGAGTCTGGTTACTTCTCTTTGCATCACCATTATCCACATCTACAGCATCTTTCCTGGGCCCATCTTCTCAGCTCCAAAGATCCATTTGCCACCAAGATCACTTGAAAGGTAATGCTAAAAAGGATGTTTCTGTTTCTTTGAATATGTAACATCTTCATTCTCCTACAGAAGTACTGCTAGAAGTCGGTAGATGCCTGAGGAAACAGCTGGGATACCCTTCCTAGGGAAAAAACAACTGGCTTACATGTAATATCTTCTGCTCCAGAGCATCAAATAGCCTTTTCAGTTAAAAAAATCATCACGTGCACAAATTTGAATGGTAGAAGTGTTGTGTAGTGGTTTTCTACACATCGTAGTGAAAAACACTTGTGCTTCTGTATCGGATTATTTCAGAAAACTCAGCCCATGTTATGTACTGTGTCGCTGACCTTTACTGGCAGGGCAGGCCATATAGACCTATTCTTATGCCAGGAGCCTTGTGCCAAATTAAAATCATTTTTCTCCTTCTTGAAAAAATAGTTACAAACCAGACTTTCCATTATTGGTTTAGGAAATAAATGGTAGAAATGAGGCCTGTCTTCAGAAAAAAACAGTTTGTCCTGAGTGTGTCTCCAGCCTCAGAGCTTGGAGGCAGCGAGGCTCAGTGGACGCCAGCCTGCCTGAAAGGGAAAGGCAGGGGAAGGGAATGTGCACGATGGCGTTGGACCTGGAAAGCAGGATTGCATGAGCAGTGCTGCAAACCACGGCGACGTGCGCGGCAGCGCAGTGTAGGTCACCATGGCTGGGACAGATGAACCAGATTTGCACCAATAGTTATCTCACACCTCATCTTCGGGGATTGCTCCCACTGAGCCATAGCCAAAGGACTACAAATATGAGCAAACCCCAAGGGCAAGCCCCTCTGGGCAGAGCCTTGATGGCTCCCCAGCCTCCCAGCCAGGGCTGCTTCCCTTCCCACCACACACAGAGCCGGCTGTGGCCATGGCCCCTCTCCCCAGGTGCCCATGCAAGGATGGGCGATGTGGCTCGGCTCTTTGCACATGATCTCTCAGCCATCCTCATCCCAGTCACCACCGGTATTATTTATTAGGTGCTGATACAGACCAGCGACTGGGGAGGATGCTCTGCAAACACGTGGCATAAAAAAGAATGATAGACCATTCCTCCAGGACCATGAAGTGTGAGTGTAGGACAGGAAATGACAGATGGATGCAGACAAGAGAGGAGACGGTGATGGTCAGTGCAACAGGCAGCCGTTTGCTAGACCAGTCCCAACTCAGCAAAGTGCTGCCGCATGCACAAAATAAACTGTGCAGACATTGAAAACACACCGCTTTTCCCCAATCTCTCTCTCTCCCTACAAGCTTAGGAGCTGCCAGGATGAGAAGGCAGCAAGAGGTGGTCAAGTGGGAGCAGGGTGTTTAATCTAATAGTTTACTGTAATCAGCGGGCTGTCATCTCTCCCTGTCTCCTTTCAGCGGGTCTGTCCAAACATCAGGCAACGCGACACAGATTTTTGTGTATTCAGCACAGTAATTTCCTCCCATACAGGCAGTGAGCATTTAGGAAATATTCTGCCTCCAATTATAATTTCTGATTTGAGTCATGGAAGAATATGCCGTATTCCTCTTTATTTCTGCACTCACTGGCTAATGAAACGTGCCGCAGGTATTTATAGAACTGCCATTGTAAATAGCACTTGCATTTGGTGCCTTTGAGTTATTTAGTATGACGGCGCTTTCACCGGGAGGGCTTTTTCATTTTGAAAGGGAAAGGTTCCCTTTGGAGCCGTTTCCTCCCGTCGCCTTCACTGTTTGTGGTGGATGGAGCGGTTTTGTGGGCAGTTGCTGATAATTTTGTGACAAAGTGACGGGTGTGAGGGGATTAGCGAGCGTGGTGCGGGGTTTTTGGGCTGTGTCACAGACTGTTTATAGGATTCTCAAAGCCAATGTTTGGAGTTACAGCGAAGATGAATGGAGAGGAGGGCAATCGCCAGAGCAGTTCATGCAGCAGAGCAAAACAACCGCCAGTCTGCCTTCCCTAGGAAACCCATTGTGTAAATATTTGGGTAGGAGCCTCCAAAGGAGATTTAAAGGCTTGTGATAAAGGTAACTAAAACGTCCTTTCCTTGAGAAAAACAGCTATGATTCAGAAGATCCCACAAATAACCACGAGAGAGATTGCCTTTCTGTGGCATCCCTACACTAGAGAGAACAAGCGCGTACGTCAGGTCTTGTTGTCACGGATGGATCTCAAAGGGCTTTGCAAAGGAGGTCAGCATCAGTTTTCCCATCCTGAAGGTGCAGAAGCCATGGAGCAGGGAAAGCACGCATGCCTTGTGTGTGATTGTCTCTCCTGCACACAGATCTCACACACAAATACATTGCTTCAGATCTTCACGTGCCGTACAAGCACCATCTGTGTTTGAGTATTGGAGATACGTTATCCCCGGTCTTTACACACTCGTGTCCATAAATGACAGAGCTTTTTCAAAGCGCTTGTGCTCAGCTCTTCGAGCGCTCGTGGGTCATGCCGCGTGTGCAGGCACTAAAAGAAGCAGCAGATTTTCAGTAAAAATGTGATGTACAGAGCTGTTTTGAAAAAAAAAAAAATCTGTTCTGTATTTTGGCGCATAATTTCCATCTGAGTTCGTGATAAGTCTGGCCCATGAAAGGCACGTGGCCCATATTCACACCCGGCGCGTGCAACTCCCTGCCATATGGATGAACTGTTAGCATTCAGGAGTGCGTACACAGTCCCACCTCTTTCACGTCTTGAGAAGAATCAGAAATTCGTGGGACTGATGTGGTTACAGCATCCCTGGCTGTTGGAGGGCTCTCCTGGGCTGAACACTAGAGCTTGGCTCCAGGTACGGGACAACCATGTGCTGAGCAAGCAGCAGGCACAGCGGTGGAGCTCACCTGGGAGTTGTCTCAGATAACTTGAAACGTCTGAAAGTCCTCTCTGCTTTGAGCACCAGGGCATCTCAACTGTTAGACTGAACTAGAAACTTGGCTTTTCACTTTCTGGAGTAAGGGTGGGGGGCTCTTGCCCTCCAAAAGGAAACTGGGGGGCTGTGTTTGTTCAGGAAAACTCACTGAGCTCACGGTGAAACCCAGGACTTGATCAGGAGCAAACTCCCATGCTTCCCTGACACATCAAGTGTCCTCCTCTTCTGTCAACTGCTCTGCTCAGCCATTGATTCTTGTCTCTCTGTTGGGATTTTAGTTTTCCACTATGAAGGGAAAGCCATGCCTTTGTGCCTCTTCTCTCTCAGTTCCCCTCATCTTTCTCTGGGTAAGAGCCTTGGGAGAGGAGAACCTCAATTCACTCCTTGCAGTTTCCCTCCGTCCAAACTCGCGATGCTCAGCTTGTGCTTAGTGACCTCCTGGTCCCACGTACCCCTCTACAGGGCTTTGGTGTTGATTTCCCTTCTCTGGTTAAACAGCAAAGCAGAAGCAGTTCCTTGACTTGTCTCCCAGGAGCCGGCTACAGACTCATCTATCGCAGTGCAGCAGATACCACAGATCAGATGCCAATTTGCGAAGCGTCAGAAACAGCATCTTTCACGCAGACAGACTGTGCTAAATCAGTTCCTTCTCGCTGTGCTTTGAAATGTCCCCATTTCTTGCTCTGACAAACTAGTAGGGTTTTTATTGGTCTGATGATGCAAAAAAGCACATGGTCTGGGCTTCAGACACCTGGTGGGATAATAAAACATAAAGGAGGGAGGGCAGGACCACCGTATTTTAGCTTGTATCAAGTAGGAAGTCTGTCTTCTGCTTTCTTTTCTTTTCTCTTGGAACACATCATTTTTTCAAAGGGAAGTGAAAAGCCTCATGGCTGGGTATCCTGTCTACTGAAGGAAATAGCGTAGCATATCCCCAGCCATGTATGTTATGGTCCTTCTGAGCTCCAAGGTATCATCAAAGACAAAACTTGGAGCCCCCAGTTCCAAAACCAAAGGCTCCTTCACCCTCTGTGTTGGTACCTGGGACCAGTGCTGGGACTCTTTCTGCCCTGAGGCTGTGCAGTGGCTGATGGATCCTCTCCAGCTTCTGCAGCAGCTCTTCACCCTCTCTTGTGAGGAAAAGCCGAGGTGGAACCAGCCTGCAGACCACCATCTGGGGGTCATTAGCCTGTAGCACGAACCTTCAAACCACTGAGAGGCACAGAAACAGGGCGTCACGAGAGAAATAAAGCACGTGCCTTGCTGTGTGCTCACACACTGCGTGATCGAACTGTAAAAACCATCGTGGGTTTTGACAGCCACTTTGCCGATGGACAGAACTGCTGGGGACAAGCTGACATGAAAGCAGTGTGCCTTCCCTCTCTCTTTTCTGCAAGTGATGTTCCTGAAATGCCTTGCAATCAGTCAACCATCATGTGCTGCATTTCAGAGCTTCACTTTGTTCAGATACTTCATGGTACCAGCTGTTTGCATTTGGGATTTCTTTAAGCGGCAAGAACACTAAGGGGATATGAAACTCTGGGTCAGAAAAGCATGGAGGGCTACATAAGCTCCACACAGAAAGAAAAGGCTTTGCTGAAACACTAAAGCACAAAGTCAAACATTGCAGAAAACTTTCCCTCTTCCCCCTTTCACCTTCCTTTGTTCTTATTTGAACTTTGGTACAACCGATGGAGCGTAACACGCGAGAGCTGGGCTGTGTTTCCATCCCTGCCATCGCATGTTACCGCCACGATAAGATCGCTGCTTTACCTTTTGCCTTGGGTAAACCCATAATAAAACTGGAATATCAGTGCATACTCACCACCTTGGGGACGCAGCCGATATGTGACAGTAAGAGGACGAGAGAGATGCCGAAGCAGAGCTCAGCCCCTCGGAGTTTTATCTGCTGGGGAAGCCCAGCCTGCGGTTCCCTGCCCCCCTGTGAACACGACCCACACCTCTCCCATTCCAAGGGCAAACCATCACGAAGCCCTTCTGCGAGCCTCAGGTGTAGCGTTACAACTGAGCTGAAAGCTGTTTCACATACAGTTCAGAGAGAAAGATCACACTCACCGAGCAATACCTTGTGAGAAGCCATATTTTGCATAACATTACTTACTGGAGAAAACTCTAGTAAGAAGACAATTTATTGCCACGGCTCTAACTGGCTGACATTTATGAGAAGCCTTGTTTTACAAGGCTTTCCTCCAGCTGCCAGGGCTCCAATTGTGCTCACGGAAAACAAGAACGAAAGCGATGTTATTTAGTGCGCGCAATACTCCAGAGGCGTTCTGGTGTGAGCAACAACGCGGGTAAAGTCTGCTTGGATCACATGGGACTGGGCATGCCAAGGCTGTAAATTTGGGATTAGTCGAAGGGAAAAGCTCATTTTGACTGAAGTTGTCTCATAAAAAACTCCATACCTTGCGTGGCCAGCTTGAGGCACAATAGAGTTGTTGGCACATCTGAAATTTTCTACGGGGATGGGGCTAGGGCCAGGAGAAGGCTTGGTCTGTCCTGGTCCCAGGAAAGAGGGAGATGATGGTGGGAATGAGCTGGCAAAAGGGAGCTCAGGAGCACCCAGGAGAGATTGGTAGGCTCCTGTGCAACTGGCGGGGTGAGGGTGATGCTGCCGGAGACGGCCAAGGTTGAAGACCCCATGGCAATGGCCATGCACCACCTGGGCTCTCAGATGGGTGAAACTGATGGTGGGGCATTGCCGGCTGCCCTCCACCACTGCCTCCCGGATGCCAGCGCTTCTGGCCCCACCAAGCCAAACGAGCGGGTGATTTTTAACCCGCAGAGCTAATGCAGAAAGCCGAGCTGTCCTCAGTTAACCCCCCGAGCCCACATCTCCCTGCTCTCTGCTAGGCGGCTTTGCATCGGGGGTTCAGCTCAGCTGTCACTGGTGGGGAGAGGTGACGGATGAGGGCAGAAATGCCCAGGGTCCTGCGGCAGCCACATCCCCCACAGCCTGTACCCCCCCGACAGGCTTCCCTGGACCCTCTGCTCCCTTCTGGTGATGCTTAAGGACTCGTCATGGCAAGAAATATCATTAAATTGAGCTGGGGATTCATGCAGCTCTCAGGAAGGTGCCTTGGCTGGAGGGTGGTGGGTGCCTGGGGGACTGAGCCGTGCTGTGGGGCTGAGCTGGGTCCATGACACTATGGGTCCGGGCATGCGTGAGTGCCATGGGGTGAGCCCATGCCAGGGGGTCTGCCTGCATGCTGCCTAAGTCATGCTGAGGAAGGGATTTCCAAGACCTAAAGAGGCTTAGGCGGTCCATATCCCATTAGCAGATAGCGGGATTGTGCCTGTGCGCGCTGAAGGGCTTCGCATGGCTGAGCCTGGATCCGTAACTCTGCAAAGCAAAGTTGCTCCTTACGGTGCTCTCTGCAAGAGGAGAACCAAGGAAGGGCTTGACCGACTGTCGAGGAGTTTCCTCAGGCTGTGGCTCATTTATTTCTTAGCATCTTAGGATGGTTGGACTCAATGATCAGAAAGGACCCTTCCAACCTAGACAATTCTGTGATTCCATGATCCGAATCTACAGGACCTTGGAAGAAACAGTCTTCAATACCTAAAAGTTTTTATTGATATCATTTGTTTACAGTTGTAATAAACTACATTGGTATGGAAGCACCTTTGCATCAGTAATTATACAAATGGCTCATATATAACTCATATATCATGAGTGGCTCCTGTGGTACGTCTTAAATAGGACACCCCAAGTAGGACAAGCCCATATGGGGATTCAGGCTCAAACGAGCGGCTGGTGCAACCCCAGGGAGCACCATCAGCCCATCCCAGAGAGGAGCCTTGCTTCCTCTGTGACACCTCTGGGATGGCCGAATCGCTGCTGTCGAGGGGTTTGGGGAGAAAATAGTCTGGATGTCTCCTCCGTCAGCCAAACTGGCTGCGAAGCCAGAGGCTGTGGTTTGAAATGTTGGGGTCCCTGTGCTGCGAACTGTCCCCCGGCCCCATTTTTCACACAGAAACAACCTCCTCCCATTCAAGCAGACGCCACATGCTGCTCCACGACCTACGGGAGTTGCTTTTCTTGTTCTTCCAGCCTTTCTTTCCCCCAGTGCCAAAAGAAGGGGGATTAATTAATTTAAAAAAAAAAAAAAAAAGGCAAAACAACAAACACAAACGGAAAGCACCATAGCGAATTAAAGCCATGTGCCAAGCTGGAAAGCGGAGCGCCCTGACACATGTGCCTCTTCTCTCTTGCAGATGACGGAGGGCCGCAGATGCCAAGTGCACCTCCTTGACGACAGGAAGCTGGAGCTCCTGGTTCAGGTAGGAACCGCTCCGTTTCACCGTGTGGCAGTTTGCCACGGCTGCAGAATTTCACCAGGGTGGGGAGAGAAAAGGGTTTTCAGCTGGTTTTCTCAGCAGCTTCACACCGTGCTTGCACACAGAGCTCGGGGAAGCTGTATTAGTGCTGGGTGGGGAGGATGTGCAAAGATATATCTGGGAGAAGGACTAATTCAGTACATATTCTGTGCCAAAACTGTCCCAGTCTCTGCCAGAGAGATATAAAAGCAGCTTTGGTCATTTTTTGCACCGTTACTATATCACTGAGCTATTTTTTTAAGGCGTTGCTTAGCTTTGAGAGACGTATTGTATGTGCTTAAAATACTTCAAGCATTTTTTTTTTTTAATCTTCTTTACTTGCCATCCCAAGTTGCTGGGGCACGATGGCGGGCTCTGCCATGGAGGTGGAGGTGCCCCACGCACCCACCTGCGCCAGCAGCAGAAGAGGCCGTGGTGCCACGGGCAGGCATTGCTCGAGACATCACAGAGGTTGTAAATCGTGTGTCAAAACACAAACATGCATTTAAGGAAGTCTGTGCCCCATCTGCCTTATTTTTATTTTAAAAAAATATATGGAAAATTAGGAAAAATGAGAGGGTGGTCGTGCAATGATGGGTTGATGGAAGCTGTAGCATCCTGAGCTTTTCTGACAGTTTTGGCTCGCGTCTCAGAGATCACCAACGGGTTAATAACAAGAATTAGAAGAATGTCTTTCCTTTTACGAACTCTGCCGGTCTGGCCACAGGCAGCCCAAGGAGCAGGAAATGAAACTTCCCATAGTTGCACAAATTCCCCGCTGCAGCTGATAAGCTGGGAGGGGGGCAGGATCCTACCCAGCGCAGGCAAACCTGAATGGGGATTGCTGAAGGCCACTTAAATCAGCGGAAACACGTTCAGCCTCGCTTTCTGTAACGTTGCTTAAAAATACCATTAACAAAATGTTAATGGGTACCATTTTTTCAAGTACTTAGTCACCGAGGAGGCGAAATCCCTCAGCTCTTTGAGACGCTTCTCAAGTGCCTGGATAACCACGAGCTAGCCAGGAATGAGAACTGCTAAAATCAGGATGACTAATTTAAAAAACCACCTTGCTAATGGCCTCTGCATGGTGAGCATCCTTGCATCGGGCTGCCCCGGGCTCGCGGAGGCTGAGCAGCTGGTGGGGGGAAGTTCAGCCACTTTCCTCACAAGGATGCAGTGCTTGGCTTCCTATTCCATATAAACGCCCTTTTAAATTTTTCTTAGTTCCATTAAAAATGAATGGGCTGCTGGAGAAGAGCTCTGCTAAAGCACTGCTCGCAATATTAATAATCACAGTGTAAAATATACTGTGGGAAATCTATGTATGAGCTGCCCTGGCCAACCTGTTTATTTCTTTTTTTTTTTTTGACAGCTGAGAAGGCTGGTTTGGGAAGCTCTGTGCCCATTTCTGAGTGATCAGAAACAATATCACGTATTTATCTTTTTTAACTGTTTGACAGGAAATTCAGTGATCCTAGTGATCAATATAGGAAGTGAATTGCTCTCTAAATCACAGTAACTAGCTTGCAAGTGACCCGTGACTGAATTTTATTTGTACAATAAATCGTTTTTCAGTTTTCAAGTTACATATGAATGGGGAAAGCCAGGAGGTAGAAGTATGAAAAATTCATACCCAGAAAAAGCAGTAACCTCAGTTGCAGGCAGGCTGACCCAGCTCTCTGTGCTCGTACGTGTACAGGATTGTCCACTGAGGCATCTCAGATGCTTTTCTGGTTAAATGAGGCTTTTCAATGCTGTTACGTAGCCTCTATGCAGGGCAATAGTAAATAAATCGCTTTTGGGTGGAGGAGATGACAGAGGAAGAGGATGTTTGGATTCAAGTGTGTCTCCAATACTCTGCAGACGTTGGCACCCCACTTTGGTTTGCCTTTCAGTGAAGCGTGGGCAAAGCCACCAGAGCTGGGAAGTTGGGATGGTCCTAGGGCTGCTCTGCTCCGCACAGGAGCCAGCTGATGGGACCCAGATGAGTATTGCTTTGCCCTGGCAGGTCTCAAATCTCCCTCCAGGATCAACATGCACTTTGCCAGGGAAAATGCCTCCACCTCACCCGTACTGTGCTTGTAACTTGTGCTGAGATTTCAGATAAAAGTTGCTTTGTATGTTCCGAGCACCATTATTTTTATTGTTACCTTATCTCATAGCTGAACTGAGTAAGAAGCTGTAAATAAAAGGCTCATCCCACCCCGAGCTTCTGGCTGTGATTTCAAAGCTGTGTTCTTCCATGAGTATCTTGCCACAAGCAGAAACGGAGGGCTGATCCGCTGGTTTACGTTGGGAAAGATCCTTCCATAGCTGTGTTGGTTCTCAGCATCTAGACCTGAATTGGCTTGTATCGCTCGGGAGCCAGGTTCTCAAATTCTCATGTGAAATTTCCTCCTTCCCACTGACCCCAGCCTTGCCTGGAAGCTTTTCCATAGCTCATTTCACACTTTTACCGCAAGTTTAGGAGAGACCGCTGGGAATCAGTAGAGCTGATTTCTCTGCCGTGGGTGAGATCAAAATACCATCCTCACCTGGTCTGCTTAGGGAATCCTGCTGCTGTATTTCGCTGTGGAAAAAAACAGCAGAAGCCGCTGGATCTGATAAAAGGAGGGAGATGGGTACAGCTCCCTCGAACGGATGCAAGAGGGCTCCTGGAGCATCTTGAAACTGCTTAGACAGGTGACTCTTGGGAGCTGAAATTATTTCCTCTCCTGCTGCAGAAATAGATGCATCTGGGAACAATCAGGTTGTTTGCAAAAAAGTAGTGTATTAAGCAAATGTACTCCCTTTTTTGTCTGCAAATTAGCTGTGAGCAGGCTCAGGGGGTTATGAATATGTCATTCAAAACATATCAATTGGTGGTTAACGAGGACCATACCTCGGGCTGCAGGAGGACGGCAAGTGGTGGCTGAGCTCCTGCGGTTGCTCACAGGCGTCAGCCTTGGCTCTGTGCGACAGCTCCGCCAGACCACACTGAAATGTTTTGCCACCACAAAGTCTCCCCCTGAAACTCCAAAGACCCCTCAGACTGGCCACAAAGCTATTGCCAGTGGGACCCCTCACGCACATATGCATTACCGAGCCCCAAAAGTAAGATTTTGTCTGAAAGGCAGTATTTAAAACCCTTTCTGTGAATGCTCCAGTGTTGGGATATAACGTGAGGGCTTGGGGTTACCACCACCAGGAAAGCGATCCTGGGTTTAGTCAATCAAAGGGTCTCGACTGAAGTCTTTTCCTCCCAAGTTGAGCGGCAGCTAAGGAAAAGCAGAAACACAGGCTTTGCGGATAAAAGAAAGCCCTCCCCAATGTGTTTTGTCAGATAAATGCTGAAATTTAGAAGGGCTAATCATAAACGGAGACAGAGGAGGATCATATGGAAATCTCTTCCTGAGGGTCTGAAACTCAAAGCCTGTTTGACTTGGGATTAGGAAGACGAGTTGCATTTTGTATGTGTTTCATTCGATAAATGCCTGTTGATGATCTGGTGTGTGTGGCAAGTTTACATCGGATATTTGTTTTGACAGTGTTTTCTTTCAGAACAGGAGCAGAGCATCACTCCTTGGATCTCCTTACAATCTGGGGTTTTTTTCCTGTTTCTGTTTGATGAGTGTTCAGTTTCTAATGCAGTTTGGTTTTTTTAAAAAAAGTGTTTGGCTTTATCCAGCTAATCCTTTCCAGCAAGCAAGTCCCCTTTCTGGCTTCTGGAAAATGGATTTGCTCACACTCCCTGCTCTCAGCCTCCCTATCTGTTATATTATTTCCCTACGACCATGTATCATTTGTCTGCTGCACATGAAAGGCTTGCGTTGCTTTATTTAAACACTTTTGTGTAATTGGCAATATGTTCTTTTTCATGTGAGTTTTTATAAACATGGCTTTTTTCCGGGCTGGCTGAATGAGGCGGCCTGGCTCGCTCCCGGCTCCTGTCCCGGCTGCTGGTGCCTGTTATCTGACGGCCACCCCGGCAACTGTCACCCGAAAGTGTTAAGCCTCCTAATTCTTTCTCTCTGGAGGAGCTATTGCAGAAACAGAGCTCATCCGAGGCTCATAGAAGAACCGTCTGTGGGGTCTGGAGGGCTCTGAAATTTGATTGAAAGAAATAACTGGGGTTTTTGGTTTTAATCTTCTCCCCAAGGAGCACTAAGCCTGATCTGGAAGAGGCAGGGAGAGACGTGGGGGTCAGCACCACCCTCGTCTGTAGGCATTGGGGTGGTTAACCCCTCTGGATGTCCATGCCATCACTTCTTAGGTAACTCTTGCTACCCAAACAGCTCGGGGTAAGCTCGCAGCCTTTCCATCTCCCAGCTGCGGTACGAGTGTATCCAAAACCACGTTAACAACAATATGTGTTTATGTACAGCCAAAATCAATGGGATGGACAGAACATCCCTTTCCAACCTTTTCGCCTTGCACACTGACGCTGCTCAGGTGGTTTAGGAGTCCTTCGAAAGCCCAGGACCTGTCTCTAGCGTGCCTGCTGTGCTTCAGCATCCCATCCCCAGGAACCGCCTCCAAGCCAGACTGGGAGACGCTGGTAGCTGTGAGCCAACGCTGGGCTGGCGAGACGCCTCGTGGGCTGATGATTTACTGCCACACAGCAGATGGCTGTTACCAGTGTGGCTGTCCCGGTGGAGATGCTCAGTTCAGAGCACAGCGGTGTCCCTTGGTCCTCCAGGTTCAGCCTCACTGGGGCCAGGCTGAGGCACGCTGTCCGGGGGAAGATGCAGCATCTTTTGAAAGCAATAACTCTACTAATAATTGTTGGATGGAGAAATAATATGTTCTCAAGGTGCTGTTAGAGTTTTTGCAATATTTTCAGTATTGCCTGTGGTCAGGAAATTGCAGTCAATGGGGATTTACCCGCACTCTCTTTCTGCCTACCAATAAGTAAGGTGGTTACCCGGGCTGGCGGGGTGAGGAAACTGCAAAGGTTCCCCTTTAGATGGTACTGGGGATGGTGCCTGCCTGCCATCGGCGAGACGCTGTCTAGCTTTGGACACCGGTTTTGCATGAGGACAAAAGCAATATATCTCATCCTCAGAGCCAGAAAAACAAGCCCCGGGACGGGCTGAATCTTCCCCGGGAAGCCACAAAAATTGCAGAAAAATGGGATCCAGCCTTGCTCCATTGCCAAAACAGGGGATCCCTTTAAAAGCACCAGCTCCCGGGCTGATGCAGAGATGCAGTCGCATGGCCCTGACCGTAAATGGAGACGTTTGGGTGCCAGTAGCTGTCCTGGCCGTGCGGGAGAGGCACCACGGTTCCCTGCAGCGCTTGCAGGCTCTGCTCCAAAAGCACTTTTAACCATCGCTGTGGAAGGCAGCAGCGGCCGGCGCTGGGCTGGGAGCGAGGAGAGAGGAGCGGGCAAGAGGGTGAGTACAGCCCTGCCCTCCCTTACACCCTGCAGGAGCAGCACGCTGAATATATTGCTGGGGTTGCTTATAGGGGGTGTCCTATAGGGCATGGAGAGCTGGGATGGGCTGGCCACGATGCCCTTGGTGAATGGTGCATCCCCGCTTCCCACCCAGGCTCTCCGTACCTGCAACAACGCAGCTGGGAAGTGTCCCTTCATTTTAATGCAAGAGCTCAGCATGGGCTCGACAACTGTCCTCTGAGTGGCTTTGTAGGTTGTAGGTCGGTGTGTTGCTCCTCTCCACAAAAAAAAATGGATGTTTTCTGTAGGGCAGACAAATAACTGGAGAGCAGGCTGAACGCGAGTGGAGTTTTCTGCTAGAAATCTGGCAGGATCCAGTCCCTTGCACTGAGAAAAATGTCCAAAAATTAAATTTGGATCATAATTTAAAATGGGTTGGGGATGAAGAGGTGCTCAGGTCTGCCTTCTGGAAAGGAGGCTTTATTTTCCCTAATTAACTGCAAGGCTAGGACTCTGGTATAAGTCTGATTTCAAAAACAAATCCTGATTTACTACAGCAAGACTGCAGTCCAGCTCAGTAAGTGTTTGGAAAATTGCAAAGTAGATTTTTTAACATCTTTGGCATTAAAAATTATTGAGACCCACAGCTTTGGATCAACCTGGGAGCCGCAGAAGTGTCTGAGGTGGGATTTACATCACCAGGAAAAACCACGCGATTCCCCCTCCGCAGCCTGTGGCTCCTGGCAGATGGATGATGTGAAGCCATCTCTCTCCTCCAGGGAAGACTCCTCGTGGCCCTCTGTTGCCTCTCGTGTCCCCGTTTGAGTTTTGGTCCTCTTAAATACAGAAAACAAAGTGACTGCAAATGGGGTACTTGTACGGATGGACGTGGAGGGTGGAGGAGAGACTGTGGTCTCGCTGAGCAACCAGTCAGCTGTGAGTTAAGAGCTTCTCTGCTGAAAAGTTGGCTGTTTTTACCAAAAAAATAACATTAGGAAAATATGTTTAGTATTGCTCCGAAGGGAATGTGGTGCTGGAAGCATTGTTGGCTTTCCCAGTCAGCACACCTCCTGCAGGCAAGGCTGTTGCACAATAGCTAGATGTTACCTTAGACGGGATTAATGGATAAATGAAAAAATGGACCAGGAGAGCCAGGTCTGCTCCCAAACCCAGCCTTTCAGCCTGCAAGGCGTGACTGTGTTGAGCTGCTCTACAGAGCCCCGCTAATTCCCTTAAAAAGCATCTACCATGGCCATCCGTGGCCTGCAGAGCATCTGGTGTCAGGCTGGAGGGCTGTAGCTCTGGGGTTCATTTCTCAGCTCAGGCTCCAGTGAACCCAGAAGCCCACAGAAGTCAAGCCTGGAGGGGAGAGTGTTTGCTGGGGAATGGAAATGGAAGAGCACAGAGGCAGAAGGGAAAGAAATGTGATGTGCAGAAGTGGGGAGTGAACAATTCAGCTTAAGAGCCAAGAGGGATCTCAGGAAGGGTGAAGGTGGAAAGCTCAATTATGAGGGCAAAACTGAAGGGATTTGGGACAGGAGGTGGAATGAGCATCTCAGAGGGAAATTCTGAGCAGGGCTCAGAAACTAGGGGCTCAGAAACTCTGCTGTTCACCCTGGCTTGGCTCCAGCAAAGCCAACGCAGCAGCGCTGGCCCCGAGAGGCTGGTCCAAGCCCAGAAGCTCATAGGTGTGCTGGATGCTCCAGGCTGCCCTGAGCTCACCATGGGTGATCATGATGCTCAGTGAGAATGGACATAGCCCCTGTGCTATGGGTGGCACCCAAGGGATGGGCCTGCCAGAGGAGAGTATGGTCTAAGGTCAGGATGTGGGGAGCAAGCTGACAAGTCATGCTAGTCGGTGAGGATCACCGGGAGCAGGATTTGAAGAGGTCAGGTACAGTACACAGCTCCAGGGCAGGGATCAGCAGCGAGCCCAAATGGACAGGGAGCATGGAAAGCCTCCATGAGGATCTGCCGTGCAGCAAAGGTCAACCTGGTTAAGCAGCTCTAGAGAAAGCAAAGCTGTGCCTAGGTAAGGCAGGACTTGGAAATTACTGAAACCCAGCAGGTGTAGCTCAGTTCCTCCAGATTTGTTCCTCAGCCGCCCGCGGGTCAGCACAGGCATGGGAGGAGCATTAGCAGAAGATGGGACAGGTGGAGGCAGGGGACAATAGCGCCTGGGGGCAAAGTGACTCTGGAGAGGCAGAGGTAATGCCTTGAGGAGGTTATCTGGAGGGGATGATGCTTCCCTGGAAGAGTAACGCTGTGCATTCCCCTCTTTCTGAGCTGCCTGATGGTTTCTGAAGAGAGCTGAGAGCAGGTTCATCCCTTCGTACTTTAAGACCCCTGTAGGGGACCCCTGCACATCTACCAGGTGCCAGGTTAGGAGCCTCAGGGAACAGACTCTCACAGCAAAGTGCCTGCGGCCTCCTAAGAAAATAAACAGGGAATGGCAATCATGTTCCTCCACGGAGTGAAAGGAGAGTGTGATTTCCAAGGCCCTGTATAATCAATATCCCTATTATCAGTCTTCCAGAATAAATTGCATTTAAACTAATACAGGCTGGGGAGCTATCTGCGAACTGTCAGGAGAGAGATAAGCTGAAGACACATGTTTATTCATACCGCATATGCTGAGAGGTGGATATTCTTTACAGCTGGCCAAACGTGGGTGAAAATATTCAGTTTGGGGTGGTTTTTTTTTCAGTTGTTCTGCTAAAATTTATCAATAACCTTAATTTTGAGCACACATGGAGCTTTTCAAACTTACTGGGAGGGGCTGGTGACAACCCCAGTAAAACATCTGGTGAAGGGAAAATGCTCTTTCCTTTCCGATGAGTTAATTCCTAACATTTTGTAGAGCATCAGCAATTTAAATTGTCCTAGTGACCTCACACCACATACACCAGCACAGCAATGGCACATCCAGCAACTAATGGCTCTGTTACAGAGAAAACGTCTCGCTCACAATTACTTGGGAGAAATTCAAAAATTCACTATTGTTCCTGCCCGGCTCAGCTGCTCTGTGGCTTCAGTGGAGCTTTTGTTTGTGCCGGGGACAACCTGCGAGGGTCCAACAGGGGCTGTGAAATACAGCATTGTAGCCCCTGAGATGTTGCTCCACCCATGGACAATCCCAGCCTCTCTTCCCCCTCCCAAGGAGACTGCAGGGCTCAGCCATGGGACACCACCAAGCACAAAGCTGGAAATAACCCGGGTTTAGCAGCAGGATGATGAGGCTGAAGTACATAGAGCTCCTTCTGCTCTCTGCTGCTGCTCCTTCATGGTAGACCAGCCCTTGTGTCGGTGCTGTGTCCTGTCCCTTGCCCCCATCCTCGGCTTTCCTGAGCGCCTGCCTGATTCAGTCCATGGTGGTCACTGCTGAGGTTCATCTTGTTTAACCTGAGGCACACACAGCATGGGCATCTGTGCCTGAGCCAGGCTTTCACAGCCAGCCGAGAGAGGGGGACACTTGTAGGGCATGACTGAGCTCATCCTAAAATGGGTCATCTGAAACAATTTACGCCCCTTTCTTGCCTTGACTGCAGAAGAACTCTCTGCAATTAGGTCTCTGGTAGGTGTTCACGCTGTGGTTACATGTGGTCAGATCAGTTCTGCTTTGGCTCCGACTCCTCCTTTCACGTTCTTCTGGCTGGGCAAGAAACCCAACTAGTAAATTCAGGTAAGAAAGCGCTAAATGTGACATAGGATGAAAGCAGCCTCCTGGAAGGCAATGGAAATGGAAATAGAAAATTATTTTTTATAGCATGGTCTGAGTGAACAATTTTGAAAAATAATAATGCATGTACCAGGTGATTTCAGAGATATTGAACAGTCCAGAAGAGAGTAGCTCAGAAGAAATGATGAGCAAGGCAACATAGCAGATTTGCTTTCAAGACAGGGTAAAAAAATGTGCATTTCCAATCCCAGCTACCATTTCAGAATGGAGCATTTCCCCTTATTGCTGCCATCGGACTGCGCAGTACAAATAGTAGGTTGATGGTGAATGAGAGATGCCAGGCTTGATTGTCTAAGCTAGATTACTCGGCTTATAGAAAATTGTTTTCTATTCCCTTTCCCTTTCCTTTTCAGCCACAAGCGAATGCAGCTTAGATAAAAGATCTCAACTTTCAGCTGAAAGGCTCTTCCTCGCATGGCACAGTGAGAGCCTCGGCCATGAGTCAGGCTCCTGGGCTCAGGGGTATTGTGTGTAATGACTAAAATTGGTCTTAAACTCTACCACCTCACTGGGAAATGGCTTCCTTCCCCTTTGCCTTGCTGCAGGTAACCAAAAGTGGCAGCTGGCCACGGTGTCAGGTTGGAATGGTTTGCCCGCGGCGGTGCATTCAGGCTGGTTATTTTAGGGCAGCCCACGTGTGCTCGCACAGACACGGGTTTCAGCATCACATCTGGCAACGGCACCGAGCGGAGCAAAAGGGAGCTGGGTCTGGCACCGTGGCGCTACCAGTAAAAGTTGCTGGGGCTGGTTCACCCAGCTGCCTGCGGTGTGCGAGGGCAAGGAGACATCTCTGACCACGTAAAGAGAGCAGAAGGTTGGGGATGGGCAGCGTGGGGATGTGAGAAAACCACACTGCCCTTCCCAAGGGAGACCTGGGTGCCCCCCTGCCCTGCCCACCCCACCTCTCCCTCTACAGTCCCCATCCACTCCCCTTGCCTTTGCCCAGGGGTGTGTTTTTTAGACCCAGTATCTTTGGAAATGATATGAAATGTCTTCCCCAAGTGATAGAGCAAATCTCCATCCCCCAACCTTCGCCGTATTTCCACTGTGTGGTTTGTCGGTTCTTTCTGTCTTTATTTCGGGGAAGTGCCTACTCATGAGGAAGCTTTGGGCAATCTGATGTCAAAATGGATTTGTCTCTCTCTTTGGTGGTTTATTTTCCCGAATTGCCCTCCTCCTCCAGGGATGCGCTAGCTCGCTGACGGCAGCGTGCCCCTGAGTTCGGCGCCCGGGGAAGGAGCGAGGCAGGAGGCAAAGCGTCGGCTGCCAGCACGGAAAGGCCGCCTGTGGCATTTATGTCGGCCGCGATATGGGATGTCATCAGGAAAACCATCAGCTTTTCTAATTTTCAGGACAGAGGAGATGGGTCTCAGCTTATAATTGGGTCAGGCCTTAAAAAAAGACTGCATGACCTCATCTTGAGCTACAAGACATGTGCTCATTCTCCCCTTACATCCCCCTCCCGACCTCTCTCAGGGAAGCAATCCTTTCGGATGAGAGGCTGTTAATACAGATAGCATGTCTTTTACTTTCCCATCTATCTGCACTCAGAGACGGCTCATCACCATTATGTTTGCACAGAAACTCTTCTGTTATTAGCTTTGCTGGGAAAGTGCCCATATTTGGGGAGGCAGAAGCAACACATTGAAAATCGCCTCAGGAGGAAGCTTTAGTTTCTGTCCCAACTTTGAAGATGATGCTGTCTTGGTAGTGGGTCAAACCCCATGCCAGAAAATGTGACAACTCTGGAAGGTGTTTACCTTTGGGAAAATTGATTAATGGTATAGATTTTGGTTTAGTGATTCATCCCTATTTTTAGAGAGGACTCTCTCCTCTGCTGTGCTGCCTGTCTCCAGCATTCCCAGTATCTGAAGAAGAATAGTCCCTCCCATGCAAGGAGATGGTGGGCTAGCGGTGCAGCCTGGGCCCTGTCACATCTCTTTGTGAGCCACCATCCCCTTCACCCCTGGAACAATATGGGGCAAGCGGTACAGGCATCCCCTCGTCCTCACACGGGCACGGGAACACTTTAGGCCACCGGGATGTGAAGGCTGCCAAGCTGCAGAGGTACCTCTGGCTCCTTGCTGGGCGCATAACCCTGTGGTTTTGGTGGAGGATGGAGAAATCAAGGCGGGGGTCTGGAGCAGGAGGTGCAGTGGTGAGTAGATGCGACGTGACGAGATCGTGAAGAGGCCAGCAACTCTCAGCTCATCCCTGCCCTCCTGGTTTGGCAGCCAGACACCGTTACAGACTTTGGCTTGTCAGAGCGGATCTTGTAACGTCCCTAAGTTACACTTGTCTCCTGGAAAAGGAATGAATCAAAGAGATTTGCCTTTTCCCTTTTTAAGAATAAAATAAAAGAAACCAGCCAAGCCATTTACACTTCATTTCCTCTCCTCGCTTTGAAGCCGGGATGAGCATTTCATGCGTACAGTCGTTCTGACCCACAGAGCCATGTGGGCAGTGCTGGTGCTCGTGCTTCCCTGGTCTCTCTGACGTTTATTGAAGCAGACCATCCTGTATCCGTGCATCAGCCCCACGTAGCAGCCAGGCCATCGCATGGGACCAGCCTCCGGCTGCTGAGCAGCTCAAAGGCACAAACATTACAGGTTTCGGCTGTGGCAACAGGCTTCTAGGAAGTCTGGGGTTTGGGTTAATACTGTTTCGAGGATGTTTCAGTAGTAGATGCCTAATGAGATTATATTTCCTCTTAGACTCTGCCTTTTCTTCTTCTCCATCCCTTATCACTAGCGGGCAAAGGATGAACAAGCCCTTTTCTTGAGATTCAGTTTAGGCTGATTTTCTCTAGTTCTTTGATTTTCCTTGTCTTGTGAACAACAAGAGAGTTTATACAGATAGGCTGTATGTACTAATACGCTTTAAAGAGGAGGAAGCACCATCTGTGCCCCTGAGCTGGTGCATCTCAGGGGACTGGGCACCCATTTCTGACAGCTCCTCACTCCCCTGTTCCCCTCCGCTCCTCTCACAGGCAGAGCCAAACTGCAGGTAGCAGCTGGGATAACCCTCAAACCCCAGTGACTCCAGTGTCCTTTTTTCTTTGCACCCCTGTCCCGTCCACTGGCCTCCTGTTGCCCCTTCAGCCGCCATGGCTCCATCCATCCAAATACCTGTGGCTTTGGGTCCAGGCATTGGGAGCTGGGGTGAGATCTGTCCCCTGAAGATGAGGACCCCGGAGCCAAATGCTTCCTGAAACCAGGGTGGTCACTTTTATATGTATCCAGGATTTTCTCAAATTATTCAGCAAACGTCTCAGAGAGAGAGACAGTGCCGGCCAGGCACAGTCGGTCTGACTCAGAGCTTGTCACAAGCATTTCGCGCAGCTCTAGCTCTTGGGCTTTAGGGAATGGTTTGAAAGCAGTCCTTTCCCTGAAAAACACTATGGAGGCAGATAGCATGAATTATTATTTATTTTCACTGTGTGGACAGTTGATCAGTGACAGATGTTTCTAATTGCATTAAGCAAGTGGAAATAATGAGAATTAGATAGCAGATTCTCCAGGAATTTACATTTAGATTGAGTTACAATTTGCTATTAGAAGAGCAAATTCAATGTAGACGCATTGGTTCTTCAGCAGAAATGGGACCCGATTATTTTTAATTATTATTTGATTATTTTAAAAATGAGTTGTGTTACTGTACTTCAAAATAATTGACTCGAGGGGATGATTTAATATGTGTGGTTTATGTCTCGAAAAAAAAAAAAAAAAAAGCAATGAAATTATTCATCAGCAAATATCTCCTCCACCTCCCTGTTAGGGTCGTACTGAAAGGCAAATGAAGACCAGGGGCTGCCACAACCCTGTCTCCCAGCCCTTGTGCAGAATTTGGCGGAAGGTGGGATGGCGGTGACCGGATCGGGCTCACACAAACCGTCTGCATCCCTGACAAATTGAATTAAGTCGCACTGATGGAAGACAAGCTGCGTGTCCCGGCTCCTCCCCCCCTCCCCTGGCTTAAGCGACACGCTAGGCTGAGCTTGGCAGGAATTTCAGGTTGATTATCTCCCTCGAGTGTGGCCATGGAGGTGGGTGGGGAGGCTGGGGCAGGGTGGGGGTACGAGCAAGGAGCAGAGAGGAGCCGCATCTGCTGCCTCCAAATGCCACATATACGACAGTTATCTCCCAATTCACACCAAGAGGAAATGAGCTGTGGTGCCAGCCACTGGAGGTTTTCCTTTTGGGACTCTCTCGCAGCTTTTTTTTTTTTTTTTACTTTTTTTTATCTCCTAGATTTCAAGTTCAACTTCAGACACAGAAATGTGTGAGTCCCCTGTCAGCAGAGAGGGGATTTATGTGCAGTGCAGATTATTGTATGACTCTGTTAAGCGCAGAATCCAAGCTATAATATTTTTTTAACTAACTAGCTGGCTCAGCTTTTAATTTTTTTCTCCTTTTGCTTAATGAAAGCCTTATCCAGAACTCCTTGAAGTCAGAGAGTCTGTCTATCAGCTTCAGTAGGCTTTGGATCAGATTTCAAATCACTGATTCATTATTAATTACACATCTGGGACTCCCTTTTCAAAGAGTTCATTGTGAAATAAATTCAGTTTTAGACATTACAGACTTGGCATTCTTGTGCATTTAATAAAAGTCTGGCAAACCAGCAAAGAGCTATAGGCCAACTTCTCTTCTGGTACTGATGGATGAATCTCTACTGAATAGCAGTGGTTTACACTATAAGGATATAACATATCTCTTTCCTCTCATATAACCACTTTCTGTCTGAGACTAAGTCTGTGTTTGAAACTTCTGCCTTTTTTTGTGATTTCTCCTCAGTTTTTCATAACTTTTCTCTACCAGCAAGAGCTCCTTTGTGGTTTCAGGCATTGCTGGATGAAATATCTCTGCTACCTAGTTTTCTTTCTCTTTGGAGCAATACTGGCATCTTCTTCCTAGGGCAAACTGCAGTCACTTCTTCAGAGCCTCCTGGAAGAGCAGACAGACAGGCAAATGTTCTCCTGATCCCCATGGCAAGTGGAATGGAAAATGTCTTTCTAAAGATATATGGTCTTTCCTGTAGTCCTCAATAATCTAGTTTGAGTCCAGCCACTGAGACACTGAAGTGACCCAGGAGCCGGTCTGGAAGCTCCGTTTACACAGAGGGATAGTTTGGGGGTGGGGGGTTTATGTAGAAATACAGATTTTCCTACTGAAGTCTGCTCAGTAAGTGGCTAGGCCCTACATGAAAAAGCAGGACATATTCCAGTGAGATTTAAGGGCACAGGGTATTCCCACTTTGCAGCTGAAGTCACAGAGACCAGCAACCCATAGGGGTCTTCCCTGTGCAGTGAACGAGGATCTCCTCAGCTGTGCTCACTCCATCCTTTGCTTCTGCAGGGCTACCCACACACATCGGGAAGGGGAGAAGTCCTTTTTATTTCTCCTGATGCCAAATCAGAGTTTAAAATGGTCCCGGTTAATATCAATGCCCAAAGAGACTGTGGGGATAGATTCAGATGGCAGCTGCCCAATTTCCAAAGCTTTCATTTAATCTACCACTGTTGAAGTTATTTGGAAAGGAAAATCAATAGAAACACAGCTCTCACCATTTAAATAACGAAGCTCTGAATGTTTGTCAGAGGCTGACATCCACCGAGTCCATGGCACGCTTTCAATGTGCAGGATAAAAATCACCACACGGTTGCGGAAGGGAGTATGAAGGAAGAGAGGATTGTGACACTGGGGCACTCAAACTAATTCCCCTCTGCAAGTCAGGCATCTGCCCCATTTTTTCACAGAGAAGGACAAACCCCTTCCTCTGCCCAAATTCACCTTGTCGTTCTTTCAGAGATCGCATTAAATACGATTATTTTCTTCACCCTCACAAATGAAGTGTGACTTTTTCCAAAACTGCAGCCCTTCAGCATTAGAAATGCTAAAGGCATTTACCCCTTGTGGCAGGAGCCAGTTTTGGGGTGGGTCCACAGCCATCTGGTAGGACATCAGGAGAGAGAGAGGGTTCACGCAGGCAGCATGACCGCCGGCCAGTCAGCAGAGGTGCCTTCATTTCCCAGACGGCCATCAAGATCTCCAGCATCATTTTCTGGAAGCCTTTATGCTTCCAGTAGCAGCATCTGCCAGCATCATGACAAAGCTCTGATCTCCAGGCCAGCCCAGCTCCTAAGTTTAGCTCTGTCAATGGAAGAAATGGACTAGGAATAGTGTCTCTGATTTCCTTGCCTGCAGTCCTGCTATAGGATCTGCTCCTGCCCATCTTTGCTACTGGGTTTAATGAAAGCAGGAACAGATGTAGTTACTTAGTCACTTCAATCTCACTTTCTTGCACCATGCAGCAAGGAGGTGTCAGTGTGAGACGCGGAAAGAAGATTTCTGGATGCTGGCAAGGAGGTTCGTCTCCTCCTTAGGGAAGAGGAAGGGCTTCAGCATCCCTCAAGGGCAGGCAGCCACTATGCTGTCCACGAGGGATGCACAGTCTCAACACCAGTCACGATGGAGGACATTGGTCCCTAAGTCTGCTCACAGAGAGATGTGCTTGGGCTTGGGGCCCTGCGGGCGAGTCCTTACGCAAGGAGAGGGCATTAGCTGCAGTGTAAGCTTTGGGTCTACACCACACCAAGCTATCTTTCCATCCCTTGCAGTGCTGAGCAAGCTTTTAGATATTTTGAGGGTCAAAGAGCTGTGCTGTCCTTGGGATAAATCTGACACTGCCTATTGGCAGCATATCTTAGACCCCATAGCTCCTGTTGGCTCAGCTCATGGCTAGCATCTCCCTGTGCCATGTCACTGCATGGCTTGCTTGGTCTGCTCTTGGTTCCTCTGCTGTGTTCTTGAG
Organism: Rhinoptilus africanus; assembly: GCA_013400135.1. Taxonomy (NCBI): domain Eukaryota; kingdom Metazoa; phylum Chordata; class Aves; order Charadriiformes; family Glareolidae; genus Rhinoptilus; species Rhinoptilus africanus. The sequence goes on from VXBO01001944.1 coordinate 561,433, forward strand.
CAGAAAATGCCCCAACTCCCACCTGTGGGACACCAAGCCTGTGGGCAGAGACATGACACTTCAGTTCAGAAACCGGACTACCTTTGGAAGGCAGTCCCAGTTCCAAACCAGTGGGTAAAGACCACTAGGGCCAGTTACAAACCTTGTCCTCAGCCTTCATTCTGCAAAAAGAAAATGAGGCAGCCAAGGATTCCCTCTACCTGAAACGAAAACGCATGGGGAGAGAAGTGGGCACGGCCATTTCTAGCCATTGCCCCTTCCTCCAGGCTTGGGGGCACTCCTGCCTTCAAGCATGGGAAGCGGTGGATCCGGCATCAGCATCCCTTCCTAGATCCCTTTCTTTACCTGGTCGTGTACACTCATCTTTCTCTTCCCCCTTCCCATGTGACATTACACCAGCCGCAGCCCAAGGGTGGCTCCTGTTCAGAAACCAGACTGCCTTGGCTTGCTTTCTACCCCTCTTGCTTAGAAAAATCTCAACCCGGTTCTCCACAAAGTCTCCAAGCTTTTCCTTTCACAGTTCATTACACTTATTGGCTAATTCCGCTATCGCCCCAAGTACACGGGTCATCACCCACATTTGTATGCGTTTACATTTTCCATTAGTAGCTGTTTATCACTAACAGTTTTTGCCCTGCCTGAGTTCTCTCCTAATCACTCCCTCTTATTTCTTCTTTATTCTTTCTGTGCTGAAAAAAGATTTTTTGTTTTTTAATAAAAGACACTATCTCATCCGGTCATTCATTTCACTCTCCTCCTTTTTAATGGGCTTGGTTTATCACCAGCACTTCTTTTTACAAATATCAGGGCAAATAAACCTTTCTTATCTCCCCATTAATTCCTATGGTGAGCAAGTATTATTTTGCTTTCTTTTCTTTCGACCTGTGGCAAATTATCAGCACTCTCCGTTGCCTTCTCCTTTATTTAGGGGGGTCGCTGTGTGATGATGGTGAGCCGGCAGCCAGGAAATGAAGCCCAGCATCCTCATCCCTTTCTCGTCCACCAGCGGATTGTGCCTTCAGGGGCATTAGGAGCAGAGGTGTTTGGAGGGGGGAGTGGTTGGACCCACTGGGGCTAAAGGCAGCCCTGAGACATGCACCAGAATGGTCCAAGCGCTTCAGCCGCACTGAGTTTCAGCATTCCTTGTGTTAGCTCAGCAGGTATCACAGGAGAAATAATTGAATGCCTAGGAGTGGAGGCCCTGGGTTTCTCCATTGCAACTTGATCTGCTCCGTGAAGTGCCCCATCCCCATCCCTCTTCTCTTGACGTGGGTGACTGCTGGATGTGGTGACTGCTGTGACTGACGGAGGGAACCAGCACAGAGGACCCAGGTAGTTCCCTTGCTGTGTCCCAAAGCATGCTGGACATGGAAACCTTTGCTTCTTAGGGACACACACTGTCAGTTGGTTGCCTCCATATATAGGACCTGGATTATGGACCCATTAGGGAACGCTGCAGATAATGCTTTGTATGAGTAGCTGAAGGCAGGCAGAGCTTCTATCCATTTGTAAATGACAAGTTGTTGACTTTCTCCATTCCCTGTGAAATAACCATGGTTTTATCACAAACCTCATCCTTGGTTATATTCCGCACCTTCTGCTGGCTCAAGAAGCAGACTCCATTGGGGGCTCACCAAGAGTGGAGGGGATCCCCTCTGTTGCAGCAGACAGTGTGTTAGACCTTGCCCATGGCCCAGAAGAGTCCCGGGCAGGTCCTAGCCATCATGCTCACACAAAGGAGATTAAAGGCCAGACTGTCAGTGGGGATGCAAGCGAAGTAAGACCAGATCTCTGTACTTTGGAGGCTGGACCTACACAATGCATCATTCTCTCATCCAGCTTCAAGGTTAAAGCAGTTTGCTTAGCTATCCCATTTCTTGCATTCCCTGACCACTCGCTTTCCCATAGCATCTGAGCTTTGCCATCAGGCACTAAGCAGTGCAACCAACATCTGGCAAGTGAGGTTCAGCCTCTCTCTCCTGACCTTCCCGGGGGAGAAACTGTCTGTTTGATGTGTAGCATTTTCAGAGCATGCTTTACATTTGAGTGTGTTAAGCCAGGAGCTTCAAAACATTGTGGCATGTTCTTAATATAGCAACAGATAATTAAACTGATGAGAGCATCCAGGAAGACCAATATGCTTCAACTCCAAGCTCTTTAGGGGAAGCACTATGTAATATTGCTGTACACATGGAGAATCAAACAGTGGTGTCAGCGCCCTTGACTACATCCCTAGGTATAAATATGGATAAAGAAGATCAATGCACAAAAGCCTGCGCACCCATTATACTTCTGAAGGCATCCACCTTCCCCAGTCCCAGCACGTGACGAGGTAGCTGTTGTTAAGTTTAATTAGTTTCTCTGCACTCACAAATGGCGTGTAGGGTTAAACAGGAAGATCTAATTCTATGCATCAGATCTAGCACTATTATTGATTTTATTTACTTCTATTGCCGTTAGATTTGCTAAAATCTTAACTAGCTAGTCACGATTCATAAGATGGTCATGTAGTTTTGGCATGTTATTTTTTTAATAAATTATTTTAATGTGTTTAGAAAATGTGCTACAAAAAATAAGCATTCACTTAGCTTATTAAATACTTTCAGCAATGAAGAAGTGACTTTGAGTCAGGATGGAAATAAACATCCTTATTCAGGAGAGGTTTTTAAAAAGCAAATAGAACATATGAATGCAGCTAAGCTAGTATGTCTTGGGAAATTATTTTTCCTTTTCCGCATCAGCAATAGGACATCAAGAGCATTTCCAAGCATCAATTTCTGTAGGCTGGGTGAAGGTAGATGGACATTTCTACAGTTGATTTGAAACTGGATGAACTAGAGCGCTTCAGAGGTTTACAGTCGAAAAGATAAATGGATTGTGTGAGCTGTCCAATTTCATTATGTGCCCTAGCCAAACTCTCTCTTTAATGTTTGATAGAATTATGATCAAATATTTCAAAATAAAAATGCTGACCTCTGTAGAAATTGTTGTTGACCTTGTCAAGGTAGCTTTAACGCTTAAAAAGAATACCAACAATCTCCCAGCGATATAAAACTTCAACAGATGCTACCAAATCAAAATATATATAGAAGGCAGCTAGTTATTCACACTGGCCGAGCTCTTATCAAACCCTGGTGTCGGCTGAGTGTGAAATGGATTCCTGCCACAGAAAGTTGGCTCTGAAGCGCGCTTCACGTTCAAAGTTTGATTTGCCACATGTGATTCAGTCGGATGATTTAAAACACAATTGAGTTTCTTGCAGCAGTTGACTACCCTTTTTCAAAATTATACAGATCTCCAGAAACTGAAAGGCAAGCATACATGAAGACCCAAAATACTTTAAGCCAAACATTTACAATACAGATTATCTGCATAAATTTGTCCTGTTGGAAGCACTTTCTCAAACTAGGCCATATAGCTTTCAACCCAGCATGCTGCAAAGCATGCCATATCCGTGTCTTTTTTCCTTTGCATTAAGACAAGGGTTTGAACCAAAGCCCTGTACACAAACCCTCTTAACTCCGCAGCATGTGCAATCTGCATCTTGAGCTGCTTCACTTCGTATTAATTTAGCAGCAATCTCCAGTTGGAGAGCTCCGTCTAATCTGGCCTCTATATCCATCACTGCTGGATGTCATGTGCAAAGAAAGGTGAAAAATCCTCTGCAGACTCCAGTTCTGTGATAAAAGCATGAGATATGCTTAGTCCCATTAATATTTTTGCTTGCTTAATTGATTATAGATAGCTGCAGTGAAATCCAAAATTCAGCTGGTGTCTCTGTTTGTGTCTCTGTTGCAGGGGCAACTTCCACAGGTGGAATGCCTTTGTGCTGCAAAAAGAGACTCTTTTGACTCTTTGCAAGGGAAAGAAGAGTTGCCTGGCTACCTGGGGTTCTTCCAGGCCACTCAAAGATATTGGGGTGTAGGAATGTCCTAAAAGGATAGTTATACAAAGCAGAAAACTTGCAAAGTAACAAAGTCAGATGTGTTATGCGAGTGTAACTGAGAAGGTCATCACATCCCTTCTTCATAGCGGGAAGCAAGTCCAGAGCAGAATTCCTCTCCCTCACGTCAGACAAGTTAGAGGAAAGTCACAACAGCTTGAGTGTCTCTCGCATTGGGGGCGTCCACGTCCAGGGACTGAAGCCAAGACCTGAGGTTACAACCAGCACACAGGTCTGTTGCTTGGCCAGGTTGCAGCGCCCTTCACCGTGGGACCAAACCCAGGGGAGGGGACAAAACCTCATGCTCTGGCTGTTAGATTAAGACAGCATTGCATGGGGCTGGTTGGCTGTGGCTGCAGCGAGGTGACAGGCAGAAAGGATGGGACATGCTCTGCACTTCTGAGCCCTGTCTTGTAATCAGTGCAAATTGTTACAGAACCTGGTACTACATGAGCAATACGTGAAATCTGGGTTTGTTCACCCAGTTGTGACAACTGATAGCCAATTTGGGACCATTCTTTCTCTACTTGGCTCATAAGGGAGGAAAATCAATGATTTTTTCTGTACCAGTAGAAGAAACAAGTCAGAAGTTGCTCACTGGCTCATGAGCTCTGCTGGCATCCAGCCGGCTAAACTCTCTTCCCCTTGAATGAGGTGGATGGATCCACACTGACCCCTAGAAGCAGTTCCTGGCCCAAGCTGTCCCAACAGTGGTACTCAGGCTTTGTCTGGGAGAAGGATAGCTGGCACCGGCCAGCACTGCACAAATGGCGCTGCAGTCTGGAGGTGAGACAAGTCCATGCCATGACCCTTTTCAGGTTACTAGTACTGATACAGCCAGTGCTGCTAAACCATGGAGAACCAAGTCCCAAATACGCACAGCCCCAGTTATCTGGAGATCAGCGAAACTGGGAGATGCTTAAGGCACCATGACCTTGAAAATAGTGTTTTGCTTTGAAACACAGATGTTTCTGTCTTCTGTCTGTGTGAAACCAATGGCCCTCAACCAGGGCAAAGTCCTCCTGCATGTGGGTACCTTCCTTCTGCGCTGCTGATCTACTGCCCATACTCTTCTCATTTATACATGGAAATCCCATAGGTGTTTCATGCAGAAGGAGATGGGAAGATACTGAATAGATCATTCATAGGTTCAGGACATCGAGAATGATTTGAAGGGCCAGTGAATCTAGCCATCAGAGCTGCAAATGGTTTTTTTCTGCTCTGCAGGAACTTAATTTTCTTGAAAGTCGATTGTTTGGGTTCACGTAAGTGGGTACCTCTTCTGTACCCGTCTTTTTCATGAGTTTGCGTTTCATAGTTCACTATAAATTCCCTGCAAGCTCAAAAAAAATCTCAGTCAAAATTGTCAAATTTGGGATGGATTTTCATTAAAGCCATACTAATCCACAAAATGCTGCTCCTGACAATACTATAAAACCTCCCACGGAGTTCAGACTAGTCTCCTGAAAACATAGTATTTGCTAGAGTAAACACAGAGCAAAGCAAGCAGCCAGCCACGCTTCTCTTCAGGAGTGTCTTGTAAAGGACAAAACAGATTTGATGTTGTGTTAGGTTTTGGGAGAAACCCAAAACAAGATAATAGAGGAAGGGTCTGTTTCCTCCAACTATCCAAAAACAAACCTCGAAAGTTTAGATAAAGAATAATAAAAGTTGCATGCGCCAATTGACTCCGGGCAACTTTTTAACTTGCTTCAGTGATGCTTTCATGGCTGATTAGCTGAGCCGGCAGTGACCTTGGCAGTGTTACAAAAGCAATTTTTACATCAGTCAGCATAAAGAATTCCACACTTTCTGTCACATCCCTCCTAAAAAGATGCCTGCTTGCCCTTGCAATCTGGCTTTGCTTCTGTGGTTGGCCAGATCTTCTCCCTCGGCTCATGCTCCTGGGCACTATTCAAGTCGAAAAGACTCGAGGGTGGCTGCGTATGAGGTTACCCTCCACAATCTCTTATACTTTACCCAGGGGGAATGTCAGGACTTTGAGCACTTTGATTCTCAGGCCTCTGGAAGTCCCGTGCAAAGGGCTCTCTGTGTATGCACAGACCAGCACCCTGGAATATGGCTGGGAAAATGGGAGACAGTGGACCTGGCACAGATGCTCCGTGAAGGTGATGTGCATCTGGCCAGCAGGTCCAGACTGCACAGATACAGACTCTTGGGGGTCTCCAGGCAGAAATACCTTACAGTATGCTGCTCCTGCTGGTGCAGGGGCAGACCAGGACATCAGTCTGGATGCCAGGCACAGCACCCTCTCCCCAGCCCTGCAGGAGACAGCGATGCGGATTCCCACATGGGATGTAGTGCTCTGAGTAGTCACCAAATCTCCTCGTGCTTCAGGTCTAAGGTTGAAAAAAGCACATGTAAACAAAGCTGAGGCCAGCCACAAAACCCATCTTCTCCTTCTTGCATCCTCAGTGCATCAGCCGGCTCCCTCAGCTGTGCGTGGGGACATTAGCTGCTCCCAGCAGCGACAGAGAGGAGATGGAGCCCACGGAGGGCTAAGGGAGGAAAGAGGGATGCACTGAGGCTTTTGTCATGCATGAGAGAAAGGTGTGAGCACGGAGCAGGGAAGATGGACGGATTTCCCGTGCCAGCACTAGTAGCAGCTGGCTGGTCTCTTTGGATGCAGTCACCTGAAAACTCTGTTGGAGTCGCAGGACGATGCAGAAAACAACAGAGAGGAACGGGGTCACTGGGCATCGATGCAGACCCCTTCTGAATGGGGGGAGCGTGCAGCTGCCTCTGCGTCAGGCTAGAAGAGGAGGAGGGATGCTGCAGACCCAAAAGTGTCTTTTTCCTCCCACCAACTGCTTCTTGTTTTGTCTTTGACATGAATTTGCTGTGCAGACTTGGCTGGCTCATGCTCTCTGCTTTCTCTGACTACAAAAATGTTTAAGCAGATTCACATTGCTAATATGTCGGGGAATTAGAGTGTCAGCAAGGGCTTCTGACTTAAGATACTGAGTGTCAGGTACTAGCCAAACCCAGAAATGCAACTATCTGTGAATATTTCTGAGGCAACTTGTCAGTAGAGTGTTTCTAATCCTTTTACCAAACAGACTTTTTCAAAAACTCAGGGATTTTTTTTTTTTTGTCTTTGTCTCTCTGACCCTAATAAATCTTAATTCCCACAACTTGCGGGTGTTGACTTTCCAAGAACAACGCCGGTGGCACTCTGTCACCACTCTCCGTGTTCCCAAGGAGGCTGCTGGAGGCAAGTTGTCTCATTTTCCTATGTAGATGAAGAAAGGAGATTTTAGGGCCAACCACTGACCTGGGGAAGAGGTGCGGCGTGTGCCCGCGCGAGCAGCACTCCCACCCCCGGTGCCCGACACTGACGGAATTCAGATGTTTCCTGATAAAAAATAAGGCGTTCCCTCGCCAGGCGTCTTGCATTTCAATGAATCATTTTTCACCCAACTACATCCCAGCCTGCTTTGATTATGTGCACTCCATATATTGACACAGTAACGCGGAGTCGAGGAATGGTGGATCTATCCCATAAGGGGAATTGTGAAGCTGAAAGCCCTAAGGCCCCAAGCCTTCAGCCTGAGTGGTTTTGCACAATGTTGTTACGCTGTGTTCAGACGAGATGATAGCTGAAAGGGCCGTTATTCGGTATTTACATAACATTACTACGGGGCGACTTTGGATTATTCTTTTCTTCGAAGTGCGTAAAACGGGTTAAACAACCAGCTGATGGAGCTGTTGGCAGAGCCAATTTGACAAGAAGAGAATTGCGAGTGAGTGACAGCTCAATGGCCCCTGGAAAAGAGATTTCGGTGCTGCATGCACAAGGAAGCGGGGACGCGAGGAGTTACGGTCTGTAACGATCATGGAGTACCGTACTGCCTAATGCACAGGGCTGTACGCGTGCTGCTGGCCTTCAGCAGACAAGGCTGATGGCCACTGAATAACCGACACCTCGAGAACCAGAGTGAGCACACAAAAGGTCTACATGGGCATCTTTACTGCCCTTACCACCGTGGTGCTGGAGCACAGCTTGGTGGCTGCTTTCAGCAGATCATAGAGAATCATAGAATCGGTGAGGTTGGGAGGGACCTTTAAGATCATCAAGTCCAACCATTAACCTACCCTGACAAAAAACCCTTTTAAACCATGTCCCTCAGCACCTCATCTACCCTTTTCTTAAACACCTCCAGGGATGGGGAATCCACCACCTCCCTGGGCAGCCTCTTCCAATGTTTAATAACCCTTTCAGTGTAAAAATGTTTCCTGATATCCAATCTAAACCTGCCCTGACATAACTTGAACCCGTTTCCTCTTGTCCTATCACTTGTCACCAGGGAGAAGAGCTCAGCCCCCATCTCTCTACACCCTCCTTTCAGGTAGTTGTAGAGGGTGATGAGGTCTCCCCTCAGCCTCCTCTTCTCCAGGCTAAACAACCCCAGTTCCCTCAGTCGTCCCTCGTAAGGTTTGTCCTCCAGACCCCTCACCAGCTTCGTAGACCTCCTCTGGACACGCTCCAACACCTCAATGTCCATGATCTAATTCAGTGGGGACACCTGGAGTTTGCTTTAATAGCAAATAGTAATAGTAGGCGGAGGGGAAGCACTGTGCGCGAATCACCGTTTTGTGCTGTTATTTCCTTCTGATTGCACTGCCCAAGGCTCCAGATGAGCAAGAGCCGGCTGATGAGGGAGCATTGTACCCTGCCTGGTGGTACTGCGCCGGGCACGGCTGAGGCAGGAATTACTCTGTGTTCGTCCAAACTGCTTTTTCCACATCACCTCTCCTGCTGATGGACTGCCCACCCCTCACACGCACATCCCCCAGCCTACGTTTCAACTCAAGCCACCACGGAGATGTTTTTCAAATGTCCAACCTTTGAACGTTTAGCAAAATTGGACCGAGTCAGCAAGACTCGAGAGGCTGGTTTGAACTAGACACACTTCACGGTCCATCCTGCAGAAGCCCAACCTGCTCGGGAACTGGCCGCACAGCATCTGCTATGTCTGCACTCATAAATAAAATAGGCCGTGGCTCTCTGGCAGGGCTGGAAGCCACATGGCACAGCCTGGCTTGCCTTCCTAGGGGTAAACTCCCTCCCTTCCTCAAACAAGGTGGCCATCCTTGGGACTGCGTCTGGTCTGGGCTATGCCCTGCTGATTTTGGCTTGGAGGATAACAACGGGCCACAGTTAAATGCGATGAGCGACGATTTGAGACCTGAAGCCTGTACCTGACCACAGCTGGCTTATAGCACAAAATTAGTGGAGGCTGACCACCAGTACTGCATCAGTCTTTAGCACTGCAGCACTTGGCGTAGCACTCTCTCGTCTCTGTATTCTCGTGACACATCTTGCTATAAGTCCCTCCAGCAAGGAGGCGGTGGATGGTAGCGGTCTTTTTAATCTAATGAAACGAGGCATTACTAAGTGTGATCTAGTTACCTGGTGCTCCCAGTTCAGCGTGTCTCTGTGCTGGACGGATTCGGGCGGCACGCGTCTGCCCATACGTTGAAACCATGCATTTCCCAGAAACCTTCTGCCACGGAGAATTAGGGAAAAAGCTATGAAGTGGGGGAGGGGGGAATAGATAGGCTTGTTTGACAGTTAATAAAACAATAAAATATACTTTGTGGGCGCCTGAGTTTCTAGGGACGTACCCACAGCTGCTAATACCATGTCATCTGTTTTTTATTCATGGCACCGCTGGACTGTGGATAGATAATCTCTCTCCATAACTCACTCATTTCTAAGCGTAATGGGAAGCTGTCACTGAGAAACATGCTTCTCTGCCAAAAGTGGGCAGCCTGTCTTTCCACTGGGGAAACGCATGACTCTGGAGTTCCTCGGGCTGCTCAAATCCCAGTAACATTGTCTTTTAATTATATTGAATATTTAATACTGGAATGCTTGCGTTTCTGCTGTATTTTCCACGATGACTGACAGAATGATCTGCTCAAGCCCCAGAGAAATTCTTGCATTTCTCTGATTTTGTTGGTTGACATAAGCAGGCATTTCCTCCCCAGATGCCCATGGTTCAGCGAGGTGAGCTCCCAGTTGCACCCATGATGGCACTTGGGCTACTTGGTTTGTAGCCCCCAAGGAGAGTCTCCTCGGCTGGCGGCACTGCCCTCACAGGGCAGGATTTGGCCCGAGTTGGGCTAGATATTTACAGTGTTGATCCTCAGCTGAGACAATCGCCAATCCCTCTTGTAAAGAAACAGATATTTATAAGGACTTTGGGCCTATTTTAGGGCTACTAAGATGATGAGGGGACTGGAACACCTCTCCTATGAAGAAAGGCTGAGGGATTTGGGCCTCTTTAGTCTGNGGATGAGACGAGTTGTCCCCAGAAGCTTCTCCAGGCTATGAGGGGATTCTTTTCCCCAGAAGCCCTTTTCATCCTCCGTCCATCCTGTGGCCAAAACATGCCGTAATGTAGCAGTTTCAGCACTAAACCTCTGTGAGAATGACCATGTCTCATGTTAGGAAGGACCGGCATGGGTTTTGCAGGTCACCGTGTGGAGCAAAGCCTTGCTCGGTGTCACCTGCGTCTCACCTCCTCCTTTCCCTCTCTCCAGTGCTGGGGAGGTCTCCTGTGAGCAGGTCCCCCAGTGGGTCCAGCAGCCCTTGTTAGCGGGCTCACACTAATGAGAACTCATCCAGTAAATATGTGGAAGAGCTGTGATACCCAGGGGTTTTTGACATTGAATCAGTATGACCCATCCCTCCTGCAGCCTTCATCTCCCCTTCCCAAGGCTCTTGGGACTGCCCTTCCCTTCCCCACTTGCCTTTAGTGCTTGCCGCGCTCTGCTGTTATTGTGGGAAGTTGCCTTCACGCCTAATTGGTAAGAGACACCTCTACAGAGTGCACCTGTATACGGCATCTCTGTATGGAGATAAGGGCAGTCCACGGACGAGGGACTCATCCCCTGTGGTTAATTTGTCAGTGTTGAATGCTCCTTAAAATAGAGCCAAGGAGATAAAAACAGAGCTTGGGCATTGCATGCCTCGGTGTAGCTCTTTTGAGCACATGCTCTATCTGGAGCCAGGGGCATGGGGGGCTCTTCTTTAAGCAATGGGGAAATGCAGGAGGCAGCCCTGGGGGCTGTGATCCCATCATACCTTCTTACACAGTCTCTGGTGCCCCTGCAGAGGTTTTCTTGGTGCAGGCTCAAGTCGCAGAGCTGCTACTGAGGCTCCGTCCTTTCCCTGCCACCTCCCAACACCACCAATAAAACTCTCCCTTTCCCCTAAGCCATTATTTGAACAAACTTATGTTGTTTGGGAGAGGAGGGAGGAAATGAGTTCCCTGCTCCAAGGCTGCAGGAGCCGGGGATGCAGGAGAGCCCCGGCCATGTGCTGGCTGTCCTCCTCGCTGCTGAGGCAGAAGAGCTTTGCGGTTGCAGAGCATTACACAGCATTTCAGATAAACCTCTCGGGCACGGCCCAGGGCACAGTGAAGGGTGTCTGGGTCATTCTGCTAATGAGGCAGCCCCTAATGAATCCATTTCTGCTCTCCTGCCTCTCCAAGAGAGAAGGGAGGAATCTCATAGTGCTCCCAGGTCAGGTTTGACTTCAGAGAAGAGCTGCCCACCCTACAAATGACCAGGAAACCCCTGGATGACGGATTGATGCCGACATGCCTGGCAGATGAATCCATTGATGCTGTATTGAGGTATTTCGTTTGGTGGAAGGTGCTGTGTTTGCAAGCCCAGAGAGCTGAGGCTGCAGAGTGCTGCCTGTCCCAGGCTGGAGCAGGAGCCGGGAGGACAGGTAGGACTCCAGAGCTGGGAAAGCACTCGGCTCACTGACGTGCAGAAAAGCCTCAGGGACGGTGTCTTTGGCTACGAAATGGTTGGTGTCTGTGAGATTCCACTCTATAGGACCACAGGTCCCTCAGCCTTTTCTCCTGTCAGGGGAAGACTCATCACTGGAAGCAGGATCTTCTCTCCCAGGGCCACAGCTCCAGTGTGCTGGGACCACAACCGGGGCCCTGCTGATTTCTCTAGTAAAAATAACAGTTGATTTACAGCGCATTGTTCCTCACATGCGTTTTTGCAAGGAGGGAGGGAGCAGCAGGGGAAACCCTGGCTGAATAACGTTGCTCTGACAACCCACCCCCCCCACCAGCAAAGCACGTCCAGCCCTCGCTGATCCGGCTGCAGGATTTCTGCTGCCGTTCCCCATCCCAAGTTCAGCCAGCTGCAGCTCTGAGGTGCTCCCCAGGCTGCTTTTTCCCGTGCAGGTCACATAGAGGATGCCAGGAAGGTGTGGGTAGGAAGGAGATGAAGAGCAGGAGGCGCAGAGGGGTCTCAGCAGCTGCCCGGGCGGCTCACAGCACACCACGGTCCAGCTCTGCAGCACTGAGGACACGGTTGGGTTTCTGCTTTGAATGTCGCCTGCTATTCCGGATTTACGCATGTGCAATTCACAAGCCTCCTAACCGTCCCTCTGTGTTGGATGCAGAAGGTCCTGGGCCCCTACTTTCTATCGATTTCCCTGCTCCCAGAGACCCGTCCCCATCTCCTTCAATGTGCCTCTGACGGAAGTTTTATTAATGCAAAATGAATATCCCTCTGGAAAATGAAGTCCAGAAATTAATAATGAATTAAAACAACTTGCCATAGGCATCGCTAATGAGCTCTTTGTCTGCCCGGCTCACATAAAAGGAGGTCATTGCTCAGCCGTTCCCATCGCGGATGGCAAGCAGATTAACCAGTAACTTTGAGTGTGTGGGTGTCTCCTGAGACAGCAAGATGGGGCTGCAGCTCTTCTCCTGCTCGGCAGGGTTTTCCTGCCCTTAGCCCCGCTGTGCAGGTTGGTCTTGAGGATCCTTTGCTACCGCCTTCCTCCTCTCCCCTCCGAAGACTCAGGTTGCCCATCTGTGTTGGTAGAACCCTGGACTCGTCCCACTGGAAAGTACAATAACCTTGCAGAGCTTAAGAGGAGAGCGGAAAGTAATCTCGGAGGGGACTAGCAGGGCTTAACTTCACCGCCGTAAGCCTCTTCAGGGACGCTGGCCCAGTAACTAACCTGGCACCGCTCCAGCGCTGGGTCTGCATCTATTGTTCTTTTCCCTTATCTTGCAAGGCAAAGGGTTATCCTGCCTTATCTGCTACCACAGGCTTTGGAGGAAGCCCCAGGGCAAGGGCAGTGGAGATCATGCCCCTGCTGAGCCCCAGGGGCAGAAGCGGGGGCTGTGCTGGGAGAGGGGCAGCCATCCCTGGCAGTGGAGAAGGGAAGGCTGTCACACCATGCCAGCCACCTCTCCACAGCTTTCTCAGCAGCCAGGTCTCCCTCAGCAGAGATAAGGAGGCAGCAGGTTGCATTTAGCCTTCTTGCCTGGGGAGGGTGGCAGAAGGCAAGCGTGCTCCTCACTCGATGCCTGGGGCTGGACACAGCAGTGTGAGGGAGAAGGGACTCTGGACTTCACTGCTCCATGATGTGGCTGGACATCAGAAGGGGATTTTCCCCCTTGTCCAGCATCCCTTGTGACAGTGCTAGCTGGCTGGCTGGAGCTGAGGGTCCCATCACTTCCCCATGTCCGTGGGCATTCTGTTTCACATCAGCCATTTATTACTCCATTCTCCTTTCTTGCAAAATACAAAAGCTAAACCTATCCCCTCCAAGTGCTTAACCCAGGCTTGAGAAATTGTTGCTGTGTTTGTCTGCTGTTAAACTGAAAACTCATCCAAAGCCCCCGGTAAGTACATGCAGAGAGCCTACATATCTCTGCATTCACGTGGCAGTCTTACCATCCTCCACCTTCATCCCTCTTAACACTGGGACCCGGAGAGGTGGTAGATGCCCCATCCCTAGAAACATTGGAGGTCAGGTTGGACAGGGTTCTGAGCAACCTGATCTAGTTGTCCCTGCTTGCTGCAGGGGCGTTGGACTAGAAAACCTTTTAAGGTCCCTTCCGACTGTTCTATGATTCATCACAGTACCTGGGTACCTCATATGCCAGACTGTAGCTTGTCCTTAAAAAGCTCTGCAAAGGGAGGTTCATCTTACAGGAGACAGGGATGCTGGGAATGTCCATCCCACCCAGCACAATGCCAGGAGAGAAGTATCTGAGGTGTCTCCAAAGAGACACCTATTGTAGCTGGTGTGCTCTTTCCTTGTGTCCTTGAAGGCACTCAAGGGGACGGAGGACATGACCACAGCCCCACGCCTGCTCTGCTCAGCTCTGAGTGCCATTCGGGAGCTGATTCAGGAGTGTGGGAAAGGCAACGCAGCAGGTAGCACAGACAAAGCAGACTCCAACGGTTGTGCCTGAGAAGTCTGACTTAAAATGAAGCTTGTTGCATCCCACCTGTTTGATATCTGCCAGGCTCTTCCTCCTACACAGCAACTCATCTCGTATTCGGCAGCTGCTTTAAGCCAGCGCTGCACGTAGGCTCGGCTATTGCTTCTCTGCTTGCTGGCATGACCTAGAAACCACCCTTGCGTTGGGTGCACAGACATGGAGCAGGATGGACGTTGCTGGTGAGGGCATTGGGACACAGCAGGCAGATGGGTGGGTGAAGGATGGCATAACGCTCACGTGAATGCCAGAGAAGTATTTCAGGCTGGGCTCAACTGTGACAGGGACTGACTAGGACAGTGCTGGGTTTAGGATCGTTTTTAGAGAGCGGTTGAGAGTCTTGTGAATCTATTTTGAAATTAAGCACAAATCAAGTTTCTTTTAAAACACCAACTGGTTTTGTATTTACGGGACAGGACAGTTAATTAGGACAACAGGTTCTCAGGTCCCTACCACCCACCTTCTGCACAGCATCATCATTTCATCTCCATTTAACAACAGGTTCACGCCTGGGGTAACTCTGACTCAGAGTCAGACTCCTTGGCGCAGCCAAGCCTACAGACAGCTTTATTTTCACCGAAGCTCATAGCTCAGAGATCTGTAGACCAAATCCTGGCGAGCAGTCACCAGGGAACACTGTTGGGATCTCTGACCCCAGCTGTGCCAGCGCTGTTGTAACCATTGCAGCTCTGGGATCTGGGGCTATTACAGGCTGTGGGATCACAGGCTGCATCTACCTGGATCCTTTGTTCCCCTGTTTCCTACCGGTGACAGTCAGGACAAGAGCACCATTACAGCCAAGACTTCAGTAGCCCAGTAGGAAGTACAGGAATTTAGCAGAGCTGGTGGAAACTCAAATAAGGAGAAAGAAACATTATGCTTAAAAGACAAATAAGGTTTTGCAGAAAAGGCGGAATTTCCCTGTGGTACTAATGCATCGTCCTCTGTATGTGGTGAACAGCTTCTCTGAGCTTGGCTTTTATGCTCTTACAAAGAGTATTTTGAAAGTGTGTGCTACTTTCCTCTCTTTCCTTCCAAGTGCCAAATTTGAGGACACATCCTTATCCCTAAATGACAAGCCATACTGAATGGGAAACTATTTTGTTCTGTCATTTACTTCTCATTCGGTCCTGTCACTTCCTATCTTTTGGCACTATGTATTTTCTTAGTGTTATGAGCATATATCTGTGCTGTGTGTGTGAGAGTGGGTGTCTGAAATGTGTTTGCAAAGGTCCTTGATAAATAGCCTTAACAACTAAAATTATCAGAGAGGCGTGAGCGAGCTGGTCATGGCAGATCTGAACGCTGGCAGGCAGCAGGTTGTCTCTCCACAGAGACATTAGATCGAGTAGAGACATTACATCTCTGCAGAGACATTACATCGAGTACTGCGTTCAGTTTTGGGCCCCTCACTACAAGAAGGACATTGAGGTGTTGGAGTGTGTCCAGAGAAGGGCTACGAAGCTGGTGAGGGGTCTGGAGGACAAACCTTACGAGGAACAACTGAGGGAACTGGGGTTGTTTAGCTTGGAGAAGAGGAGGCTGAGGGGAGACCTCATCACCCTCTACAACTCCCTGAAAGGAGGGTGTAGAGAGATGGGGGCTGACCTCTTCTCCCTGGTGACAAGGGATAGGACAAGAGGAAACGGGTTCAAGTTATGTCAGGGCAGGTTTAGATTAGATATCAGGAAACATTTTTTCACTGAAAGGGTTATTAAACATTGGAAGAGGCTGCCCAGGGAGGTGGTGGATTCCCCATCCCTGGAGGTGTTTAAGAAAAGGGTAGCTTTGGTACTTAGGGACATGGTTTAGAAGGGGTTTTTGTCAGGGTAGGTTAATGGTTGGACTTGATGATCTTAAAGGTCCCTTCCAACCTCACCGATTCTATGATTCTATGATTAAGCACTGAAGAGATCAGAATCACCAGGTTTTTAGTATTTACCTAGGAGGGAAACTACTGCTCATTTCAAGGAGCTAATGTTGCTTGCAGATTTAGCTCGATCACCAGAGGGAACCTAAAAGCAACAGCAGTTGCAGTTATATCCAAGTTCTCCTCATTAATCACTTTCTTTCATTCTTGTTTTCCAGCCAAAGCTTTTGGCCAAGGAGTTGCTTGACTTGGTGGCATCTCATTTCAACCTGAAGGAGAAGGAATACTTTGGAATTGCATTCACAGATGAAACGTAAGTGCGAGAAATCAAAGACCTAAGAGGAAACTCACAGATGACAGGAAATCTTGGTGGTTTTGTCCTAAGCAAAATGACCAGCATAGAAGACCTGTGTACCCCAAGGTCCTACACCAGGGTCTAGCAGGGCACAGACCTCACATTGGAGTCCATCCTGCACTGCTGCTTCTTCAGAGGGCTGGAGGCCTCTCACAGCAAGTTGAGCATTGCCGGAGGTGTGCAGAGGCGGAAACAATCCCTTCCTAATCCCACGTTCAAAGAGCTGGTGTCATTTGGCATTGGTAAAAGGTTAGCTAAAGCTCTCACGGGTTTCAGATCCACTCACTACATCCAAATTATTACCAGATTGGCGGAACTGTTCAATTAAAGTGTTAATCAGTTTATTCACTCAAGCAGGCTTAAAAGTAATACTAAATTATTTCAAGGAAAGAAAATTTAAATCACAAAATTATGAATAATTTCTGATGGTTTAGATCCCAGATTAGAGTTTCTTAAAAAAGGGAAAGAAGAAAGTGTGGGAAAGGAATGGATTGCCAAATTTAACATGAACGAAAAGCATTTGTAAATATAAAATTTCCATTGTGGAAAGGATTTGACCTTAGCAGGAATCACACAACAGCCTTATGTCTGAGCTAAACCAAAGGATGGGACCCTGACACTGCAGTCACCTCAGGCAATGTTGGTTGCTCGCTTTGAACCCCAGCTCCCAGAGTCCTAGTATTACCACAAAATTTGAGGTTTTGTCTCAAGACAGGCCATTTCTACTCCCTGTTTAAAAGACACGTATAAAATTAGCATTGGAGAAACACTCAAGGTCTGCCAAATGCTATGATTAGTCCTAGGCTGTGACCTCTCAGTGCTACTGCTCAGTCCCTGCTACATTTTTCCAGCTGCCTGTTTTCTCTCAGCAGTTAGACTGTCCTGGGCATATGGACTGTGTCTTGTATGTGCGCGCACCATACTTCACCTTGGTTTGCAATAGGGTTTTTTTTTTATTAGGAAGAGGCTTCCCAGACCTATATTGTTTTAAAACCCCAAGATTTTCAAGCCAACGCTGTGTTCCCAGAACTGCTGAGTCAGCAGTATTGCTGTCATAGAACCATAGAATCACTGAATTGTCTAGGTTGGAAGGGGCCTTTCAGATCATTGAGTCCAACCATCAACCTAACTCTGACAATAAACTATGACTAAACCATATCTCTAAGCACTATGTCTACCCATCTTTTAAATATTTCCAGGGATGGTGCCTCAACCACTTCCCTGCACAGCCTGTTCCAATGCTTTATAACCCTTTCAGTGTAAAGATTTTCCCTAATATCCAATCTAAACCTCCCCTAGTGCAACTTGAGGCCATTTCCTCTTGCCCTACCACCTATTACTTGGGAGAAGAGACCAGCCCTCACCTCACTACACACTCCTTTCAGGGAGCTGTAGAAAGCGATAAGACTCCCCTCAGCCTCCTTTTCTCCAGGCTGAACACCCCCAGTTCCCTCAGCCACTCCTCATAAGACTTGTGCTCCAGACACCTCACCAGCTTCACTGCCCTTCTCTGGACCCACTCCAGCATCTCAATGTCTTTCTTGTAGTGAGGGGCCCAAAACTGGACACAGCACTCGAGGTGAGAGGCTCACCAGTACTGAGCACAGGGGGAAATGAGCCAGCTCTTCTCTCCTGCTGAAGCGGCAGCGAAATGTAAATTATCTGCCGTAATAATGATTCAGGATCAGGTACTCAGAGGCTGCTGGATAATTGCACAAACATATCCACGTTCAACTTGGCAACACTCACCCCTCTAGGGACAGTTCCTTTGGCAAGCGCCTGCCTTGGTCAGCCAGAGGCCAACTTGGGACACAGCTCCCAGGGTGGAGAGATGCACAACATCAAGAACATGCAGAAGCAGGACCTGAATCAGAGTGGAGACCAGAATCCACCCCATCTCACTGACATGAGCAGCTCAGCCCTGTAAGGGAACTCCAACCCAACAAAAATTAATGACACTGGTCCTCAAAGAAGGAGCAGCAGGAGGCACTGGCAATTTATAAAGTGAGGAGGAAGTTACCCTTTATCAGGGTACTATTTCTTATGGGAGAGAGCAAGTTCCCCAGTGGGTGCTGCCTGAGGGGTTCAGAAAAGCGATGGAGGGAAGTCAAAGCAGACTAAGAGGTGAAAATGTTCCCTTAACCATCCTAACAGCACAGGTTGAAAACAAGAAACACATGTCAGACTGCAACCAGATAGCAGCTGAGCAGTTTCAGCTCTCGGCTCAGCCGAGCGGCACAGGGCTCCCCTGGGAGTGCAAGGGAAGCTAATGAGGAGGTGTCAGCAATTAGAGAGAGCCCAGCCTTCCCTGGGGCTTCCAGGTTTAACACAGAGCAGTGTGAGCAAAGATGCAGGTTAGCGACGGGAGGAAGCACGCGAGGCTGACAGAGGCCGTCAAGGCAGCACTCAAAGATGTGGATGCAGACAGATGTGCACTGTCTAGACGGGATTTCCAAGGGTGAGGTGATGGCATGCACTCACCTAGTCACCTTCTTGACCTGTGGTCAAGATGGAGCAAGGTGCACTGTAGCAGGAGCTCAGCCAACCCAGACAAAAGATTTGGGGGAACCTTCATTAAATCTAGTACACACGACCCAGCAACACGCCAGTGAGCCCTAACTGATTGGAAGGTTGGTCTGCAGCCCTTCTGCTGTCCCCCAGTGAGTCTGACCCTTGCACCGAAGCTTCTCCAATGCTGTGAAAACAACATTGACAAAAAAAAATATGTCTAACATTTCCTCCTCAGTTGTAAAAAGCTCTGAATAGAGTTGGCACAAACAGTAATTGCTCTATTTGACCAAACACAGCCAAAAAAATATGGGGAGTTGCATTAGGTCTCGGAAATAGATGTCCCATGTCACTGTCAGAAAAAAAAACCTGGGCTATCCGTATCACAGATCTTAACCTGCAATGTGAAATGGAAGTTTAAAAAGTATCCTTTCTTCAAAAAGTAAGAAAACCAGTCTCTTAATGTGTGTTTACAGAGCATCTAACACAGGCCTATAGCTAATACAGACGAGGCACACAGAAAGAAACCCTTTAATACTGTGATGTAAGCCCTCAGGGATTTCCTTCTCTCTTCACTGAGTTTCCGTGTGCCTTACTTGAAGGGAACTCATAACCAGCTAAAACAGAACAAGCCTGGTTCATAAATGTAGCCTGAGGTTGGCTAAATTGCAAGTTTAGAAGGAAGAAAAGCCACTAAAGTATTAAATCAATTCTTCTATTTAAGAGCAAAAGCTCTATGAGAGTAATTTATTTAGAAATGATTTGGACTGGGGATTTCCATTCATTAGTTGTGCTCTATCATGACAACCTGAGAAGAAAATCAATAGCAACAACCTTTGCGTTGGCGACTTAATAGTTTCTTGTGATAATATAGGGTCATTACTGTATTCAGTGTGACTAAAATTAGATTGTCAGACTATTATGGAGGAGACAATAATGCCTCCTATTTTAATGATGATAGGAACGCTTTATGGCGTGAGCCATTAACTGCGGGAGAGCACAGGTCAAAAGGGTGTCCCTGTAGAGCATGTGGGGACAAGCTTCACGTGAGGCCAGAAGAGCTATATGCTTGTTGATTAACAGTGAAAAGGAATGGAGAAAGGGCTTTTTTTTTTCAGTTCAGCTGAATATGAATCTCCACTATCCGCCCTTTCCCTTGGCATCACCTCTTCCAGCATTCACTGAGAGCAAGTGGTCAGGATTACCCTTCTGTTCACTGCAGACGCTCCGTCTGGGCCATAGGCAGGTTTTCCACGTCCTTTACTTGTCCTTAGACATGAGTCACCTGCTCCAAGGAGAACTACCAACTTTTGCATCCCACAGTGGGCTAAACCCAAAGCTGACCCAAACCCTTTTGCTCCCTCGACAGAGCAGAACCTGCAGAGCAGCTTCTTCAGCTAGCTAATGTATAGAATAAAAACTGCAAGGGATTGAGGCCCACGTTATTTGTGTTACACTTGTGCTAGAGACTGTACTGACATGATACGTTAATGACAGAGTGTGCCCTTGCTTAGCTCAGAATCCTACGGCCAAGGGGATGGCAAGGGAAGAGTAGGAGAAGAGGGACAGCAGGGCACCACTCTTCCCTGGAATCCTCTCTCATCTCCAGGAGCTGGGGGGAAACCTGTTTCCACCCTTCAGCCATTTGGCAGAGCCAAAACGAGGGACCAGGTGGCCCACGTCCTGGTTGAAGACCCAGTCCAATGGAGGGTGGAGCTCTCAGAATAACGTCCTGCTCTGGCATTAGACCAGCTCCTTTGTCACCAAGTCCATTGTTTGGCAAAATCTCTGTAGCTACATTCCTACAGCTCCCTGGGTTTTGCAGCCCCTTAAAAAACATTTCTCTTCAAGGATTGAAACCTTAAACAAGCCAATCTGTGAGCTTAAAGGGTTTTTTTTTCCTTCTGTCATGACTGATGGAAATGTAAAATAATTTATATAGTTTCTATTACACGAACTGACCTTTCTCAAAGTCCATTCAGTTCAGCATGAGTTTGACACTGAAGAGGCGTGAGCTGGTTTATTGGTCCAAATACCTTTATAACACAAATCAATGTGCATCCACTTTTCAGAAAATTGGACACTAACCAGTAAAACTGTATAAACAGAACCACCTGGAGGCAAAGTATCCATTGATGTACCACTCTTTACTGAAAGCCCTGACAAAAGAAAACAGAACTACTGCACGCAATCAACAACATGAACCCTGGGCACCAAAATCCATACTCAGTCTGTAAGCTAAATGGACACTGTTTCTTTTTCTAAAGGTGATTATGTATTTGCTATTGGCACACCAGCTTAACTGCCAACATGAGTACAACCAACAGAGAAAAATGATCTGGCTTCCGATACTCATCCTCCCTATAGGTCACACAAAACTGCTTGCACTGTTATTTGTGAATACACTGATATAAATACCCAAATCAATGGCTATAATGAAACAAAAGCTACTTTTTGTCTCTAAATTGAACCGTGAAGGAAATCCAGCTAGATATAGGCATGTATGAATGGGATTCCAGTGCAAGCTGCCTAAATTGGTCCATGCAAACTGTCAGGATTAGTAAATGCCTAGGGTTATATGCCCATACTTTTCCCTGTCTTACATGGGATTGTGCTCCATGAATAGTTCTGCTGCAGACAGCAAGATAGCTTCCAGAGCAAAGCGTTTTGTGGTGTAACGGCATTGGAGTTTGGCTTCCCGAGAGACCACATTCACAGGCGGATGCCAGTGACTCGTCACCGCCGCTGTTCGCTACGTGCCACACATGCACGCTTGAAAACAAGGAGTGAGGTGACAATCTGCAGTGCAGAAGCCCTCAGCGATGAAAGATTGTAAGTGGTAATTGAGTACAGTGAGCAGTTAGCTCCTGGCAGCGATTTAAGTGACCTTCCTCCTCTGAAGGAGCTTTGGATTTCAGCTCCATGCAGATGAGAGTAATGAAACTCTTCAACCTAAAAACTCGGTGGCAATTAAATGTGTTATGCAGTACTCACACCCGGGTGCACGAACAGCATAAATGTGTGGTGTGGTATGCATACATATATGCATGTCTTCTTTTTGCACTGATTATATCAACCAGTTTCTCAAGTTAAAATGCAGAGAGAAGGAAAAGAGCAAGTCTTTTCGAAAGAAGAAATACCTTGAAGTGAGTTATTGTTCTGTGCACTGTGACTTCTCAGCCCTTCGTTAGGCAAACGCAGATGTTTCTGTTGAATAAACACAGAGGTAGACAGTAAGTCCACTGTCAACAAATCGGTCTTGGTGGGAACCGGTGTGTAATGCCATCAGCTTCTGGTGGCTGCTACTTTGGTGACACAAATGGAGCTGGACAGGTTCGGGGTAGGATGTCAGGCTTCGTGCGGCTTTTCCTTGCTCTGGCAGTGTTTTGTACCTTGGTCTACACGGATAAATGCTCATTTTGTACTTTGGCTCGGAATGGGTGAGCACGTCTAGTTTCAATCCCCACGCGTACTGTGGCCTTCAGTGAATTTCAGCCTTCCTGAGTCCTGTTAAAATGAACGTAACAGCACTTCAGGGCAAAATAAAATAGGAAAAAGGACAGACTTCAAAAAGGGGCACGCAACAGGAAAAGTGGACGCCTCTGATTTTTGGGTGCCTGGGCTGAGAATCTTCTGACAAGGCTTATTTTCTGACAGTCTGGAGCATCTGTCTTCTAAAAACCAAGCCTTTTTAAAGTACACATCTGTGCGGATGCGTACAACGGGGCAGGATGCGGGGATATCGCAGTATTGCTGGACGACTGCGTCCCAGCAGCAGAAATGACAGAGGGAGACCCCATCGTGCTGCGTGCCCAGGTACGCGGCCTGCTGAGAACGAGCCCGGTCAGCCCATACACCCACCCCCTTAACACAGCCATCCTCACTCCTGATCCGTGTGCTGCAACAGGGACATAGGAAATGACTTGAAAAAGGGCTTGAAAATCTGCGTTATGTCACCCCTTTCCAGTAGCCACACCGCTAGCAATTCTGCGTCCCTGACACACAGCTCAGGCTGCCCTTAACCTAGAGAAAAAAAAAAAATAGAGAAAAAACTTATTTAAAAACTTTATCTTGAGAAAATAAATGACTAAAAGTTAAAATAGCTTGGAGAGAAATACACAAGTGTCTAGAGTAGGGGGTAGATTTTGATCCTTTTTGTACACCAAACTAGGTCCAGGATGAGTATGAGATGTCCCAACTCCACCTGTACCACTTGTACCTAGTTGAAACTTGGTACTCTTGCAAAATAGAGGCAAAGGCCACTTACACTGAACGCCTGACTTTTATATGGCAAAATTTGAGGTGAGACAGTTTCTTTATAAATGTCTGATCCTGATCTGATGAGTGGATTGGAGGTCCCTGCGCTGCCCACCCTCTTCTCCAGCTGCATAAGGCCGGGCAGCTGTACAGAAATTCAATCGGAACCCATGTGATTCAAAGCCTCCTGAAACTGCTTCTTTCTCCTTTATTTATTTTTCTAGAAAAGGTGAAGTAGGGGAGCTACAAATCCAGTTAAATTGCTAAATAGGTGTTGCTGCTTATTTTAGCTGCCCAAAGCACAAGCGCCGCTAAGGAGGAACAGGCAGACCCTGAGTGTGTTTGCTGACAGGGTACATTGCTAAGGCTTGTGGCAACCCTAGAAGTTAATGTAATTTTTTTTTTTTTTTTAAACCGAGGCACTTTTTTCCCTTTTTATTTTTTTTTTGCATTTTCAGTGGAATGAAGAATTATTCTTGAGGATTAGCATAAGCTGGCGAATAGGCACTGGAATAGAGCTCAGGACATCTGAGTTCCATTTCCTGCTTTATTTGCTTCAAGATCCCCCCCCAAATCACTTCAGTTCTGTCTCCCCTTGCTTGTCTAGACAGCAGAGCTCTGAAGGCAAGGGCTGCCTCTCCCTCTGGGTGAAATCTGGTCTGGCTGAAATCAATAGCGAAACGCTCACAGGATGCAGCCTTAGCATCACTAAAGGCAACGGCAAAATTCCCACTGACTTCAGCGGGGCTTGAATTTTACCCTATGTATTTCCACAGCGCCTAATTTAACGGGGCCTTTATCTCAGCTGGGGGGTGAGATGGCCCTGTAATACAAATAATGGTATTTATAAAATACCTCTCACGCACACACAGCACTCTACAATGTTGGGGAACGTGACAAAGAACAGAGCTCCTGCCCAGGAAAGCTTCCAGCAGCAAGGCATGAATGGATAAATTATAGGAGAAAATAATAGCGACAGGTACCATCTAGGCAAAAGAAAAGCAGCATGTGGTAATTGGAGCTGGAACGCTTCACGGAGCAGCTGCGTTTCAGGAGCTCTCCGAAGGAGGGAAAACGAAGGCTGGGCAAACCTAGAGCGGCTATTGCAGGCACGTGGGTGGTAAATAAACTGTCTGAGGCTGTGGAGTCAGGTTTAGCCTTGAGTGAAATATTGCAGGCGTTGTGGAAACTCTTAACAATAAGGATTTCTAATGAAAATCTTGACAGACTTTTAATGATACGACTGCTCCCTGGAGGCTGTAATAAAAAGGTGAAGCTCGTAACGCTTTGGGCTGTCCTGCCTGGTTGGTGCTGCCAGCTTTCACCCTGACAGATTGAACTTTAGCTGTTCGATCCCCAGTCTGAAACGTTGCCAGGACGATATCGCCTCCGCTCTCCTCAAACATCTACTGGGTGTTTTTGAAATATCAGGCAATAGCCAAGGGCAAATAGTATCTGCTTCCATTCATCTTTCGTAACACCTCAGACCTCGTTGCAACGAGTAGCGAGAATAGCGAGAAACCTATTTCGTGCCAGGCTCAAAACTGTCTCTTCTCTTGCCAGGGGACACTTGAACTGGCTTCAGCTGGACCGCCGGGTGCTGGAACATGACTTCCCCAAAAAGTCAGGACCTGTTGTTTTGTACTTTTGTGTCAGGTAAGTCTGCGATGGCAAGGCCTTCCCATGGGATACAGCTACGGATGACCTGCTCCCCAGAGGCCATGAAATGAGACTGTTGGTTCCTCACGCCATAGAAACACCTGTGGACAAGCAAACACTTTTACAGAGGTTTCTTTTGAGACCTTTGGCATTGAAAACTCTTCTTGCACAAATGTAAATAAGTAGCCACACTAACAACCATAGCTGCCCACAGAGAAACATTCTGTGAGGGCAAGATCAGATGTTATGTCTTTTGTCTGTGGGTTTTGAACTTCTAGAAAATCCAAACTAGGCAGGGCTGCAGAACAAAGACCTCTTTCTGCCAAGATAATCAACCTGAGCCGGCCACCTGCAGGGAAAACACTCGCTTCCTCACCAGCAAGCCATCCGTTTCCTCTGGACTGTGCCCAGGGTGTGCATTATGTCAGGGACCAAATTAATCCTGGTATAGCTCTGTTGCATTTGCCTTCTGGATTCAACCACGTAACGGTATGATGAATTACCCACAAATAGCAAATTATGGCATTTTATGGCAACCAGTTGGCTACTGCATGGGCATAGAACATATTCATAGCCTGGATCAGACTAGAAAGGTTTTAGTGAGGGTTAAGGCAGTTTGGAAGAACTTCTTTTCATCTGGGAACTTTGCAAGGAGCTGTTAGTGTTTAGGAGCCACTAGAAGCTGCCGGTGCTCTTGTGCACAGTGTCTTTGCCTCCAAGGGAGATATTTTCTGAGAAAGCAAATTTGTTCTTGCAGCTTTAAAACACCCAGAGAGAGGCCGGGGGTTGGGATGGCATATGTGCAAAATTAAGTTGAGGGTTTTGACTTACTCTTAATGGATAGCTCATGTCTAGGACTAGCCAGTGCAGTGTTACTGTGTCTTTTTCTGTTAGCCTTTCCGCTCCAGCGTTATATTACATCTGACATCACTCTCATTCATTCCATAGTACCCACAAAAAATTAAGACCTACTTTTGAGTGTCTTCCCCTGAGTGAAGCTTTTTTTCCCCCGCATAGTGATTGTCATTCATGTAACTTTAATTACAGGGGAGTCTTCTCAAGAGAAGAGACTCTTTGTTCTGTTATGTCCCCATATTTAGTGGTGGATGTATCTAAGGACAAATCAAGGCTGTGCAAAGCCCCATGACTCCAGAACTGGCCTGCTGTCTGTCCCAAGAGAAGAGCTTAGTCTACATTTTGGGTGCTTCAAACCATAAGGGTAGATCCAGAGCCGAACATTTCCAGTGTATATGATCCACATCCACCTGTGCTTAGAACTACACAAAACCGTTGGTGCTCTTCTGCAAAAGTGTAAGACTTCTAGGCAAATTTAGAAAAAAACCAAACTCATTAAGAACAGAGCAGCTCTGTTACCAAGCATCTCACCTAGGGGCCAAATTGAGGAGTCCGTACTAGGGTAGAGATCCCACGGGAAGCAGAGAAAGCTCTGACTGAGCAAGAGCTAAGTGCAGATTTCAGGAGTGGAACTGCTAAATGTGCGAAAGCAGCTGCTGCTGAGCCACTCTCATATTCATTTCAAAGACCACTCAATGAGCATAAATATTGCCATCCGTATTGTTTTACGAAAGTTGGCAGCACAGTGGAGACAAGTCATTCTAGCAGGATCTTAGCCAAGAGACATCTTAGGACTATGGATCCGTATAACAGTTAGTAAATGAGTGACCTGTCCTCTTCTGGAATCGTAATCCATAGGGAAAATGCACTGGGGAAAAGTCAGCATTCAGTGACTGAAAACTGAGTGTGTGAAAACCAGACTGACGATGGGCTTATCCTTTTTTTCTGTGGTGGTAACGCGTGGATTGCCACAGTGAGTTACTGAACTGGACTGGAAGGCCAGATTTCTCAAGAGTTAGGAACAGGCATTAACTTACCATGGCTTTTCTACTGGTTTCCTTCCCCTGTGGATATCAGACGCTAGAAAGAAGTCGAAAATGTTTCCCAGCACTTAAAGAGTTCCCATGTCCATTGCCAAATCTGATCTGAGCAAAAGGCAATTGGAGAAGAAATCGACTCCAGCCAGCTGGCTGAAGTTGGAAAGGCCCCAGGTATCTGTTACCAGCGGTTCCAGTTCTGGCTTGGGAACTGAAGCTGAAGGAATGGCTGTGAAGGGACCCACGCCCAGACAGGGTTGTATTTTCACAATCTGGGGAGGCACGGCGGCTTCCAGACTCACCTGTACCACAAGCAGAATGCCCCCTCTCTCCCCTCCTGCCATGAGATTGAAAGCAGAGATAACTAACGCTGTACCATACCTAATTACAAATGAAACCTGTTTTAAGGGACTGGGTGCCCGTGACACCTACTATATCATTGGTAAAGGTTTGCCCGTGTTTGCAAATCCCTTTCTGGCATTACCCCTCCCCAGCATTGCAGCTGAGAAAGCTTAGCTTGGTGCTGGGGGTCCTAATTGGGGGGATAGTAATACAAGTAACTGGATGTGCCAGATGTTCATTACAGACAAATCTGTTTACCGCATCAGGATTTAGTAATCATGTGGGGTTTTCCCTCTAGTCAAAGTAAATGTACGATTCAAGCACACGGGGTAACTACGGAAGACATTAAGCTTCAGGCAAGAATTGTAAATGGCAGTTTGTGAAGAGAAGAAGCTACAGAGGAACCATTTTCACCTTTTATGTGACCATCAATTTTTTTTTTCCCTTAACATGCCTGCAGCAATGTTGATGGGCAGCATGCCCACCAAAGATGCTGTAGTTTTTAGATTGCTCTAAAAGTACATTTAAAGGAAGCATGCCTTTTTAAGCAAAGGCTTCTTGGAAGAACCATACTGAAAATAGTAAGTTTCACAAGCTTTGCAGCGTGAAATTCTCCTCCCTCATTCAAATCTCTGCAGCACTGTTGAAGCTCCATCTTTTGACACACATTTCCTTGGGGTTTGACGTTGTTGAACATCGATGTCCAGTGTCTTTACTCTCTTCTGTAATCAAAGACCAAAAATTTCACAGGACTGTGTCAAGGGAGGATTTTATAAGGAAGTCCTCAGCATTAGGTCGAAAGAAATTGCATCTGCCCTCGTAGTCTTGCACAGCTAACTGAAGCCTCTCTGTCCTCAGGTTGTCATCTAGTGCTTCTCTGGAAGCTTTCCACTGAGAACAACGTAGGAATCTAGGAAGCAATCAGAACTGCTTGGGCAGCTGTGAACTGCCCCATGGCTATTCTTGTGCAATATTATTTTATGAGTCTCTGCTAATATCCGTTTATATAGCTTTAAAGCTATACATGAAAGCAAGAGGGAGTACCATGTGTCTTGCAGGGGAGGTGGGATGTCTGGAGGATGAGAGCAATATTAGTTCTCATCTTAGAATTAGCTTCCCCTCTTGGGTTTCTAAAGCCCGGGTCACTTGGTTGTTGGTGAAACTCATTCCCTCCCTCAGAGGGCTTAACAGGACAGATAAACCAAGCCAGATGAGAGTCACAGCTAAAGTCCGGGAGAAGCAAAGGATGGGGATGAAGGAAAGAGGGATTGCTTGACTAGTTGATTTTGCAGAGGTGTTTTGAGACCAGAAGAGGACAGTGAAATTGTACTTCACAAGATGAGCTGAGCGGCAAAAGGTGGGAAACGAAGCGAAATGAGCAGGTCAGAAGAAAACAGAGTTAGCAGGGGTTCAGATGAAGGTTGTTATACTTTCGGCAGGGAAGGAAGCATTTTGCTCCAGCTCACACAGGCGGGACAAGAAAGGCAAAGTTACTCCCTTTGTGTAAATCTTTGAGGTGAGAGAGGACCAGAGCATAGACATGCTGTTTGCTCATGGAAAGCAAAGTTGGCCAGGCTTCGCAGTGAATTCTCATCCTCAAACAATGGCCTTGTGGGATTAGCAATCCTTCGCTAGGGAACCACCAGCATGGGTCTGATCTCTTTATCTGCTGGGTGTTTGTCATGCTGTTAATTTATATGAACAAGCTCAACAAATAAAATTCACTTCACTGGTGGATCTTTTCCCAGGAATGAGTATGTCTGTTCTCAGGGTAGCTCCACCAGCTAAATAGTGACAATTCACTGCAGAAGTTGTCACGCTAAATCAGAACATCTCTCACGTGGAAAGGCTTTTATTTTAGAAAGGCATGGAAAAAATGTGAAATAAATCCTCAGTACTCAAACACACTGTGGGGCAGAGTTTGTATCTATGGCCCGGCAGCATTCCCACAAAGGAATGCCTGTGTCCAGCAATGTCTGGCATGTTTTCATACGCACTGGCTAGGCTGCAGTCAGCATGGGGGCTTCAGGACTCTCAATATTGAGGCCAGATGTTTTGCCAGGTTACCACAGTTACTACAGAACAAACTGGCCTTAGAGATATAATGAAACCAGCACTGAAACACGGAGTGCAAAGCTCACGTGTGCCATTGCTTCCTTCAACCTGAAGGAACCCAGCTCTGCGTGCACGGGTGATGGTCCAGGTGCGAGGCCGGTGGGACAGATGTCTGAGATGGAACTCACCACACCAAACCTGAGCTGTTTACCTGGTAGGCAGCTCCACATCTGGGCTAATTAGCACAGCCTCCCTGTATAACCACTGGAAAAGAACAGGCTCTTTTCAGGAACAATTCACCCGACTTATTTTAGATGAGTGCTTTGGAATTCAGTAAATTACAGTCTAAAATACCTATGTCTCTTCTCTGACCTCAGACCTCTGCTCAAATGTAGGCATCTACATTGTAGCCACCTCTTTTCACCTGATGAATCCCCTCTGTGTGCATCAAGGGCAGCCGATAAAATCAGAATTTCAAACAGGGCTGACGCAGCTGGGGCTGAGGAGGCATTTCCCAGCTACAAGGTTCTGTCTGGCTACCTGAACAGAATTGGACCAGATCTCAGCTGCTAATGAGGCCTTATGCTATTTTAAGTTTTTCAGCCCTCCTTTATACCCAGTCTTTAAACCTGGATTCCATGGGGAAAA
>VXBO01001947.1:0-23300 GCA_013400135.1 Rhinoptilus africanus
GAAAAAAACACATCAATAGAGCCAGGAAGGCTGGTTAGAATATTTTCACTAAACTTTTAAAATTTATTCTTTTAAACCTTCATTAAAAAATTGAGTAGTAACTGTCATCCTCACGTTTTGTCAAATCATTCTTTAGCACCCAACCTCCCTCTGTAAACAACAACAGGTATACAATATACTGATGTTTTTCAAGGTCAATTTTCTCAGCAAAAAGCAGTGAGTTGAATTGTGGGTAGTCATTCTCAATGCTGTACAACCTTCCTTGCCCTTCTGCGATTCACTTAAAATGCTTTGATATTGTAACTTTTCAGTCAAACAAGTGGAAGAAATGAGAGGTATTTATCTTATTGGGGTGTATGACAGGGAGACAACAGGACTAAAGTAGCATGTTGATTAGTTGTACAGATATTGTGTCCTGGGCAATAATGCTCTAAGAGCAGAAATAAGAAGTTATTATAAAGATGAGTAAAAAACCAACAACATATAGTTGACTTCTTACATACCCAATCATGAACAAGCAGAAGTTACTCCCCATTACATGGGTATAAAGCTCAAATCACCTATATAATTCCCAATATTTTGAAAGTAAAATAAACTTATAATGGTAAATCAAGCTTACCCATAAATATTACTCTTTAGAAACTGCAACTGAAGTAGGTTGAATTTGCTGAGTATGGTCTGTGTGCTGTGATACTCCATACTGTTTGCCCTAGTGTATTACTATTTGCTATGTTTCACTTCAAACACTCCGATCTCTTCCCGAAATACTGCTCTCATAAAATCACGTGAGTTTACCCATGTGAGTTTCACAAAAAGGGTTTGATCAAAAGTCAGAAGTACTCTCACTGAATTCACACTCAGTGAAATGCAGAGGATTGCTAAAAGTCTTGCAGATTCTGCTCTCCCCTAAATATCTTCTGTTTCTTCCTAATCCTTGTTCACCTTTACTCAAGATACCTTTGTAGCTTATAGCAATTCAATGGCTGAATTTATTTCCTCCTTTCAGTTCTGTCCTACCTTTAAGCAGTCCTTGATTTGATTTGATTTCAGATCAACTGTTCAACTTCACATCCAAAGGACTCAATTAGTTTATTGTTTTAGTGCTTGTAACAAGGACTCTGTATTCAGAAATTATACATGTAAAATAATAAAATGTATCTTGATTTCTTAAGATAGCACTTTCTATACTTTTAAATAGATGTGGAATGGCCCATCTGGCAGGCAACATAAGTCTTTCCTGGAGGAGGCACTATGTAACACTTTTTATTACCTACTGATGACCAAATGCACACTGTTTTAAACAGTATTCATTTCCAGTAAAACATCATTTGGGTTTCGGATACTAACTTATGGATCTTTTATGCTACATTTTTAGACAAGGACAAAATGATACAAAAACCTTAGCACTTTCAGAGATATGAACTTCCGTTGTGAGTATTTGTATTGGCATAAGGCTGTTGTGTCCCATCCTAAACACATACGTTCCCATATGTCATTTCTTCCCAAGTTTATGGGATCTGTAGAATGCATATATTTTACAAATTAATTCAAATTTCAATTTCTTTCTCCCAGTTTTTAAATCAGCTTGTATTCCTTGCCTGGAGAAAAGCAAAATTACAAGTACATGTACCTCCAACAATGTTCCACAGATTTGGTGGTAAAAATCAGCCTTGATCAAACTGTATAATCTTAAAATAAACCCAGAACTTCACTGTTAGTTTCACTCTGCTTTATAGATACACTTGTGAGAACAGTATGGGTGTATCTATGCCTATGTATCTCTCTCTATTTCTTTACCTTTCCATAGCTCTTTAAACCCAAATATTGTCAGGCCTGGAGAGGCTCTGCCTTGTGTTCTGGAAAAAGCTATGAAGAACAGCACAGCAAATCACTAATTGGTATCAGAATTCAAAGCCTAGTTTGAAGAAACTAAAGAGATCCATATATGGGTTTGGATTTAGTTTTCTTACTAGCATAATTGTTAAAACTTTAAGCTTTACTCTCTATTTAATTGAATGTGCTCCAAATCTTTCTGCCTTCAAAAATTTTGAGACTTTCTTCACACAAAGAAACATTAGCTATGCTACAACATCTACCTTGTCACACTGCAGACAAGATGCACAGGAAACAAATCAAACCACTAATATTCAGGTATGCGGAGTTTTTTTATATTGCTTTTTGTTGTGCTTCTCTCACTCTTCACTGCACATTTGCTATGTGCCTCACAACTCTCTAGGGAGGGGGAACTGATTGCAAACGTACTGATTGTCAAGTTCTTTGTTTTGAGTTTTGTTGTTTTGTTTTGTTTTTTAACCCAGAAAACGTCTGTTGTTTTTCACTAGTCTATAAGCATTCACACTTTTGAGATAATTTTGACATAATTTTCTAAAGGCTTGGATTTCTCAAACTATTATTAACTTCAGTAAATCTTCCTGGAGTGGGAGGAAACTTTCTGGTAGCAGTCTCAAATGAGTAAAACTCGTAGTTGTGCTACTTTGATGAGCAAATGAACTCCAGCTGAAATCAGAATGTTCTCTTGTAAATGGGATGCATAAACTGTTGCAAATTCAGGGTGTGTGAGCACCAGTGACTTTAACAAGCCCAAGAGCAGCAGGAGATTCCCTAGTATCTCTCCACAAACTGGAATAATCACACAGTACTCGTTTTTAGAAGATGAATTTTCTAAATAGAAGCTGTTTTGGTCATTAGACCTTGAGTTTAAAGTACAAAGTCACTGTAATACCATCAGGAGCAGCTAAAAGTACTCTGCATGACCTAGAAATACATATAAGATGAATTATTTCACATATCAGTGAAGAATGACCATTACATATCAGCCTCAAAAACACACTATAAAGGTAGATGTTCTACTTAAATTTTGATAAAAGAATTAAACTGAATAAAATCGTTATCCCTACTTGTCCTTTAATTAGTGTTAATTTACAACAGTCTTTCTCTCCTGCTACCTGTGAAAATGAAAAAAAAGACACCTCTTCCACCCCATAAGCCTGTGTGGAGAATTAAATCAATTAAATAATAAGTGAATTCTGCAGTGAAATCACAATTATATATGGCTAAAATTTCTGCTTGATACTATCAACAATGATGAATAAACCTTAACATGCAGGTGATCTATTTTTCAGTGAACAAAACACCGTGAGCTCATGTCCTATTTTCCTCCTTGTTCCTTTACCATTTTCCTTTCCAATCTCTTCCCCTCGCTGGTAGTCAGCAGTCAATCTGACTACTTCCATAAGAAAAGTATATTATGTAAATCAGAAAGAAAAAAAGAATAAATTATAATGGTCAAAAGGCACACATAATTGATTAGGGAAACAACAATAGTAAAATAATAGTATTTTTATATGAACATTAAGTAAAGCACCTTCTCCAGCACTGACTTGGTGTTCCTATCTTTCTAACAAACATCTCATTGGCACTTTGCATCCTCCTTTTGTATATTGTTCAGTGTCCATCCTTTGATATGCTTTGAAACACAATCCCCCAAACCCATTCCTGAGTAAAGATTACCATTGCTTAAATGAGGTGTGTTCCTGCATCCCACTGTTACTGGCCATCATTCAATCTTCACATCTTTGCTCTGAAACAGATATAGTGAATAAGAATCTTCCTTTCCCTCCGTGAACATTATTTTCTCTATGAACATTAATTGTGGGCATGAACACACAGTCATACATACGCACCTTGTATGACAGTATGCATGTCTATGTGTATGTATGTACATGTATGTATACTTATGCACAACAGGTACAGTCATTATGCAGATGCTCCGTTTCTCCTGACACCTCTTACGCTGGGGCAACACCTTGCAATGATTCATTTTTTTAGTGTCTTATTGAAGAACTTGAAGCCAAGACATGGTGATGGATGTGGGGTTACTGCTTAATTCAGCTGTAACAAGTTCTTTTGGTTGGTGGAGGCTCCCTTGCACACATTTAGAGGAGAAGGAAACCCAAGCTCAAATGCATTTGGCCTTACCTTGGACCTTACCTTGGGCCTGTTCCCCATTTCTTCTGTACTGTCTGCTTTCACTTCTCAGTTATGCAACTGGTTAGGTTATGATAGTTTGTTTTTTTCCTTTCAGATCATGGTGTTTAATCATAAAAACAGAGAATTTTACCATGCCTCCTCCAACTCGATTTTAAAAGAATTTTAATTAAAAAGAACAAAATGCCCCAGAGACAGCGAGAGAGAGAGAGAGGTTATGAATACACATTAAGGAAAGCTCCTTACCCGGGTTGTGTTTCTTTCAATTCACCAGTAGATGGAAGCAGAGAAGCTCTTCCCCCATGATCCGCAGATAACCGAGATGTTTAGTTTTCCTTCCGAGCAAATACTCATCTAACGGTCAAATGAGTGAAAGAAATTGAGACACTGTGTTTTCATTTTGATTCATATCTAATGAAAAAGCTATATGGCATTACAGAGAACAAAAGGTACTTTTCTATTTGAATAGTAATATTTTCTTCTGGAGTGTATTCAGTATTCTAAATTTATCATTATTTCTTTCTATCCTATTGAACAATTTTTAAAAAATTCAATATTCATCACTCCAGGTACTTACAGTACTAAAAATAAATGCTTACAGTTAATCATAGTTATAAGTAATTCCCAAATCAGATGTGAAGTATTACTGGATGACTTCAGTAGGATGGAGTTTCATTTCATGTGCTGGTGTAGTGACACGATCAGCTATGAGGAATAAAACCAAATTCTCCTTTGTGGGGCATTCAGTCAGCACACAAAACCCTACATACAAAATTTTAATCTCCAAACTGCAAAAAATAACAAATTCAAAACAACTGTGCAGCATATCAGCAACTCTAATATTAAAGTCAGTCTCTTGCAGACTAAA
The DNA here is from genome assembly GCA_013400135.1 of Rhinoptilus africanus. Classification (NCBI taxonomy): domain Eukaryota; kingdom Metazoa; phylum Chordata; class Aves; order Charadriiformes; family Glareolidae; genus Rhinoptilus; species Rhinoptilus africanus. The sequence goes on from VXBO01001947.1 coordinate 4,877, forward strand.
GGTTTGACCTACAGTCCACTGAAATCTAAAGAAAACTTCTAGTGAATCTGAAGTTATCAAGCTCCTGTCGAGAAATAAATTCCACAGAGAAGTTTCCTTATGCTCTATTCCTTTGAATATTCAGGACATTATCTGCATTTATTGCAATTCTGATATTAAGGAATTTTTATGTACAAATGAACAGGTTGAGCATGCTGGCATAATGGAAAACAATGATGGGACAATATTACCCTCTTCCTTTCAGAAGAACATTATCCATTCAGTTTTCTGAAAGATACCATCTAAGGCAAAGTTATTCCCAAAATGTGAACTATACTATAGGTTAATAGCATCCTCTTCTTTGTCTTCCTTTATTTCAAAATACATGCTTGTAATGCTAGCTTTCAACCACCTGATACTTGGCTTTGTTGTCAGTATAACATTAAGATGAATAAGTAAAGTCTTCACCCCCATTGGAGTTGTTATTCCTGCCCATCTGGGAACAGAATAAACGATACATAAGTATACTGATTTATAGAATTAAAGCCCTTTTTGAAAGCATAAGAGCTAGAGACTTTGCTTTGTTTAACAGAAGCTCACATTTTGCAGAACTCTGCAAAATATGGAGAAAGAACCTCAGGGATTTCACGTTGCCTTAATGTGCAGTGAATCAGAGCTGTAACTCATATTAACTCTAATATATTGTGCATCACTGTGAGAACAGAGTCCTAAATTCTGGGGAGATGTGAGTATTTTGTGTTGGCCTTTCTCATATGTCAGGACACAGCATTATCCATTGGGCCAGGTCATAACTGCCTAATTCTCTAAGGCTTTATGCCTCCATGTAGTATCTCAGCACCTTCTGCATAAAATCAATTGCATTAATAATTGCATGTATTTCCAGCGGGTAAAAATACTGCTTACTTTTTAAAAGACACTGTCTAGCAGTATGAACCTATGCAGGGAGGAAATAAATGGATAATTCAATATGAAAATGTTTAGTAGGCAGTATTTTACATGGGTTTTCGCAATTTTATTTGGATAATACGAAGCTAGTATTAATCTTTCATTTGAACTATATTAAACAAAATCCAATATGTCCTTCCTTTTCTAAAAATGAGAGATTCACTGAGTTATAACAACAAAAGAACTGTAGGATATTTTTATGTCTTCATGCTTGTGTCCATGCCATCAACTGACAAGAGGTTTTAGTACTTGTTCTAAGTTTGCTGTCTTCTTGCTATTTGAAGAGTCAGGGCTGATACTTGAATTCAGGGAACAGAAGCAGCCTCCAACATGATGTATTTCCATCCAAAGACTTCTGCTGGAACAACAGAAGAAGGGAAACATGAATTTTTCTTAATCATCCTGAGATAGCAGTTTGCAGCTCCTGCAAAACACATGATTTCTGAAGTGAGTGCAAAGTGAGGCAGCTTGCAGATTCTTAAGTACCTGGGCATACAATCATAGATATTATTCACATATTTCCACTGAAATTGTGTTAAACAGAGTAACTAAAGCCCCATAGCCATTTCAAAAGAGAAGATGAAATATAGAAATAAACTGTGAGAGGTTTTGTGATTAGCAATTTCTCCAAGCTTATTTTCAGAAATATCATTCTTGAATCACAATGAATGGCCCAGGTACTTGTTGGAAATAAGTGGTTATTCTTTATGATTTTGTCCATCACTCCTTGAGCATGAATTTATAATGAGAACTTTTATTTATGGATAGACATATTCCTCTGTACCTTTCTGGTTAAAAACAATATAATTTAACACAATAATGTCTTTTTGATGACTTCAGAACTTTTCAAAAATATTTGTCCTCAAAATCTCTGCTAGCCACAGTTTTTCATATGGNTCTCATCTTGGGCTGTGAATTTTAGCCTCTACTCATTTGCTTACACAGTTATAAACAACTTTATGAGATCTGAATACTTAGATTCTTGTTACAAGTCGTAAAATCTCAAACCGAAGTTCCCCTTTAATCATATTACCCCTGTTTGATACTTTGTCAAATGAGCTCAAGGTTCTTTAAATATCAGAATGCCAAGCTATCAAGTACAGATATAAAGGAAACACATATGGTGTGAAGTAGGAACTGGGCATATGGAAACCCTAATTAACCCAGGCAAGTGAAAAAGCAACAGCTGGAGAAACAGAAATAGGATCAGTACTGTTCCTTGGGAAACTGGGTTTCAAATCCAGTTGGATAAATGAAGGACTGGACCTGCGCTTCCTGTTTCAATTTAGACACTCCTCAAAACTGTGTCAGTGATAAAAGTTGGTTGCCTCATCCTTATTTCTATGAAACAAGTATGAAATTATGAAATTTTATTTTATGATTTCCATAAAAACTATTTTGCAGACTCAATCTGAATGCCTGGGTACTTAAGTGGTGACTAAAACATCCAATTTTGACCCTATGAAAAAAAACAACAGGGAAGGGTCATATTGAACCACAAAAAAGCCACAAATGTAGTCGCTGCAAAACAAAATGAAAGGTAACTGCAATGTATCGTTCCTAGTAACTATTCAAAATTTCAGAAACTTGCCTATGTCATCTACACATTTTCACAAATCCTTTTTAAACATTTTTAATTAATTTTAAATACATTACTTTGCTAGTAAATTAAACATATTTGGGACATTTTTTCAGAACTTTAGCCCTACAGAAGCTGTAGTAAATTTGTCATTAACCTGCTGAAGTACTTAAATGTCAGGATCCTCAAATGTCAAGATCACATACTTTATTATTATTTTTAATTTAATATAATATTAATGTTATATTTATTGTTCCAGTTGCTTCTCACGTGTTTACAAACAGATGTATTTAATTTCTCATATCTATGTTATTAAGATACTGTACATATTGTACATGTACACATGAATAAACCTTTTTCATATATTTAAATATACTGTAGAGACTTTAGGGAGTCAATTATCCTTTTATTATTTTTGAATTTTAATATAATTGAATATTGATATCAAAGAAATATAAGGAAAGATATGTCGCAAAGCATTTTAGTTACACAATCTAATAAAAACTCTCAGCATCCACCTTCTCAAGTATTCCTTAAGGCAAGCTATCAAACATATGTATACCTAAACATAAATGCCACACTTCTGATTTCCAGTTGTTTCCTTCGATTATTAATTCCCATTATCAATAAAATATTCAAAAGATATAATAGCAAGTATTTTCAGTAGGTATTTCTCCATGATTGAATATATTATCCTTCTTAGAAAAAAGTTGTCCTCCAAAACTACCTTAAGGAGAAGTAATCAGTCCTTTATTTATTTATTTTTAAAAGTGCAAAGTGAAAGTTTGGTTTCTTGTACCCTATTCTTACTTTTGCAAATATCCTCCTTTAGTATATGTATGCATATGATTTGTCATTTCACTTTACTACAACACTGACTCTTAGTAATGTTTCTATTTGTGTAGAAAGCTCTGCATTGACCATCTGAATTTGCTGCTTTTGTTCTTTCAAGTTCTTTCTTGGTTTAGTTTGTTTTGTTTTCAAGGAGGTGTTTCTTGACAAGATAGGGAACAAAAGTGGAAAAAACTGACAGAATTATTTCAGCGTAATAATAACTTTTTTTTAAAAAAAAGGAGAATAAAAAGAATCATATTATATATTCAATGCAACTAAGAAAATGATTTCCAAGTAGCTAAATAGGCAATTTTTGTTTGCTTTTATGTTTTTTAAAATTATTAAAAAGAAATTAAAATATAAACTACAAATATTGAAAAAGAGTATTTTCTCTCTCTGATCCTTCTTTTTGCAGAGGGATACCACTAGAAAAATTCTCTTATAAATAAGTAGAAAATATATTGACAGAATGCACTCTGTCCATTGCATATTTTTGGACTTGAGCTTTTTTCTTGCAATGTGAGCTCAATAAGGATCTTTTCCCCTCTGATTCCTGACACAGAAATATATTGTAGGCTCTGGAATGTAAATCAAGTAAAATTGATGTGCTGTGGAAGGCCTGAGGCTTGACCAAATTAACAGCACAGCTGGATCTTTTACAAGTTCTAGGAAAACTGGATGACACATTGCATATGCACCGTATCTTGATTCCCCCCTGGTAGGGCACAAGTAAACTCTACAGCTCTTCACTGGATGCCTTCCAAGTTCAGAATTGGACTGGGGAGAGACTAGTGACACTGTCAGAGGGAAGCATTTCTGGGTAGAAAAGCAATACAAGGTAAGGCTAAGAGGTTTTCAAATAATTCAAATGATAGTATCACTGGGAAATGACAGCACTCCTGTCTTAGCTCTCTATGCTAAGAGTGCACCAACATATTTTCTACTACTTCTTTTTTTGGTGTTTTTTAGAGCACAGTTAATGATTATTTTGAAAATTCAGGATAAATCACTGCTGAATTTTTTGCAGAAAAGGATGGATGAATGGTTTGAGAGTTTAGCTTGAAATATGCAGACTCTGTAAATCAGATGACCAGTTCTGTCTCCTAGGGTAACAACTGCATTATGTAGTGATGAGGTAAGAGTTAAGAGATTCTTTCATATAGGATTGAAGTCCAAGAACTCTAAACTCACTAGGCATTCCACAGGTGTTTTTCTTCTGAGAAAATGATTTTTCTCTAAGTATTTGTCCTCTGAATGTCTGGTACTTATCTGCAATCTTTGTGCATATTGAAAATATCAAATGGTTTCATAGAGCGGTATCAGTCCCTTTTATTTCAAGTTTTGGGTTTTTTTTCTTCTTTATATTTTATGATAAATCTAAGACTGTCTTCAATTAAATAACATAGAACCAGAGATTTTCAAATAGTTATTTTAATAAATATTTTCATGCCGTAAGAGGGTCACATCTCTATGTACTTTTCTATATACAAACTTCTTCTTGAAGTATGTCAATGTGATACTGATTTCTGTAGAAATGGTGTAGATAAATAACTGGGAAAAAATAATACAATCTCAAAATAAGAACTAATTGAAGATACTCTTCTCAATAATGTACTCATAATTAGTTCGTATAAACTCAAAACACTATTCCTCATGTTCAGAAACAGCAAGTATTTCCATATTAAGTACTCAAATTCTTTCAAGACCTTTTAATACAAGTTAGAATGGGAAGAAATAAATGAGAGGTTTTTTTCATGGCCTATGTTCTTTCTTTTGCTGTCTTTTCAGGAAACAGAAGAAATATTTTATACTGCCACTTCTTTTAGTGGTTGTATTGAATTTTGATGATACTTACAGCCTTGGAATTTTCCTTGACAGTAAGAAAGAAGCCAATGTGGTGGAAACTGGCTATATCATAAACATGATGCTCTTGGAATAAAGCTAATTTAAGAGAAAACAGATAATCCTTTCTCTATCAGTATCAATCCAATATCAATGGACACTACAATGTTTCTGATGGAAGTATTGACTCCATCTAAAATCCAGAGAAGAAACTAAACCTTTCTGCCATTCATTTGTGCTCCCTTAAGAGGAAGAACCTAAAGATAATCAGTGTTGAAAATTTATAAAACAGGATACACCTAAAACAGAATAATAAATAATACTAAAAAGAGAGCAATGCCAGCAAAGCCCTCAGCTTATCAGAATCTCTGAAAGTTTTTAAGTACCTCTGGAAACTCAATAGACTCTTTTATACACTCTCAGTTTCCCATTGATTTTCTCTCAAAGCTTCTTGTTTAATATTACTCTCTACCTTCTTCCCACCATAGAATTCATCATTGCCTGCATTTTTTAAAACTTAAAACTAATCTGACACTGTGAAATAAAAACTGAAGACTAATTAGACCATCTCCAGATGATCTGACTGTATCACAGAGGTTATTACTGAGACAAAAAGCTCGATCACAATCAGCCTTGGGGTGAAATATCCATTATATTACATGGAATAAAGTGTCTAGCATCACTTAATAGCTATCCAAGAAGGATTTTTAAAAATGTCTTTATTTTTCTCTGACACAGTGGTGGTATCACCTAACCCCAAGATACTTTTAGTTATGTAGAATAAAGTATAGGACTTTCCGTTGGAATAACATCTAAGGCCTATGTTTATTATAACTTATGTTGTAAGCTTAATTTAGGGTTCCAGAAAAAAAGATAAAAATCAAAGCTTTAGCTAGGTTTCATGCATAAAAATGTATTGCTTTCCTTTAAGTTACCTCAGGTATTAATAAAACTAACCAGTTACATTCCAGTGAAAACTGCAAATTGAAAAAGTATTTTTGGATATATGAGACAATCAGAAGATAAATATTTGGATAACTATTAAATTGGCGTTTGCATTCACCTACTGAACACATGCACAAATGTGCAGAAGTATAAATACAGAAGCAGAACTTTCATGCTTTTACTTGCATAAACATATGTAATAGAATCTGCAAATGGTAACTAAGAGAAAGAAAGGGAGCTTCAGTCTGCCAAAATACAAATCAGTCCTGCAAGTTTCTCTAAGGTCCACCAAATTTCTAATTTAAGTTAGAAGATATGTCTGTCTCCTGTATTTGTTTCATTTAATTTGTTTCATTTAATGCTCATTTAGAGAAAGAGTTTTATTCCATTTAGTAGTTGGGTTGATTCCAATAGGCTTAATCAAGGCATATAATTTACACTCACGTTTAAATTCCTAATGATCTAACATTCCTAAAGATACTCATTCACTTGCTCAAATATAAGGATGTGAATGTCAAGCGCCATTTGAAACACTTCACAATGTGTAATACAGCACCACGAAGCTACTGGGTACTACACAGGACTTGTAGGGGACCCATATTGCTCTGGCTCAGCAGTTAGAAGACTGGTAACATGCCCTCATTGCCAACATCCATCTCAAGAGACATTAGTGGCCCATCTTAAAGCAATTGAATCAAGTCTACAGTGTCTGAATTTCTTTTATAATTAAAGAAGAGAGAAAAGTGCCTTTGAAAGTCTAAAGACGAAGTTTATCCTCTTAATTTAGTTGCCAAATCTTAGTTAACAAATTTTCCTTTTGGAAGTATTCAAAGACACATATTTATATGCACTGACTGCACCAGAACTTGGAAAGTCTGTAGACATAGATTAAATGTCTAGGTAATGCAGAGAGGATCTCATCTCAACCTGTGCATTTCCAAAGGAAGACTGTAAGCTTATCACTTTTCATTTTCAATTATGCCGTTGTCATCTCCAATTGCAAAATAATTGGATGCACCATTTTCTTTATCAATAACCATTTTCCTCAATATAGAAATATTTTATTAAGTTTTACTTTTGCTTTGAGCAAGAATTTTCTTCAGTCTTTTTGATAATTTATCAGTAGGACAATCAGTAAAGAAAATGTCAACAATAATAAAGTAACAATTAAATTTCCTCCCAAAGTGCTNATGCACTTTTTCTTTATTTACTGCTTTCTATTGTTTTCTAATGTGCACTTTTAATTCTGAGTGCAATTTTTCCATCCTTGCTAAACTCAAAAAATTGCATAAAATATTTATTTGATTTCAGTACAGTTACCTGGACTAAAGTTCTCCTTGGTGTGGCTTAAAGAACAACAGAATAACTTGACCTATTTTGTTAAGAAGTACAATATGATTATCAACCCTGAATGCCTGCTTTTTCTAAGACCTGTGGGAAACAACTTCTGGTTTTTGAAGATGGCAAAATGCTACATAATGAATCAGATGAAATTCCAAAGTGCAAGGGACACAAATGTTCATACAGGTTAATTAATCCTTCAAAAATATTAATTTGTTTCTTTATTTTGTATTTCTTTTTTATCTAATTTGTACTAAGAAACAGAGTAGTTTAACTGATGTGAATTTATTTTACCTAAATGAGCTAGCTTTTGACATGTGAGATAAATTAATTAAAGGTACCCATAAAAATTTGACATGTTACAATCTATTGTTGCTGTATCCATGTACAGCCAAATTTTCAAAGTGATTTAGGAGTCTAAATATGCAGCAAAGCAGTCAAGTCCCATTCAAACGCTTAATTCTCAGTAGTATCTGGTAGGAACTAAGTAAGTACATGTGAGTTAAGAATTTAAAAGCCCTTGTGCTTCTGCGCACAAGTAATTGCAAGGGTGAGGTTGTTATTCATTTATACACTTTTAAAGTCTCACTAGAGGCCTATCTGCACCTGAATAAAGACCTTTGAAAACTACGCTCTTAGGAGGCTAAGTTAATGCCTGTATCTCTTGAAATAAGAATTATGCTCTGAATAAAGGTGAGATGCAATTCACCTAATTTAGTCCTCAAAGTTAGATATCCATGCATGGCATTCATCCCAACTTTTTCTTCAAAGAGAAGAAACAGAAAGACATGACTCCTGAGGGTGATTCATCCTATCTTAAGACCAATATTTAAGGAAGGTAGGGTAAATTGTCCTCAAGAGAAGTCTAACTCCTTCCTTTCTAACACATGAAGGAATTCAGTTAAGTTCCTTAAGGCTACATGCTTAACTTCTGGACAGTGAAAGATTAGGTGAATCCTGCCCTTTACTCTCTAGGACACATCTTCAGAAGAATTTATTACTTTTCTTGGTGTCCCTCTCACAAACAGATTGCCCTGGTACATCCATCATTATGTAAATACTAATTATCTAAGGTACTGTAATTTGTTACTGTGATCTTAGAAATATTTTACATTATGTTTATCTGATTGCAAAATATACCGTGCAAGGTAACTTTGCCACTTTTTTTCTCCTAACTCCTGTTGCTATCTATTGACTGACATCAATATCGACTGAACAAACAGTATAGAAAATTGTCACAATGGGTTTACAGTCAAAAGTCCTCACGTAAGACTTAAGTCTTAAATTTTTGGTAGTAAATCTGTATTGGAGAAAATGCCAGCCTTTCAGATAATTAATTAGAAATAACGGTTTGCACATGCAGGCCAAAGACAGGCAGGCATCCCAACAGAGGAACAATTGGATTCCATGAGGTGTAAAATATTTCTCAGTGATAATACACACTGTAAATCATAAAATCCACCCCTTACCATGGTGTTTATTCTGTATTCAAGTCAAGTTTAACACCTGGAAATATTGAAACCCTCCTTTTTTAGTCTCTATCGAAACTAACTATAGTTATGAGTCTCTATTTTTACTCTTTTTTTTTTTTTTTTTTTTTTTTCCAAAAGAGTCAATTGTTGCCCTGGCAATGGCAGGATTTATGGTCTGTACACAGGACTTGAAATTTTTGGATATACACATAGTAAAGATACACTAAAATTCAATAGATGCTATTTACTATCCTTAATTTTTATAACAGTGAAACCAAACACTGAAAATATTATACATAAATAGCCAGAAATTTAGGTAAATGCTTTTATTTTATCTCATTGACAACTCTAACAATGTAATTGAAAAGATTACTCTTTCAGGTGTTCATAATGAATTTTGATGCCTGCAACCAAAGCATTATATCTATTTTTAAATAAGTTTACGTTTATTGGTTTTTATGGGGTGAGAGGGAACAGATATGAATCCAAACTGCTGGTAGCTAAAGGAAGAACAGGAGACTGTAAAACTGATGTCTGAACAAGTAAGAGTGCAAGTAACATATATCTGGAGTTGATAGATGATTGGGTTACTTGCAATTCTGAATCGTCAGTTGCATCTTTTCCACAGCACAGAAGACAGTGGCAAGTTATCACCACCAGAGTCCCTGTTGAGAACATGTTCTCTCACATGTCAGTGTTTTTCCATAATGTAATTCTACAGATATTATCATTTAATTGACAAAGTAAACACCATGCAACATAGGTAGATCTACCAAAACAAATTTAAAATAAGCATGGTTAACACAGGGTAATGAATCTGACAATTCCGAAGGCTTAAGACTCCTCTTCTTGTCAGTTGTGACATGCAAGTACACGTTATCTTTATTCACTTGGTATAAGTGTCTCATAGCCAACAAAGGGAAAACCCAGATCATTCACTTCTGTCTGTAAAGTTCAGTCAACAATATTTCCTGCCTCATTTTGATTGTAGGGAATCCTCCAGAGAACAGAATTTCAATTAATCAATCCCTATACTACTTTAAAGTTATATTATTCTTTCATTTCAGCAGGGAAAATATTCCAACAAGGTCCAGGATATTATCAAAGGCATTCCAGAAGTTAAATTCCCTGGCAGACAGCTGTATGTTGAGAATAGTTTTAGTCCTCACTTTTGGCTATTTCAGATGAAAATCATCACTGTTATATTATTAACATAAAACAATTCAAGGTTTTTCCTAATATAATAAATTAAAAAATCAGAATTACGCATAGTGTTTTCCTTGTAATCTGAAAGTCAAAAGTAACTCTTAACCAAAAGATACAGCTTTTCAATTGCTTTGTCAACACCACAGACATCTCTTCTACAATTTACACTAAGTGCAGAAAGGTTATTATGTAAGACAAAAGTGAAATAATTGGCTCAAAGTACCCTCTTCCTTTTCTGAAATAGCTGCTATCTGATAAATTTGCAGTGATATTATATATATAAATTAATCCTAATGATGGAGATAAGCCTCTGCCAAATAGGCAGAATGGTGTAAATGTGAATGTGTGACACGTGGATGGGAATCCCAAAACCACAGTGCAGTTCCTGGACTCACTGATTTGTGAGGGCAGTGAGCCTTAAGAGGAAAGGCCAGAGTGGAGGTGAAGATAGATCAAATGACTGGAACGTTACCAGGGCTGAAGGGAACATCTCTGATAACTGTGGGGATGGTGGATAAATGTAAGGTGGACGGAACCAAGGAGTGTTGTTGAACTCAACAGAAATACTTTTGATAATATAGACCACTGAATTGGTTAGAATGAATGAAAACAGGAACTGGGGACAAATAAATTTGTCACTATCGTATGAAATAAGAGGTAAATTCTTAGAAAATAAGAAATGGTTTTGACTGCTCCTTGCCTCCACTGATCTTGTCTGTCTTTCTGGCCCATTACCAGTACTCTTTTGCACTAGAGGGCAGAAGATCTATTGGAATGCCCTCTGGAATGCAGCATCTGCAATGACTCTGCAAAAGATAAATCTCATTGCTGATTAAAAAAAGACTATTTATTTCATAGGTAATTTCATTCCTGTTTTGTAGGTATGTAATACCTACATGCATATATTTTTTCTCTCATTGAAACAGACAAGCTAACATTTTGTTAACCTCTGTGTGCTTTACTTTTGGAAAATTATTTAGTTAACAACCTCTTACTTGATTGTTGTGAAAATGCTAATTTCTTGGGGGAATGTGGTGGGGAGAACAAAAACAGAGATCCACATTACTCTATGGCATGTGGAGAAGTGCACAATTCCATGGATTGAGAATTATTTTATTAAACGGGATGGTTAAGGTAGATAGCAATTTCTAGTGTAGTGTTTCCATCCTACACATCATACTCACACCAGTCACAGTCCCTGCTTCTCTGGTCCAGGTTGGACTGTCAGCACAGGACATTCATGCTGACTGCTGGTTGTGTCCTTGTCCTGGCTCATGGCCTGGCCTCTGTGCAAGAGTTCCACCTTGGGCTCAGCTTTTGACATGATGTCTGAGGTACACACATAGTGTGTGTACCTAGACAACGTATCTACCTGCATACAATTACATTGCATAATTTTATGCAAAGGGTGTTGAATAGGATTGTTGAGTCTCCACTCTTTAGATCTTGTGCTCACATCCTTCAGGCAGGTGGCCACTGACAAGTCCTAAGAAAGCAAAACACCTCTACATTACAAAACCTATTACAATTTCTATCTGGTTAAAAAGACTGGAAAGGTCTGCCATCTCCATGGCAGATCTAGATATGGGCAGAGTACTCAGCTTCTCCACTGCCTGGAAACTAGATCAAAGTATATAGATAGATAGCTACTGCTGAGTGGCTAGGCATCATTTATACTTTCTCCTAGTTCAGGCAGGAAAAAAAGATCTGTTTCTTCACGTCTCTCCTGCCCATAAGAAGAATGATCCAGGTCTTTTTGAGGAGTTAAGGTTCCATAACATCTTATGGTAGCATCACTGTTTTATATAAGTTTCTTTATATGTAGTACAGAATTTACTTTCAAAAGCAGTCAGGAAATGAAACCTGATGAAAAAATAGCAAGAAAGTTATGTGAATTAGGAAAAAGTATAAAAAAACCCTTACACTTTTGTTCCAAATTAATTCCTCCATCAAATGTCTTTAATGGACATACAAATGCTTGTACTGGCACAAAAGTAAAAGCAAATGGTCAGAAACAGGTATGTTTGGACCATTTATTTCAGCACTAGTGCTAACTAAAAGTGATAACAAAATCATGGACCAACAGTCTGCGACCACAGCAGTAATCACAGCATTGCCATTAAACTCCTTCATCCCTACAGTCTCCTTTGCACCCTTTGCATGCTCATTCCTGAAGTAGGCAGTGCAAGATATTTTGGACAGATGTGCATTGTTGTCCTGTGTCTCATGTACATCTTCGTAGCTGTACAGAATGCATCAGAAACAGAAAAGGTAAAGTTGTCAGGGCAGACTAATGTATCTGAGCAGCTACTGTGACCAGCAATATTGGATGGAGATAAATACAGAGGAGGAGGTATTTAGGAGGATTTCAAATGCCTCCTCATGCTTATAGGACAGGACAAGCACAAGCAGTTCACTTGCAGTGCAAGGAAGGGAAGATGCAACGTTCTTCTTTCTCTTCTTTCAGTTCTGCCCATATTTCAATTCTCGTAATAAAATGTGGCATCCTTTTAGCTGGGAAAGAGTTGTATTGCCTGGCTTCTTCTATACTCTCTAAAATTTGTTCTTTTTCTCCCACTGCAGTCAGCTTTCCCAGTCAGAACAATTAGTATAATTATCTCAGTTCACACCTCAGTTCACAATGCAGACACTCCAGTTTAATGGGCTGAGACACAGATGAACTCAGACACAGTTCAAATTATTGTTCTCATAGTCTCTTTTCTAAAGTCACTGTTCCATGAAAAAATATTAGAATGAAATTTCTAACTCATATTTACATACGTAGTTCTCATTTAGAATAGCTTTTTTTTTCACACTTTTTTGTCTTTTTTGTTTGTTTGTTTGTTTTTTGTTTGTTTGTTTGGGTTTTTTTCTGCCTAACATCTGATTGTCTCACTCTGTTGCTGGCTTCTCTTCCTCAGACAAACTCTCAGATGATCATCATCTTAGACATCGAAAAGCAATACCTCTGGGCTAAATTCTGCTCTACCATGCAGATATGCCTGTGTTAGTTTAAAGTCACTTAATTGATTTTCTGGTTAGAGAGGCATTGGAAATGGCTAAACAGGAGGCCAAGTCTTTTTCAGCCTTTGGCTCCAGATGCTGTTAGTACTGATAAACCTTTTCATAAGCTGCTTTCCTTTTCAGATATTTTACTTGTAAACATGAATCTTGCCTTTAGAAAACTGTAATCATGTAAGTGCTCTTGCTGTCTAATATAAAACAGTGATAGCTGCACAGCACAGTTAGTGTAATCTATTTCACAGTATGAACTCCTTTAATCTTTTATTTGGTTCATAGAAACTGTCAGGTCAGAACATATAACCACTTCCTCTGAAGGAAGGGTCTGCTAAAAGTTTACAAAAATTACTTAAAAAAATTCCCTTGATTACACTATACACACATTGTTTTTTTTCTTCCCACCTATCTTTAGTGGAGATAAACTATGAGTTTAAGAAAGAAATTTGAGACCATGAGACCCACTGTGTCTCTGAATTTCCTTATATAGTGGCTGGTGGGAAAGATAAGTTTAAAATGGAGAAAGAAACGCCTTTCCTCTTGTGTGCTTACTCATCTGAAAGTGATAGGACTTATGCCTTTGCTGCTTCTTATAATGGAAGATCTAGAAATATATTTTTGAAGACTTTGAAGCTGTTTCAATCTATTGTGAATTCTGGAGTACGAAAAAAGTTTGAAGCTATTTTCCCCTTAAACCTCTCAGTTGTAACCAGCTAAAAGCAGAGCCCAGCTGGGCTGCGTGTTATGCAAACCCATAAAAGTGGGGACATTCTCATTGTGCTGTCTTTCCCCTGAGCCCCAGTACCCTGTAGTACCCTAGGCATCTAGGAACTGGGCTGTTGTGAAGTGAAGCATTTATTCCTAAGTATGACAATAGCTGGAGCAGTCACAGGTGGCTACAAGTCTGATTTCCAGAAAGCTGTAGGCCACATTTTGACATGTTCGTATAGATAAAATTCCCAAAAGAAGCCATGATAGTTTGTTAATATTTTCCTATTCATGTATTTTCTCCATATTATTTGTAAGCACTTAAATTATTTGGCAATGTAATGCCTGCATTTTACATTGACTTCTAATAGACAGCAATACTGATGAGTCTCGTTTTCTGCATTTTCTGTGCTGACTAGAAAATATGTAGAAATGCAAAAGGCACTACTTAAATTGGTTTTAGATTTGAAATTCCAGTCCATATAACTCAAGAATATAAAGTATTATTATCACTAGATGCATAAGTATCACTAGCTGTTAACAAAACAGAACAGGAAAATTACTAAAGAAACATTTTTTCACTTTTATGCAGTTTTTAAATGCTAGTAGATATACAATCTATATATCACAGCTGTCTGGAATCCACTGAACTCTCTAATATTTCCGTTTTCTTAAGTAACTATTGCTTAAAAACCAAACCCACAGGAAATCATATTCTTGCCTGGCTTTAAAAATTAAAAATAAATCTGACATCTTCAGCAAATGTAAAATAAAGTCCTTTTCCATCCAGTGAATGAACTTTAGGTTAAATAGGTACGAAAGTTACTTTTCTTAGAGGTAAAGTGGTTAGAGGCAATGATATCTGCCTCAAAATCATTTGTGCTAAAATACCATTATTTGTTGAGCTTCAATCAATGGAACTGATGTCTTTTTTCATTACAATAGCAATATAAATATAACCAATACTGATATTGATATAACTGATGTCAGTACAACTGAAAACTGAGAGCTTGGTTTATTTGCGATACCTGAGATCCTCAGATCTTCAAGATGATAATATTGCACATTCTTGTGAAGATCAGAATTGAGAAAATGTTTTTACCTGCCGCTCCTTGTCAAGCCAAACTGACCATTGAAGTGGACTACTTTCCCTCACTTCCAGGAAGTAAGCGCAAAGGACTGGGTAGTTATTTTTGTGTTCTAACTTCTTTATGATTGACCTTAGTTTCTCCTTCATTTGAACTTCAGGAGTTCAAAAACTCAAAGGAGACTTTCAAACACTGGAAGAATAGGCTAGCATGCGTAACATTTTCATTATTCTTTTTCATCTCAAAACAAAGCCCTTATCTCTTCACATGCCATTGTATATACATTAGCAAGTTTTATATAAAAAAAGTCTTTGGATTTATGCACTTCTGGGTGCAACCTGTCAAGCCCTGTGGACTTAAGTATGTGCAGGTTAAGTGCTCCCTGTCTTGGTCCTCCTCCACTGAGGATATATCTTCCTTTCTCCAGACTTTCCTCATGGTCTCAAGTACCCGTAGGTCCTGAAGGCTGGTTTTAATGATAAAGATTGAGGCAAAGAAGGGCTTTAAGTACCTCAGCCTTTTCCATGTCATTTGCCACCAAGTCCCTGGACCTATTCAACAGTGGGTCCTCATTTACTCTAGTTTCTCTTTTACTGTTTACATATTTGTAGAATTCTTCCTTGTTTCCCTTTACATCCCTTGCTATATTCAACTCCAGCCTTGGCTTTCCTAACCCCATCCCTGCACAATAAGACTGTAGCTCTGTATTCCTTCTGGATCATCTGCTACTGCTTCCACCTCATGTATATTTTCTTTCAGTGTCTGAGTTCAGTTAGAAGCTCCTTGCTTATCCATTCTGGCCACGTGATGCCTTTGCTTGATTTCCTACTTGTTGGAATGGACCGTTCTGAGTTTCAAGGAGGTGATCTGTGAATATCAACCAGCTCTCCTGAACTCCTCCAAGCACATCTCTGAGAAGGTTGAAGTCTACACTTCTGAAATCAAGGTATCCTTTTGGTTCTTGTTCCAAAACTGAGATCCTCGAGAAGATCACTTTACAGTTAGGAGTTGAGCTGTACTGTGAAAAGATTGATGTTAAGGACATAACCACAAACTACTAATTGTGGGAGTTTACATCACACTACAGCTCATCATCATCAGTTGCAATGAGTCTCCAATGTAATCAAATTTCTGCAGTCAGTATATGAACCAAAGGATGGTAAGAGGGTATAATTGAGAGATTCTCTTTGATACCATACTCCCAATCTGAATTAAAACATTAACATGGATTCCCTGAAGTCCCTAATCTTAGAGGTTCCTAAGTTTCTTGGACACCTAAACCTTCATTAATAAATTATTGCAATTCCCCCTATTTCTGATTACCAACACACAAATACTGAAGGTTGTTTAATTCCAGCAGGCCAAAAACTTTCAAAACTTCAATTTACATATGTTCTCAGAACACACATATTTTAACTAGGCCATACAAACCATAGCAAGGAGGAAATCCACTTTTCATAAGTAATTTCCAGTAACTTAGCTCCTAGAGCACTTATGTGAGTTTCAAGGGACAATGTAATAGAGCATTTGCCCAATTTAAGAGTAGACTGGAAGCTCTGTCTTTCAGGATACTTCCTAGTAGTCAAAGCTAGATTTCTTACACATTTAAAAATGCACAGAATTTAAGTTACTGTGTTTTGTATTGGAATGCGATTAATCTATTTGCCCATATAATTCTCAGGACTTCAGGAGGTGAATTTTCAATAGACAAACTTTACAGAACCTCACAGAGAATATTCAATACACAAAAGCTAGCAGTATCAGAACGGATCAAACTGAATTCAGGTGCCTACACTTACAAAGGCTAAGGCAACAAAACCAAGACAGTTAATGTCTTTCATATTCCAAATGGCTTCCCATGCTACCCACCTGTTGATAGAAAGGAGAAACCAGCCTCAAGAAAATCATGGAAATGGCTTTAGTACTTTGGTGAGAATTCACTGCTGAGCATCCCACAACACAACAAGTGCTTTCAAGGCTTAGAGGGATGAATTTGAGACTTTTCTTCTCTCAGTGTTAACAGTAGCTCAACATTTTGGGGACTTCATTTTTAGAAGATTCTTTATTTGCATGTTTACACTCTGCTTTCATTACAGCGCTTAGACCAATTTTGGTAATTTGCTGTAGCAGAGGATTAATTTATACTGGAACATAAAAATTACCTGGAAATACAACTGTTTTAATTATTTGGTTCAGCTTACAAACATTATTTTTCATTTTATGGATGCATAAGGATGTCACATACACACTAAAAAAGTTCAGCATTTATTCATCAGCAAGCAAACAGATAATTTAGATATCACTTATTATTGTTATTATAGGGTGAACTGTCAGAAAGCTATTAAAATGCTATTCAGAATGCAAAGAATAAGAGATTCAAGTCACCACTACATTCACCTCTAAAGGTAGTGGTGGCTCTAATGCTTTTAAGTCGATGGAGATGTCCCTCACTAGTGGTTACTGTGCTTTTTCAGCATTCATAGGGTACTGATGTACACCTCCAGGTCCAATTTCTACTTTTTGTTCCAGTGTGTCATGGTGTTGGGTTTGGGGTTACTATTGCACTGTGGGTGCTAAAGCCAGGACAAAAAAGACTTAGAAACATTGCACCAAAGGTCAACAATGCCTGGTGGGGACTGACCTTGTTGTCCCTGGAGAAAGGTTCTCCTGCATGTAAGTATTCAGAGAGAGAGCTGTCAGAAATCTGATGTAAAAAAAAAAGGAATCTGCACAATTTTCAGTATGAAGCTATCCTAGGAAACCATGAAATTTAGCAATAACTTTAAAGTAAACAACAATCTGCAGAAGACAGATGAAAAAGTGTTTCTTTTGTGTTACTGTACATATCCTGATTTTCATATGGGTGATAGCATGGCCTGAAAAAACCTTTATTTCCTTATATAGATTTCTGACAAGAATTATAGTAGCCATAAATAGCTATGAAAATTGCTACAATACCTAAAATTATTTGACATTCACTGCAGATAGAAAGGGAAAAAATTGCTTTGACTTTAAAGCCAATTTTTATTTTTTGCTGCCTATGACTATAAAACAGAATTCATGAATCTTTAAAAATAAGAAGGTTAGGAATTTGATGATTAAGGAGCATATATATGTATGGGGGAAACAGAACTGCACAAAGCTGTTCACACCAAAGAGTCAGAGTTTCTCTAAAAACCCACAGATTAGCATGGAAAAACTCAGAAACATGGGTGAGAACAGGAGG
Source organism: Rhinoptilus africanus (assembly GCA_013400135.1). Lineage (NCBI taxonomy): Eukaryota > Metazoa > Chordata > Aves > Charadriiformes > Glareolidae > Rhinoptilus > Rhinoptilus africanus. The sequence continues at coordinate 23,081 of VXBO01001947.1, forward strand.
AGAACTACAGATCAGACATGAGGTGAATTACAGGAGCTGAAAGGAAGAGGTAGAGGGCTTCCTATTGCTTGTAAATTTTCCTTTTACATTATTCTAATTCTACCTTCACAAACATTGTTTTTGACCTAATACAGAATTGATATAGAAAAATGAAATACTGAGCTATAATTCTACTACGTAATTGATATTCTTTCTGTTCTAACAATTCACAGAGGTAAGT
>VXBO01001953.1:7376-26840 GCA_013400135.1 Rhinoptilus africanus
TTCTTTATCCACTGAATTGTCCATCCACCAAAATCACATTTTATCAGCTTAGAGACCAGGATGTTGTGTGGGACAGTGTCAAATGCTTTGCACAATTACAGGTAGACTGTGAAGTATAGAAGGATTAACCTTCCTCAGCCAGGTTATGAAGGAGAAGGCTGAGGGAGAGATGGTTTGCAGACAACACCAAACCAGGCAGGAGTGTGGATCTGCTGGGGGGTAGGAAGGCCCTACAGAGGGACCTGGACAGGCTGGATCCATGGGCTGAGGCCAATGGCATGAGGTTTAAGAGGCCAAGTGCCGGGTCCTGCATTTCAGTCACANTGTATGGTTGGACTGGATGATCTCAAAGGTCCTTTCCAACCACGAGGATTCTATGATTCTATGGTTATGGTCTTTAAATACATGAAGTAGTGTCTGCAGGTGCAGCAGCCGTGCGCAAGAAAGTAACTTGGAGGTACTGTAGAAGATTGGTGGGCATCGTGAAAACCAGATGAAGATAAAATGAGTTATGAGTTAGAAAGACAATTCTAGTGTAAATGAGGAAGCTATGCAGCCACGTAGTACTGTGTCAGCATGGGAGGCATAATAGACACTGCTGAAACGAGATCATGCCTCTCACCAACTTCTGTGTACATCCTTATCTGTCATTAGTCTTCCAAAGCTTCCAAGACAAATGTCATGGGCACCCGATAGCCACATGTCACTGTCTTTTCTCAGGTGAGAGCATCTACAGAGAAGGTTGTATAGAAGCGCTGGTTCAGTCCTTTTCTCGAGGGTATGCGGTGCAATCAGAGCTGCCATCACCACTGCATGTACTTCCTTCGGTTAGATTGCCGAGGAGCTGTCTCCCATAGTACAACCAGAAATACCTCTTAGGACTGTGACAAATCCTGCTATATATATATATTCTGCCAGTGTGGAATCTGAATTTGTACCTTCGTCCACTGTGGGGGGATTTGATATTTTATACGATATAGGCCTTTTGATAGTCTGTTTTGGTGTATGATGGTCTAGTTCTTTTCTAGATGCTATTGGCTCCTAAACGAAAAAATAGCATCTACCCACACGTAGATGGAAATCAGTAGTCAGAGTGTATCCTAATCCAGTCAGGTTTTTGTTGACACGTAACCTTTTTTACGCTAATCTGTGTTCTAGGACCATACCACACAGGAGAACCTGAGGGAAAAACCCAAAGTCACAGAAGATACCAGTAGCAGCAGTGACAAAGGAGAAGATAAAATCCCATCAGAGGCTATGCTACATTTACTGCGAAGTGCTTTTAGCAGACAGATGGCTCAGAAGCGACTGCCAAAGAAGACTGCAAGTGAGAAGTCAAATATTCCATATGAACACTTCTATCAAGCCCTCGAAAAGTTAAACAAGCCCTCCCAGTTAAGAGACTCAGAAGAAAGTCTGTACAGTGACTACGTTGATCTTTTTTACAATGCCAAACCATACAAGCATAGAGATGACAGACTGCTGCAAGCCTTGGTTGATATTATAAATGAAGGAAACTAAACTGTAGGGTATGGCACTGAGTTGGAAATATTCATTCTTCCCGCCCCACCTGTAGGTTTTTTTCAGAAGTCCGTTGTATGCTCTAGTTGTGTGATTGCTGCTTTGATTGCTTCATATTTAATACAAATATCAAGGAAGGGGAAAAACGGGTGTGGGAGGATAAGGCAGTAAACTGATGCTTTTTAGTAATAGCTTTGTTCAAAGCCTTTCTTCATTATCATCAGACTAGATTTGCCCCCTCAGGCATGAAAGGCAATAGTATTCCCCTGAAAACCCTAATGCTCTATTTCATGTTACTTACTCTTCCACTCTAATCACTTAGCATGCAGTAGGATTCAAAACCTGAATTACCAAGCAGTTTTGAACCGAACTGCTGAAGCTATGGGGAGATAGTCTCATCCCTGGATTTGTAATGAATATTGCAGTCTGTTTTACATTTGGCATTTATTCCAGACAGCCAGTCCTGCTTCCGTCATAGGTTTTTTGTTCCTTCTCCAAACAACAGTGCTCCCTTACCCTTCTGTTCCCCCGCAAAGGAGCAGCTGGGAGGCTGCAGTTGAATTGGAGCATCAGAAGTTATTAACAATTTAGACTACAGACAGCCATTCACTAACGTAAAAAAGCCCCTAATGAGGCATCCCAGACCACAGGGCAGCGTTCTCGCCACCTAACTTTAACTACCTAAGTGAAGTGCCTGAATTATGAGCCTGTTATTTCTAGGCTGTGTGTAGTTAGTGAAGACAGAGGCTCCCATGGATGGCACTTCAGAGCGCCTGGCCAGTCTCCTATCTTCTGAATTACCTGGCGGAGTACTAATCTGTTTGTATCAACTACATGGCCTTTGAGCCTCCTACCTGTGGAGGCTCAGATAAATTTCTAAAATTAAATAATAAAAATGCTTTTTGAGATGCCTATGTCTGCAGCGGTCAGGACAACAAAACTGGGATCCCTTTGTCCTTTCCTTGAGCTGTGACCAAAGTGCAACAGAAAGGATACCAGCAGAGTCCACTTAAAGACTGGATCTTGGAGTGACTGTGGTAGATTGTAACATTTCCCAAACATCTAGGAAGTTAAGGCAAAATGGATGGGGAGAGGTGTGAGGTAAAAAAAAACCAAACCACCCTGAGAAAGGACTTGGAAATGGAGAGAAAGAGTGCATGGAATGTGGGGAAGGGAGAGGAACAGGAAGAAGGAGGAGGTGGAGGAGAAGGAGGAAACAGAGCTGGCTGTCAGAAAGCAGCAAGGGCGGGCAGCTCCCTGACATTAGCAGTGTACTAGAGAAACAGTTTTCCACCCATACCTCTGTAAAAGTCAGTCAAGATTGACATATTATTTTGTTTTTCATAATTAAAAAAACCCAAACAATGCAGTGTTGGTTACTCAAAAATTGAAGGGGATCTAGAACAAGAAAATAAAGATTCCCAGGGGATATATGCCACATTGCAGTGCTAAAGATAATTCAAACAAGTGCTGACTGGATTTTACTTTTCTTTCTGTCTCATGTACTGTTGAAATGTGCTTTTCAGATGTTCTAGAAACATTTGATTCCTCTTCACTGTCTATTGCTTAAAATTATGCAAGTGTCTCTAAGACAGAAATTTAGCATTTTGCTCATAATTCATTAGTTTCAAGGGGATTTTTAAAACTTCACACTAAATTCTGTAATTGTAAAGGTACATCTATTTACTATAACAGTACTTAAGTCTTCTTCTGTGGAAAAAGGGGCTGCACTAAAGACAACTTTGAAAATTGTCTTGCCAAACTTTCAATTTTAAAATCTCTGCTTATTCATTCTTTGTGGTGGTTTCATGCCTATCGGGCTTAGTCTGCTTTTTTGCTAGCTTTAGATAGTTAGCTTAGCTGATTTGAAGAATTCTTCCGTACTTCTAGTCTGTACTTAAAGATAACAACTCCACCAGTGAATGTCTCTTATACTGAATTGCTCCCTCTCTACTAGGAAATTTGCTTAGAATGAGAAGTCATCAAAAAAACCCTGCAAGTGGTCCAAGTCAGAAAGCTTTCTTCTACCGTCCCTTCAGCACACAAGCTTTTTGGCAGTACATAACTACTGAACAAGCAAAACATAAAAATTCCTAATTGCCGCTACTGAGAGCACTAACTTATTTCCACTAATGTTTAATTTTCAGAACTGGGAGTTAATCTCCGTGATAAATACTCCCATCTGGTGAGGTGGGACCACTTGCAGTCCCGTGCAGTGAAGCCGAGAGTCTGTTTCCCTCAGGTAACAGCGATTTTAGCCAGTGCTCCTTCAGGTACGTTACAGCGAGGAAAGTACTAGCAACAGCCAGTCAGCCCTTGACAGAAGTTTTCAGGTTAAATGGGTGGAAAACACAGGACCCTCCTTTGTTTTAAGATCAGTTCCCATGTTGTAGCCAAAGTTTCATTGGAGGACACGTTTAAAATCTCTCTTTTGAATGTTTCCAACCCAGAGTAGATTGTGCGGGAGTAAATTATTTTTATTGTTAGTCTTTCCTTGGTGCCTGTGTGGGTTTTGTGAAAAATGTAAAAGGAAAAAAAAAATATGTTTTCTCTCAGAATTTTAAATTATATTTTCGTTACAGGTATTTATAATATAGCAAAGATTTTATTGAACAGACAGAATTTTAAAAGGCATAATAAATTATATTGAAGAACCAGATTTTTCTTGCGAAAGAGACAATTTCATCCAATAAAGGTATTTTTTAAAAGGCATGTTCCAACAGCAACTGCAACATGTATGTGATGTGATGTTAAAATTTGTCTACTAGTAGCATAATACAGTGTGTTAGCAGAGCTCAGTGTGTGGTCTTAACATTTGTAAAGAAAACAGTAGGATGAAGTCAAGCTCTTGGCTTAAAAGCACCGGGAAATATAGTTTAGAATTAAAAATGTCTTGAGGAAATAACCGGGGGTTGGGTAGACAAAGTGTGTGATTTATTGAAAGTGAAGACTTGCAGAGGATTTCTTCTCCAGGAACACGGGAGTGCTCACCTCTCTCACCTGCAGCCAGAGCAGAATTTGCTGTGGACGGCAGCGCTGTCTGTAGTTCAGACTAAGTGCCTCTGAATTACAAAATTCTGCCTATTTCCCTTACAGACATGTGTGCCCAAAGCATTGTAATGAAATAACACAGGAGAAGGGGCCAGGGGGTCAAATTAAATACACAGGTCTTCACTTCCTTGCGTCAAAGCAACAGCAGTTAAAATATTTGTTGTCTTTCTCTCTTCACTACTCCTCGCGCTCCAAGCCAGTGAAGAAACAAGCCCCTCTGCACCCTTATGCCCTGGAAGCAGTTGTGGAGGACTGCTTCTGGGGGGCTGCCGTCTGCTGGTCCTGCCGGAGCAGCCGGCTCTGTAGGGACCACACGCCTAATTCGGGGTGTTCCCGGGGCTCCTCTCACCCGCGCTGACGCCCTGATGCGACCAGGAAGGTGCGTCTCTCCCTGTGAAACCCCTTGTGTTTGGGCAGGAGCTGCGCGGAGGCGAAGAGTCTGCTTGACAAAGCTTTAACTTCTGAAGGGCTTTTGGATCACGCTTCTACTCAGATTCAGTTTGCTTCTCAAGTGTCTGCGAACTACGGCTCAATTAACAAAACCTGCTTTGTCACATGCTGTAAGGATAATTAAAACACTTTCTGTGCTTTCAATAAGCTACATTTCCATAGCAGAAATGCTTTTAGTAAAGGTGCATAGAAAGCAGAATTCTGAAGGAGCGTAAAAAAAGAAATCCAAGTCCACATTCAAGCAATATTAACAAGCTTCCACACTAAACAATGGATTTTTCTCTCACGTCGGCTTGCTTTTTGAATGCCAGGCTGCCTTTGAGCTTTCTCGCCTTAGCTGTTTGGAGTTACCCAAGCAGAGTTTCTGACTGGCCGTATCTTGTAGCTCCAAACTTGGGAAATTAGTTTTGAAAATCAGAAGCATCCTCTTCCTTACCTCTCCCAAAGCCACTTCAATCTGGAAACAATCGTAAACATTTTCAGTAAAAGGAAAAATTATTTTAAGAGAGGAAAGAGGACTTTACACACACAATACTAGAATTATCTTAGCAGTATCTTAGGAGTGGAAGCAGTCCGCTGACGGAAGGAGCGCGTTCCCGGGCAGGGGAAGGTGTGAGTGCTGTTGGCCACCTCTCCCTGCCATGGGAGGCGACACCGCGCTCAGCGCCGTGCGCCCAGCGCCGCGGCAGGAGCAGCGCCGTCCCTCCCGCAGCAGCAAACCGACCTCTGCACCCGTCTGCGCATTGCACGCCTCGGGGAAGCTGGGTCCCGGCTTAGTTCCCCTCTGAAAAGAGTTTAAAAATCACAGGGAAAAAAACTGGCCATTATTATGCAACAGTACTTTTGTGTTTGTGCAGGTACAGAGTATCTGTCTGGTCAGATCTTCCCCTTCGGGAGGTCCGTTCCCAGAGCTCCTGGGAGCCGTCCTGTTCACAGCAGCCTTTCGGAAAGGGACAACTCCAGAAATATGTGTTTTGCTCTGAATCAGTTACTCCGGTAGCTAGTATTCCTGACTGCAAACCGAAAAGGCTCAAATTGCAACCCTACTAGGCACTAATAGAAATCATTTCAGTAAACATTTTTCTATTTAATGACACAAGTACTCATTAAAAATATCGCTTCTCTTAGTGCAGTTTATGAGGATAACGTAACCAGAAAGAATGGGAAATTTTGCTTACAGCAAAGCAGTAAATGCACAGTGAAAAAAATAGGTCAAATATGTTCCAAGTTGTGCTAAGATACCACAGAAGAATAAATAGATAATATATGAATATGGGTAGTTATCAGGAAAATATATCTTAATGGTTGTATCATTTCAGCTGTTTGACTGCCTCCAATCAAATGCAGCCGAGCGTATCTCTCTTTCTGTTGTCATATTCTTTCCCTAAAACAAATGAATTGGTTGCTGTTACACGTACCATTTTGTTTGCCCACATTACCGGGCGGTGTTCCCAATCATAAACACGCGGCATAATGCGGTGCCATATATTCTGATAAGGAAATGCACTTAGGTCGAAGGACGTGCGGCTTTGCATGCGCTCGTCCTCAAAGTGCTCCTGCGGCAGCGCGCCCGGAGCTCAGGCAGCGAGGAGAGCCATATGCCGGCTCCATTACGCGCAGACAATTAGTCCTGCACGCAGGAATAGCCATGGTGTGACGCAGAGCATCGCGGTACGCCCGGGAAGGCAAGGCAACGTTCGGTACCGCCGTTCCTCGGGGAGCTGAGTTACCTTCGCGCTAGTCCACAGTCTGTGAGGGACGTGCCAAAAACAGAGGATTTAGAAAAAATCGTTGCTGCTAATTTCACCTCTTTTACAGTGGATTTCTGTACCCTGCTGTGGCGTGGTGCGCCATACTTGAATGAAACTTTTCTGAAAATGCCTGTAAATATTAAAAGCGCTGCTTAAACAGTGAGTTACGTCAGGCTCTCTGAAGTCAGTGCAACTTATTGCTTGTACTTTTACATGAAAAAAGTGTACGTACGTGTTTACGTGGCTCCATGTAAGCTCTCTTTGACAGCAGAATACAGCAATTCCTAGCAGGAACAGCAAGAAGGAAGAAGCTGCAGCACTGATTTGCTAGAAGAGAGTTTAAAGCTGAATTTCATCTCAGATTCTGCATCACAGCAGTGTTGATAGTGCAGGTAGTTTTGCAGAGGGGCAGAGGAGGAAGGGAGATTTGCTCATTTGATAATCCTTTAACAGCTGGGGTACATTTTGCCAAAGAATTCTCTATTTCTAATGGAAAAATAGCCCTACTGTTATTATGCAAAAAATAGCTGTGACTCTGTAGGGAGCTTTAGACAAGTAAGTAAAGCTGGCCTGGTAAGACGACCGGTAAGTAGTGTATCACACACTGTAAATGCTGGATCTTTGTGGCCCCTTGTGAAAACACCGCAGTCAAAATTCCTTCACGGCTGTGAGTATTGAATTCTAAATTCTTTAGGGAAGAGTATTCCTAGTGCTTTGAATATTTCTTTGCATCTGCTATAAAATTAATAGGGAGAGTCTCCTGTAGAGCACCGGTGGGATTCAGAGCTGAGTCGCGCCGTGGAGGAGGCGGTCCCAGGGGCAGCAGCTCACGTCTCCATCACACGCCTGGTTCAGGCGCTGGAGTTACGTCTCCGAAGTCAGGAGTGTCGGTGCCGTCCTCGTCCCCCTCCCTGCGGCGCTGCCGTCAGCGCTGAGCCCTGCCCAGCACAGCGGGACCAGCCTTCGGGACGCTGGGATGGCCCTGGTGGGCATCCCTACGGACAGGGGGATCGCCGGGCCACTGGTTGCCACGGAAAACTTACAAGGATTTCCCCTTTCAGTGCAAGGTTGCCCTCCATGAAGACCATGTGTCACCCCCCAGGCTCGAGGAGAATCAGCTCAGGAAACCGTGGGCGCTCTTGACTTTAGTGAGTCATTTAAGCACCTGCCGCAAGTGGTGTAAGACCATTAAAGGTGTGCTCAGTCTTATCTGCTCTTAGAATCACAGAATCATGGAATCGCTGAGGTTGGAAGGGACCTTTAAGATCATCAAGTCCAACCATTAACCTGCCCTGACAAAAACCCCTTCTAAACCATGTCCCTCAGCACCTCATCGACCCTTTTCTGAAACACCTCCAGGGATGGGGAATCTACCACCTCCCTGGGCAACCTCTTCCAATGGTTAATAGCCCTTTCCGTGAAAAAATGTTTCCTGAGATCACTCTGCTGCCCGGTGCAAGCCTGTGCATGGGATCAAGTACGAGACCGAGCGGGTCGAAACAACTCCTCCTCCCCAGTACCTCTGCAGAGAGTAAGGGGACGTGGTGTTAAAGTTCTGCTTCCTTACAGCGAAGGTCCTCTTGCCGGTCTCTATTCAGTGTCGTGAGTCGTGCCAGGATTTCCACACCGTCTGCGGCTGGGTTTCAGGAGTCGCCTACCCGGCAGCGTAGGGGGTCCCAGGCTGGCGTGGTGAATCGCGTTGCCCCGGGGGAGTGCACACCAGCCCTTCCTTACCAGGGAAACAGCCGCCCGCGGAGCCCCGAGCCAGCCCCGCGCCTCCGGAGCTGTGCTTCCGCACGGGGAGACTCCCTGTGCTCACCCAACCCTCCAGGCGCTCGGACACTGCGGACCTGTGTGACCTTAGTCTTCTTAGGAGGGTGAGAGAGTGCTGTCCATTTGAGGAGAAGCGAGACCACAGCATATTATCGTAATTAATTCAGTTTCATGTTGGGGTGCGGTACAAATGCGTTGGGACTGAAGAACAGCCTGAAGACGGATGTGCTGTTCATTACTTGGGCATTTATATTTAATAACTCTGCTCTCCTTGTAGGCTCACTCCAAATGTTCTCATGTGCCTGAGAACTGAAACTAGCCGAAAACAGCTGGAATTGGGTGGTATTCCATAGCACTGGCAAGGAAGAGAGAGAGGACAGATTGGAAGCAGATCCAGACAGGAAAGAGTGAATTTTGTGCTTTTCCATTCTCTTTATTCAAGCAGTTCTCAGTGGCATTGCCCTGACTTCAAAGGACAAATCTTAAAGATCTTTCTGCTGCTCATGCTGATGAGTCAGATACGGTTTGTTTTGTAACAAAATTCCTTGCTTTCTTGATCTCTCATGTCTCCCTTTCCTACCAGAATTCTAATTATAAAGTCCAAAGCCCAGCATTTCCAGATATCCAGGTTCATCAGCTCTGCAGTTTGTGTTAATCAGCGCAGTTCCTTGGCTTTGACCCTGTAAGTTTATACCGGGAGCCTAAACCGTTATGCATTTTTAGGAACATTCTTCAACATGTGCTTACCTTTAGGGATGCTCAGGGCTGACTTTTCTCAGCGAAGCTGACGGCCGTCGTGCCAGCTCAGCGTGTTGCGCTCTTCACAAACCCTGCACAGACCTACCTGAAGCGTCACCACAGCAAATTATTCCAGCGAAGGCGTGCTGATGGAGGAGTGTGTCGTTGCTGAAACTTTGGAAGGAAACAGGAGGAAGTAGGGGCCCAACTTCCTTCACTTTTCAATGGCATCTAAATACCTAAATCCTTGAGGATTTTTTAAAACCCCAGCCCATATTGCACAGAATCACAGACTGGTTTGGNAGGGGATCATGCTCCCTCAGCACAACGCCGAGGCTCAGCCTGCAAATGTCTCCTATTTGTCTGCATCCGCCGTGTGCAGAGCCATACAATTAGTTTCCTTGTGTGGGTGGAAGTAGCAGTGGAAGGGGAAGAGATTTAATTTACTGTGTTGCACCTTGCACATAAGAAGGGCTGATGCCTCGCTCCGCCGGTCTCCTTGGAGGGCTCGGTGGGCTCGGCCGGTCCTGAGTCACAAACAGCGTGGATCTACTCGTGCTCCTCAATCTCACCGGGCAGCGCTGCTGTCGCTCAGTCTGCTCAAAGAACCAGAACACAAAAAAAGAGTTAACAACCTCACGGCCTTTATACCTCTGAGAAGGATCTTCTTGCTGCAGGAAGGGATCCTCCTTGTCCTCAACCTCCTGGCTCAAGGTGATTTTCCATTAGGGGCTACCTGTGTGAAACTCATCCCATGACGTACAAGAGTACAAAAACTTAGCAAGAATACATCTTTTTCCCTAACTATGGAAAGGTTGAATAGCCTGTGAAACCCAGAGCAATTTGTGCAATGTTGGCAGAATCAGGCTGGTATTTCACCCGGGTCCAGGCCAGCCCTGCCCAGCCTAACATCTGCCAAAATGCGTAAATAAAAAGCCAGGTCTCTCTGCTGATGTCCACCCAGCTACGACCATAAAACAGCCGAGATTTCATCTCTGCTGCGCAGTGTGTTCTGGTTTGGCTTGTCCGGGTGCACTTATCATCAACGAAGGCGTGATGCTGCCAGTACTGCTTGTTTCGAGTCTCCAAAGAGAATAAATTACTCCAGAGAAGCACTTGTTTTACCGGTATATGTTTTCACCAAGACATTCTAGCAGTCCAAACATTTCTTATCACTTTCACATATAAATAGAAACATTGTGGTTTGTGTTTCAGTGCATTTTTTTGTTGCAGTGAAATTAATGACAAAATCTAGTATTTCATGCATTTAATTCCCCTTACGGTCAATAGGATCTACACTTTGTCTGCAAGCTTGGCCAGTCCCCTAACGTGCGGGAGTGTATTGGTTCCGCTGCAGGTCCCAAAGCAGACTCCAGAGTGTTCCCAACCCGAAACAAGGGCATCCTCAGGGCTAGAAAGCTGTAGATGAGCCAAGAGCTGTGTGATGTGGAGCAGAACGACCCAGGCTGAAAGTAGTGGTCATCCTCCTCCAGAATTACTGACAACACGCACATACCAGCAGTCACGGATCTCTGTATAAAACAGTATAAACCTTGTTAAGATGAGCATCACTAACCCCTCCCTTGGGTAGCTTTATTTTTCCTTCAGTGGCGATGTTTCCTACACGTTCATAGGCAGCGACGGGCGAGCAGAGTGACACCGCTCCCTTCTCCCACCAGCTGTCCCAGGTTTTCACGTTTTCCAGCCTGCAGATGGCCAGGAGAAAGATGAGCACTAGCACCTCAGCTAAGCGGAAAAGTAACGCGGGAGAGGCAAGATCACCTTTTGTTTACCCTGAAAAGGGGGAGGCTGAGTCACCTTCACCCACACCGCGTGTTCAGTAGCTTGCTGTGCCACCCGTGTGACGGCTGTTCAAAAACCTTCCCATTCAGGGTTATTCTTGGCGTGCCCCGGCTGCTACTGCTGACAAAAAAAGGTTGCTTGGAAGCTCCTCAGCAGGATTAAAATGTTGTTTGTGATATTTTTAGGTTTAGGTAGTGCATGACTCCACAGCAATGCTTTTCTCTGCTTAATAACACGCTGGCTTCATGAAGACAGACACAGCCTGCCCACTGTGAAGCTGTGCGGGATGAGACAGATAGGCTGGGAAGGACAGTCCCACAGAATCCCAGAATCCCAGACTGGCTGTGGTTGACAGGGCTTCTGGAAATCCCCCAGNAATGCGGAGTCGTGAAGGGTGAAGCAGGATACTGGTGTCAGAGAAGGATGGGATGCTTTGGGAGAGACGTCTCTGTGCACATGTCTCCGAGCCAGTCTGTCAGTGATCTCAATAATCACAACTCCTCGTCTCTGTCCTGTTGCCCAACAGCGGTCCTTTTCAGTCTGGAGTGGCAAAGATTATGGCATTCACATGTGGTGCTCTTGTCATGATCCTTCACGTGCAAAGAAAATGATTGTGTTTCCTGAAGAATCACACTCAGCCTCGGGAAGGTTCCTGGCAAGAAAGACTTTCTTTCTTCTGCTGTGAGCAGAAAGGCTGCCAGCTTTGCAGGGCGCTGCTCCCTGGGTGCTGCTCAGCACCTTCCTCAACACAGCTCTGCCTCCTCCTCAGGACAGGCAGAGGATCCCATATCCCGCCAAAGTCCGAAGGTCAGCGCTGCCTTTGCCGCCCCTCTGCTGGGGCAGGTTCCACCTTGCAGAGTTCGAGGTTTCGGACGGGCAGCTCCTGCCACTGCCTGAGTCCCTTCTTCTGTCCAGAGATCCTCTGGAAAAGGACACATGGGAACAGCTACAGGTTTCTGATGACCTGTAGGAAGCACTTCATGCCAGTGCTGTGGAGCACCTACCACGGCCAAGGGGATTCCAGCATGTCCCGTGGTGAGGGTAAACTGAGGAAGAGGAAGGTGGCAGCATGATGTTCACTTCCCAGAGCCCACCAGAGCAGTGCTTTTCCCTGCGGCTGGGTGAGGACGAGGACCTGCCTTGCACAGAGTCCTAGACCTCATGCCATGGCTGGAGAAGCCCCAGGAGCCTCCCTAGGACTGTCGCTAGACAGAAAACAGCTCACCTCCACACAGCGCAGTGGCCGCGGGGCCAACACGCCTTGCCCCCGGCAGCAAAGTCCCGCTCCCACTGGAAAGCAAAGGGGGAGTTTGGGCCCAGGAGTGGAGGGATGGGTGGGAGAGCAGACACTGGGTCTGATGAGCTTCTCGGGCTTCTGGGTCTGGGGCCAACGGTCTCAGTTGGGCTCTGCTCCAGTACCACCCCCAGGCTTCCCAGCTGGTCCTGGTGGGATCCAAGCCTCAGGACAGGAGTCAGCCATGTGTTTCTGACATTAAAAATAGTCAAACGCACCAGAGGATTCCTCCTTGCCTGTATTATGTGGAGGAATTAACTCTGTGGTACCTAATTTTTCCTGTGAACTGGAATGGGTTACTTCTTATGGGCTCCAGTTTCTATTCTATGTGGCTCTCTTGAGACAAAAAATACCCTGTGGGCTTTCTGCCTTCTTTTCTGAGTTTTTAAGAACTTTTAAAGTCTTGTTGCAGCTGCCTGGACATATGGGGTACCTGGAGAGATGCTCCCTTCGTGCTGCTGAGCTGCTATGGCCCTGCCAAGATTCAGAGACGGGTAAATAGAGGAGGGCGTGCTGGAAATGAATTTGTGATTCACCGGAATTATCCAACAGAGCTGCCAGGAAGAAGTTACTGAATTTTTCAAAAGTTATTAGTTATGGGATATGGATAATAAAATGGGAAAACAACAGCTAATTCTTGCTTTGGCTCAAATCCTGAATGAGCAAATTGCCCATGAGTTTTTGTTTCACAAGTGCCCTTCCTTTCACTGCTCATTAAAGCCCTGCAGCTGCGGATGCTGGCCACGTGCTTGTGGAAACCAGCGTGCAATGCACGGGACTGCGTCGAGGGATGCCATCGTCTGCAAATCCGCAAGGTGTGACCCTGCTAGAGGTGGCAGACAAGCTGAAGAACACCACTCGTGTTACAGGGGGATGCTCCCTTTGTGTGTTTTCCAGAAGATTCAGTTTTTCCAGGGGATTCAGAAAGTGCTGGCTGATGGAAAGCTGCTCATCTGGTGTGGCGAGGGGCATCAGCTATGCCTCCTGTACCACCTGAGCTGTTTGACCAGCTTGTAGCCACCTAAAGCTGCTCAGAAATGCTCTCCCCATGCCCTCACTCTGCCTTTCTGAGCCCACATTAATTAGAAGCCTTATTTGTGTGAGGATGATTTTTTCCAAGCAGGTATTAATGACACATCATTGCCACCTTGCTAACTATACCCGAAGTCGTAGGTTTTCACCTTCATTAGCATTTGGTCAGGTTGCTCTCCTATTCCCGGCTGTGGGAACTCCCCCACGTGCAATGTCCCCCGTGGTTTGGGAGGAGCTGCGTCTCCCTCACCCGGCGGGCGACGCCGTGGGGCTGCCTCGGGGATGCATCCCGCCTTCCCACGCCCGCCCAGAGGTGGGTGATGGCCGTGCCCCCCTCGTCCTTCACGAGCCATGGCTTTGCCGAGCTGCGCTACAGCAGCCACGCTGCAGCTCTCCCAGCCTTTCCCCGGGGATCCAGCCGCCCAGGTCCTTTGCCACCACTTCCACTGCCCTCCCCTGAAGCCCAGCGGTGGCCGCGGTGCGGGGGACGGGGCGGCGGAGCACCAGGATGCTCCCGCGGCGCGGAGGCGGACGAGCTCCCTGCGTGTCCCCAGCTGCAGCCCCTTCCTGGCCCAGCCTGGTGGGTCCCTCCTCTCCTCTCCTGCTGGAATTGCTCCCCACATTGCCGCTTCCTCGGTTCCCTCTCACCACCGTGATGTTTCCTCTGGCTGCAGTTTCCTCAGGTTTCTCTTTATTAAATTTGCTTTCCGCCCGAGCGCTTTGTGCCTTTTGTTGTTTTCTGCCCATGATTCCGCTCTCTTTTGCTTTGCATTAACGTGCAGCTCTCACCAGTGCTAACTAACCCTCCCAAGTATCAAATCTCATTACACGCTGCTTGTTTCTTCTGGGTCATTAATGAGAATGTTAAATAGAACGAGCCCTGACACCTATCCCTTTACCGTCGTATTAAACAAACCCACCTCAGTTTGCTATATTGTCACTTATCATTTTGTTTTACAGTCTTTCAGCCAACTTTAAAATGAGAGTGTTCCTTCCAAGCCAAATTTACGTTAATTTATCAGATGGAAATTTCATTAGCCTGTCAAGTATTTCACTGCAGTCCAAATCCCGTTGTTTTTTGCTCTCCTTCAGCCTTGCCCTCTAGTGCTTATTCGGTGATACTTACAAAATACGAAAATCAATAACACTGTCAGGCAGCCCTTGTTTCTCGCTGCTCAGGGGGTTTGGCCCTCTGAGTCGCTGGTGGTGCAAATCACGGTGCATAATCTGTGTTTTACTTCTGTGCTAAGACTCATCCAGTCTTTCCAAGTGACAAAGATCATCTGTGACGATTGTCTGGCACAGAGTACTGTTTCCTAAGCCCAACCTGCTGCAGATGCAGTATTTTCACAGAAGCACGGGAGTAGAGGACAACAAGGATTTTGGATGGCTGTTCGTTTTCCAGCCTGCTCAGCTGCAAACCCTTAGACATCTTCCTTGCTGTTCCATGTAACAGTGCAAAAAACCCTGGGGCGGGAGTGGAGAAAGGGTGAAAAAGTGTCTCAGGGTGAGCGGGTTTTGCCCAAGCACGTGGAAATCCCGGTGCTCACAGCTCAGGGATGTCCACGACATGGTGGAAGTGACCATGCTGTAAGCAAGGCACAAGTCCTCCTCCTCTGATGGGGCTCTGAGCAACCTGATGTAGTTGAAGATGTCCCTGCTCCCTGCAGGGGTTGGAATGGATGGGCTTTGGAGGTCCCTGCCAACCCAACGCGTTTGTGATTCTATGGTTCCTCCTGCCCCGGGGGAGGACCAGCCTTCCCAGGGCAGGTGTCTTCATCAGCAGAGCATCTCTTCGTGGATACACACATACGCAGTGTATCAGAGGCACCACAACTCCAGTTGTAACATCGAAACCAGAATCATCGCATTTTTGGCGGTAGCTATCCCCATGGAGCTCTTTTCACTGGGCTTCCTTTGTGCTCTGGTAGGCACTAATAAATGACATGTCTTTTGGAGTGGAAAGGGGATTGAATAGTGTTTGGTTTGTGATCTGGTGTGTGAAAATGCGATGTCTTTTTCACACTCAGAAAAAAAGCCCAACCAATAAACCCATTCTCAGGTCTTATTTTTCTAGTTAGCAAGACAACCGTGTATAATTAAAATGCTGCCAGGTGCCTTCCTATTTAGCATGCTTACAAACCGTGCAGAGCACTCAGGCTGCCTTGAAACATACCGAGCTTGTTAAAACATAAAAATCGTACAAAATAATTGGACAATTACCAGTATTGAGAACATCCTTCATTTTACCACCGGAAAATTACACCCTTTACTGAGAAGGTAATTTTGATAAAATCAACACTTTGGGATAAGAATTATTAAGCAAATAAAGGCTGATTACCACGACTTGATAAAAGCTTGAAATAGTCAATGATGAAGTACTAATAGCACAAAAACCTCTTGCTCTTTTTATTTACTAAATCATCTTATGTATTGATGTAATAATTACGGCATACAAGTTCAATAGTAGTCTCGATTTTGCCATCAATTGAACGAAGGAAAAAACAATATTGCTGAGAACTGCAAAATTATTTTTTAATTTTCATATCGTCTTGCGACCTTTGGAAAGAATTGCTCTGTAGCATCGCACATTTTCCTTCAGCTCTTTGAGACCACATGTTTTGTTTCTAATTAAAGCGTGACCTTGCAATGAGGATGACTGCCGCCTTGTCATTAGCTGCATGAAGTGTTCCTCCTTAGGTGCATAAACACCATGACTTATTCAATCATTCCATATTTCTCTAAGGCCAAGAAGTCTCCCACCAGCTGAAACATTTTTCCCTGTACCTTAGGCTCTGGTGCCCCGTTCCCAAAGGAGCTCCCTCCACATGATAAAATTGATATAAAACTTGTAGGTTTGCCATTTCTTTCTTTTTTTTCTTAGTCTTACTGTGTAAGAAAGTGTCAAAGTGAATTACCTTTGAATCAATACTGTAATTCCACATTTATTTGCAACTTCTTGGTTGTGCCAGGCTTTCAAAAGCTTTAACTAATAAGACCAGCAGTTAAAATGCTACTTGCAGGAAAGGGAAGACAATGTTGGTTGGTTAATGGGGTATGGAGGACCTCCTGTGTGTATATGTCACATACAAAGTGGGCTCATCCTCTGAGCAGGTTTTTCTGCATGCAAAATATTTTGTCCCTGTATGTATTAATATACTTTTATCGGATCAAAACGTCTGTTTTGCTGACTAATACGGCAGGTATGAAAATGGGACTTTTTATCTCTGCCCTGCTACCTGTTCTTGCTAAACAGGTGATCTCTTCAACTAATATTAATCTTCTCAAAACTTCATCTTGGTATATAAAAAATAGGTTAATAAGTAAGGAGAATTAGAAGTTTATGGAAGTTTTCTATACATGGAGTTAGGTAAAAAATGCTGCTATTTAGCACAACCACAAACAACAAGGAAGAAAACAAACAGAAAATTGATAGCTGCTCTTGCATACAAAATGCATGAGATTTTGTTTCCATACCAAGACCCAGTTACTGAGAATTTGAAAGTTAATAGTTGTGTTTGCAGCGACTCACCTTTACGCTGGAGCTCAGCAGTGAGGCGCCCTGACTATCACACTGAGCACATCCCTCAAAAAAAAACTGCCAGAAAAAAAACATCTTCTTCTAGAGGGTTGTGCTGCTCTGAAGTCTGTAGGAAAAATAATGATTTGTTTTGTTCTTAGTTAGTTAGCTGGTAGGAGGAGAAATCCTCAAGAATACAAGGTAGTTACAAATTGGACAAATTAGGGCTGGATCCTAGGAATTTGCAGGTTGAGATGCTCAGCAGCTCACTCTCCATCCACTGGCTCCCGAGGCAACAGCCACAGCATCAAATTAGAGGCAGGAGGAGAATCAGGGCAGAGAGGCTGGATGTCTTGGGGTCGTTACACCAAGCAGAAAATCATGGAGAGGGTTTAGCCTTAAATCCTGCTGCTGGGGAGCAAAGCCACTTAATCCTGGTTTAGAGGGAAGTGCCTGATGCTGGCCAGAAACTCTGGGACTTGGCACTGAGAACTTCCCTCACAGCGGGATGAGGTCCTTTGCCCAGCCACGACCTGGTTCCAACAAAGGGGACTCATCTGCTCCCTCTGCCTTGAAAATGGGGACACTGAGCTGCAAAAATCCCATTTTAAAAACTGTATTAGAACACACATAAATAAATAAATACATTTAAGGCACAAGGTCCTTGANGGCTCATGGGGGGATCTGCTTGGTCCTGGCCGAGGTACAAAGTGGAGGTGTGTGCCTGGGAGAGGGGAAAAAACCCCTTATTCTGTCCTGACACCCCTTAGGGACCCTGCCCCCCGGCTCATCCAAGAGCATGTCAGTTATGGGGGTTAAACCTCAGCTGTGGCTGTGGGTCTCTGGGGCATCCAGCCCAACTTCAGTCTCCCTGCTGTGCAGGGGGACAGGAGCAATTCTGCTTGCTAAAACGTGCCCTGCCTGCCAGCCTGCCCCCGCGACACCACGGCAGGGCATGGGCAGGGGTACGGGTAGATGTGGGAAGGAGGATGCCATCAGATTTGGTCAGGCAGCCAGAGGCAGCTTTTCAGTACCGTTGCTTAAACGTCACTGATCAATACTGAAACTCAAGCAACATTTTTTCAGGTGTAAACCCATAGTGTAACTCCTTACTTAGAACCTGTTTCGTCTGTCTTGATCCTGAGATACATTTCTTACAAGACGTAAGATACAAGTACAGATGTGGGAGATGTGAGTATCTCTTCTGCCCACGCTTTTAGGTTTTTGCCTTCCTTCTCCAATGTCCCATCTAGCTGATGTTATTTTGGGTTTCAGTGCAGGCTTTTTCATCCCTTTGCTTAGTTTTGTAGTCCTGCTCTGAGCGGCTCTGGGAGGTCAGAGGCACAAGTCTCTGATGCATTGCTTCCCAAAACACTCCACCTGGTCCCACAGCCCTACGGGGGAGCTTGCACTGCAGAGATGCCTGAACACCTCCTGCCACGCGTGTCCAGCCAGGGTTCAGCAGGACCTTGGTGCACCAAAAGCCAGGCTCCAGCAGTGAGTGAGCTGGGTTCCCGAGGATCGCTTCAGCCAGAGGCTTCAGCAGGAGCTGCCAAGGTGTGAGTTATCATTCCCAGGCCAGAAACCAATCCTGAAAACATCTAGGATCAGGCACAAGAGATGCCAAAGGTCTACCATGAGTCATAAGAGTTCAGGGTGAAATAGCAGCCAGTGATGCAGTCTGGACCACGCAGCAGGATGCAGGGTGAGAGCTCAAACACCAGCTGAGGAGCAGAGGTCGTTAGGTGGGACGAGAAGCCAGGGCACGGGAGGCAACAGGTCTTGTCCAGAGGGCAAAATGTGCCCTCCTGCGCAGGCTGAAATAAATTGTCATGCTTTCCAGCAGTTGAAAATGGAAGCAAATTAGCAGGGTAATTGATGAGCCCTGATGGGGACGTCACCCTGCCGTTAATGCTGCAGCCTCACGTGTTACGGCATCGCTTTCCTTCACTGAGTCACTGCTCCCATAACGGGAGGTCAAAGCCCAGGGATAAAAAAGCAATGTTTCACTGAATCCGAGAATCCCAGAGTGGCCAGGGTTGGCAGGGCCCTCTGGAGATCCCCCAGTCCCACCCCCTGCCAGAGCAGGGTCACCCAGAGCAGGGGGCACAGGAACGCCTCCAGGCGGCTTTGGGATGTCTCCAGAGAAGGAAACTCCCCCACCTCCCTGGGCAGCCTGGGCCAGGGCTCTGCCACCCTCAAGGGAAAGAAGTTCCTCCTCAGGTTTAGGGGGAACTTCCCATGGTCAANAAGGCACAAGGTCCTTGAGTAGAAGACATAAACAGCCCTTAGGGTGGTGCGGCTCTCCGGCAGCACAGGGTCGCGTCAGCGCTGCCCTCCTCCTCTGCTCCCTGGGGCTGAGACACCAAAACTTCATCTAAAAAACAGCAACAATGAAAGAGACTCCAAGGCAGCATGGCTTCAGGTGTTGAAGGGAAGATGTCCCCATGGAGGGGTTCAAGGCCAGGTTGGACGGGGCTTGGAGCAGCCTGGGCTGGTGGGGGGTGTCCCTGCCCAGGGCAGGGGGGGCA
>VXBO01001959.1:324-37424 GCA_013400135.1 Rhinoptilus africanus
GTGAGGCTCCAGGCGGGTGCAGCCGCAGCCAGCACCCTCTTCCCGCTGATCCACCCGCCGCCAAATTTTGCTTCGGCGCGTTTCTGCCCTTTGCAGGCACATCCCTTACCGCTGCGTTTCCCCAGCTCCGCTGTGCTGCTAAAGGATGAAGTTGTACCCAAGTAGAGCTGGGCTGGAAGCAGCACAAGGTGAGGTCAGGGACAGTAAAGTGACTTCCAGGACACCTGTAAAGAGGGTGTCTCGCCTCCTTTCCAACTTGTCCCTGCAAAGTGGCAGAGAGTGCGGTACGGTGCCACCTCTTCTCTCCCTGTCTTTCTATGTGGAGGGGCTGCATCCTTTCCCTTGTACACCGGCTCTCGGGGGGCGGCGGGTGCTCCGGATCCACGTCGGCATGGAGGCCAATTCAGCTGGGAAACCGTTTGATGCTGTTTTTCCAGGGTGCCCTGGTGTACGCGTGTATCCATCTGCTAGCCCTAGCTCATGGCTGCAGAGCTTCCCTTACGGGCAGAGCACATGCCTGGTGTGACACGACGCCGTGCGCCTCTGCCCGCGCCTCCGGGTGAGCCTCTTCGCACCGCAGCACTTTCTGCTATGATGCAAGCATTACCCTTAGCGCCTTGTCCGTACCCTAATGTGGATGATATATTTTTGCAGTTTCATCGGAATCAGCGTTCATCATTCCTGCTCTTGAACCGTGAGACAGTTTTGTTGCAAGTTTTTCAACAGTTGCTGAATTTTATGGGGGATGGCTACGTGTTAATTGCAGCTGAGTAGAAGAAAGAGCCTAACGTGCTTCTTGCCTTGTTTATCCAGCTGCCTATATAATTGTTTTAGGTTTCTGAAGAAAAATCATGGGCTGTATGCAACAAATGTACAGTTATTTCATATGACATTTTTGTGTCCAATCTAATTTAACTTATGTTGCATTATATTATGGAGGAGCTGGTAACTGCCTCTGTATTTAGGCTGCCAAATACTTTGTATTATTATAAAGAATTATTTCACTTTTTTCCCCCCTGATAAATTCTCAGACCAGTGGCATTAACTGCAGGATGTTGATATTTGGCAGAGAAAATTGCCTGCAGCTATAAATGTGACTTTTCTGTGCAGAGAGCATCCTTCATTCTCATGAAATTCTTC
This sequence comes from Rhinoptilus africanus, assembly GCA_013400135.1. NCBI lineage: Eukaryota > Metazoa > Chordata > Aves > Charadriiformes > Glareolidae > Rhinoptilus > Rhinoptilus africanus. The sequence goes on from VXBO01001959.1 coordinate 1,465, forward strand.
CAGTTTTTGCTGAACTGTATCTTGTCAAAACTGACCATTTCCCTTTCCCCAGGGAGAGGAAAAGCTTTCTTTAAATTTTTTTTTTTCAAAAAAAAAAATTATTCCTTATTAAAGTAATACTTGAGCTGAGGCCTGTATAGCAAAATCGAGTAGCCAAAAGAGTGGCAGAACTAGATTTATATACTCCAGACAGCTTGAGCTTGTAATGCAATGAATTAACACTCAGTTCGTTGGGAGTTTGATGCGCTGAGTGATGAGACACTGGATCAGAAATGGCAGTTGTGCTTTGAATCCAGCCACATCAATCCCCTTCTTGTTTAAAGGGTATCATGAGTCAAGGGCTTCTCTGGCGGCTTTTCCTTCATGGGGTCGGGACCAGGAATAAAGTCAGCTGAGAGAGAAGAAAAGCAGCTCGGAATTTCTGATTCTTTCTGGTTTCTTTGGCAATCGCAGGCCAAATTTTGATGGGATATAATGCGTTGACATCCCACAAAGTTGCACAATAATGAATTCCTGCCTCTGCTGTGCATATACTGAAGGACCGTGGGGAAGATAGCAGTGACAGGAGATATAAGTGCTGTGAGAAAAGATGGCTTTAGGCTCCAGAAAGTTATCTACTCGCCCTCAGCTGCAAGAACAGTACTTTTATCTTGCCCTAACAACTGCAGAAAAGATTGAAGTCACTGACCTTATTGGAATGAGAGAAATAGAGGGAAAGAGGCAGTACTTAAGTACTTTTTTATTCACAGTTTTCCCCACTAATTGGATGGACGAACAAAACAGATATTCAAAAAATAATTAAAAAAAAAAAAAGCATTATAATGGACATTTACCTTTCACGGAACTCTTAAAATATTGGTGCTTCTCTTTGGCAGCATTCAACCTGTGCTGAGCACTGGAGACAAGGTAGAAGAGAGCTTCTATTTACGGAGTTTTAAAATCTCTCTCCTATGTTCCATTCTTTCCATTTTCTTCTCCTCCAATAAAGTTTTAATTCTTGTTTATATCATTGTTTGTTGTCATGGAAATATCTGAAGGCTTGGAGTATAGAATGATTATGGTTTTACTGTGGAGAGATGAAGAAAGTGGAAAACAGACTTCAAGGGAGAGATCTCCCATTTAAAAATGATGCAGCTCCAGCAATTTGCAGAAAAGCAAATGCATTTTTTTATTATATCCAGGGGCAGGAGACGTTTTGACTTTTATTATAAATGTATTTTAAGAACAGAAGGTAGCATCTGGTGTATGCTTTCAAAGGTTAGAGTTTAGGACATACCATCAGCGAGTAGCACTGATGAAATAGTGGTAGTCCAATTTAATAAAGTAAAAACCCAGAATGCACTCAAACGATTTCACAGTTGTTTATATGGCAGTGAATGTTTGCAAGCAGGCTTCAAAACAGTGCTAGTTTATTAATCATCAAAGCTGTGCTCTAACGCCACTAATTCAGCAGCATCCATTTCAGGCGTAGCTTTTCGTCGTGCTTCAGCTCGTGCCGCGAGATCCCACCCCAGGCATTCGTGTCCCTCCTCCATCAACTTGCTCACCAAGTGGGGAGAGAACGTGTTCATCCGACACAGGTATGTTCCCTCTGGATTAAAAGTACAGAGTGTTTATGAAATAATTTCTAGCATGGCAGCAGGAGGAGACAGTCTTTCTAAAGAAAATCTGCAGGTTTTCACTCAAAGCTGTCCTGGCTTTGGACGGAGATGTTCACCTGACTTGCACGTGTTTCTTAATAGCCATTATGATTTGAGTTCTCTTGGTGCCAGACCATGCAGGATGGGATTGCATAGTTAATTATTTCTGGTCTTACTTTATTGTTGATACATCTATCTCATGTTTAATGGGGAGCAATTACTTGGCTCAATTCACCAGCAAATCTGCCGTTAATCCACTTTGTCTTCACCCAGTAGTTCTGTGGGCTAAACACACAGGATTCAACATAAATTGAGAATAATGTGAGCTGAAAAAATCACACTCGGACAGAATCAAAAGTATCTTGAGGAGGAATTTGTTCCTTGGATTTGATTTGGTTTAAATTGCTGTTTTCTGGAGGGCACTTTGAACAACTTTGGATTCTCTAAAATTTGCTGACGCTGTGAGTGTACATGATGTGTTCAGTGCGAAAGTATTATGCGCATCAAAGACAAAGAGTGTGATTTATATTAACTCGGTAAAACAGCCCATAAAAATGGGGAGCTGATAAACCGAGAGGCTTCTGCAACCCTGTCTCACTGACCACAAGTGACTTGACAGCACTTCTGTCATGATCTGGTGTCCCAACTCGATGTCACCTCTAAAACTTTCAGAAGAAATGAATGGAAATGTCTATATATAGGTTTGGCTTATGAACGTCTCAGGAAAAGCCATGGTATTACAAAGCAGCAGTGATGTGAGGTCAGGCAGTTAAGTGTAATCAGAAAATTCATTATTTTTAACATGGGCCATAGCATGCAATTTCAGTTTGTTAACACAGAGAAAAGTTATGGAGAATCAAATTTTGGATGATTCTGATGAAAATTGCTACAAACTTCCGTGGAACTCTACATGGAGAAAAAAACCCCCAACCTATGAAAACTGGATCAGACCCAACAACACCCTAATCTATCTTCCATTTCTGCTGCTGAATGGCACATGGTGCCTTGGTGGGACAAACGAGATCTTGTCTCAGTGTGCTTATTAATGTTCTATTGATCATTACATTCAGTCTTTCCTTAAACCCTAATATTTAGATGTCAGCGGAAAACTAAAATTATGAACCTCAAAATCTCAGTCTCTAAATCAGGCTTTTTGACTGTTTGCGGGGAGTACAAGAAACACATCCCTGATCCTGCCTGGGCAGTGAATACTGCTGCAATTCAAATAATCATAGTTACATTTACTCAGGCAGAGAGGCAAAAAAATAGAAGTCCATTTCTATGAAGTAACAAAAGGTACAATAAAAGCCAGTTAGCTGGCACGTCCTCTTTCCCATGGAAACACCAGAAAAACAGAGAAACCTCTGCTGAAGTAAAAGCATCCTCTAAGAAAGGAATAATTTCTTTTTAAGCCCTGTGGGCATCCCTGCAATCTGGGGCTACGGGCGCTGCTCCTCCCCAGTATGATGGCATACTGGTTCCAGTGGGGCTCGGTTGGTGACAGGGAGACCCGCTCATACAGACCTGATTAGCGAGGCATGCTCATCTATTCCAAATAAAGCCTAAAACAAACACTGGGCTAAATGTATTTAGATTATGAGTCCATTAGGGAGGCAAGCAGCCTTTTGTTAATCAAGTGGATGTGCAGCGCATCAAACAGTGATGTGGGGGTCTGCCAGAGCCCACTACAGCGAGAACGAGATGATACTGGGACTGCTAAGAAGTGATGGCAAAAGACACTCAGAGGTGAAGCAGCCCTTGGGTGGGGGCAGTTTTCCAAGGGTTTTTACCCCCGGGAGCAAGCGCTTTCCCTGCTGTGGCAGGTTGCTGCTGCTCCGGCCATAGCCCTTCTCTCCACACACAGGACCAACCACCCCCTCTCCCATCTCGGGGCTGGGCTCAGGTTAGATGACGCCTTCATGTCCTGTTGAGTTTCCAGGGTTTGCCTGAGTTTTGGACCCTTTTTTGGTGGGGCAAATTCTGGAAGCAGATCGGATAGACCAGACAGTATCCCATGTTTCCTTCTGGGGCAAGGAGTGCATTTGTGTTCTCCACTGGGGGGTCTCCAGTTTACTGCTGCTTTACAACACCTGTGTAAATGGTCCTTATCCCTCCGAACTCAATATATCTTCTACTGTAGCTTGGTGATGGACAAGAATTAGGTGTTTCCATCCTAAATAGATTTCCTGATGCTTAAGTAATTGCCAAAGCCCAGAAACATGAGAAGACCTCAAGGGAAGTGCTCAGGGGTTTGTGTCTCTAGTCATGAGATGGTTTTCAGTGTTTTCTTCAGTGTACTCCTTCCAGATGCTGTTCACCAACGAGGGCTTGGAAGCCAATTAAATCACGTTACACGATATGGCGTTGCTCGATGGCTTGCATTATGTCCTTTGCGTTGCAACCGTTTGTGGTGTTTGATGGATTATAACTGATATTAACCCATGTCTGAGAAATTATTTCAGACTGGGTTGTTGTTATGGAAGGCATAGGATGAAACCAATAACCACTGCAGGACTAAATAACTATTTACTAAAAATGTTTTATACAAAATGCATGTAGAAAAATTACAATATTTACATTTTACCGCAACTTACATCCACAAATAAAAATCTGCTACATTCGCCGTTCAACATAAAGTGAGATGAAAAGTATTATTCAGGGTGCAAATGTATAAACAGAACTTGCTCTTTCTTTCTAGTCATCTTCAAATGTGTCCGTTCTGATATTGCTTGATAACCTCTCCACAAAAGAATACCTGGCAAGCATGGCTTTGGATTATTCAGGAATAAGATAGGATTATTCAGTGTGATCCCTGTTGAGATAAACTCCGCGGTCAGAAACCAAGAATATGTACATTTAGATAAAAAAGGAAGATAATGCCAGGGAGCATTCCTCAAGTGACGGCTGGCATGGTGCTGTATATTGAGAGCTGAGGAGAGAACGTGGAGCAAAAAAAAATCTGTGAGTAACAGACGGTTTGTCTTAGCATCAGCTGCAAGTCCCCAGTTTCCTTCCAGCCCTTTCTCGCAGCCACAATCCCTGTGTTACACGAATCGGTTCTTGGCCATAAAGGAGGGTTTCTGACTCTAAGCTGTCTCCAGTAAATCTGAAAGACTTTCACCCTTCAAATAATTTTTTTTTTTCAAATAAGATCCTAAAATAACATTTCTAAAAAGAAACCACAACTTTTTAATATAACAAATTGTTAAAAAAACCCTCAAACCTGGTAACATGGGTCAACCCTGTGCTGAGATCAAAAAGCCCGGTCCATTTGCAAGGAGAACTTAAAAAAGTAATTCATCCAATATAGGAGTTAATTTGTCCGACATAGGAGACATCCAGATATGCAGGGAATGGCTTTGTTCTGCCCAGCCTTTTCTGGCAGGCAGAAAATTTCTGAATTAAATACAGAAATCTGAAAGAAAACTGTAAAAATATTTTCTGTCAGTTTAAATAGATGATTTGCGAACGAGGCAAACCCAAGCGTTTGGTAAATGATGAAGAATTTCACATATTTGATTACCACTGAAAACAGTATGTGTGACGCTATGTTAAAACAGCAGAAAGAAGTTACAACTCATTATTTTGGGCTTATGGCAGTGTGTTTCTTTGCCCCAACCTGTCAAAAAGATGGTATTCCTGAAATTCTTATCTTGCAGCTCCAACATAGGTATTTAAGTGACCCAACGTACCTGCTCTAAACGACAAAATAAATGCAGGTGCTTCTGTCTATTCATTTCCTCTTGTTGACAAAGCAGCAAGATCAATGATGCTTGTTTACTCACGAGGCCCATACACAAGGGCTGTACAGTGATTTAATTACCAGAACGTAGAGGCAAATGGGAGGGTTCCCACGGCAACCTTAGTGTATTAAAAACCCATTTTAAAAAGTATTTAAAAAAGCAGATTTTCTCCCGGCATCATTCTGTTGATGCAAAGTAACGTTTGCAGAACAACTGCCTTCCTCTCCCCTCCCATTTTTTTCTTGCTTTCAGCTTCTTCTCCCCACTGTTTTCTCCAAACCTGGGCAAAATGCACTTACGGTGCAAATGTCCACTGACGATGCTGCGGATGTGCTGATTAATGCTACCCAATTTATGCTGAGGATCTAGCCCACACAGCTTACACTTGCAAATATTTTTTTTTCCTTTTTTTTAAACTATAAAACACTCCCACTCATAAAGTTAAAAAATAGAGTTGCCATTTTTTAAAAAAAAATTAGTTTAAACAAAAATTACAAAATTTTTCTGCCCATTCCTAACCGTGAAATAAAAATCAAAACAGCGTTACCCAAGTTGCAGCTCTTGTTTAAGTACAGATAGTTGTATATGTTTTCCTTAAAATGTTAGTCATCGGGGTGTTGTTCTGCATTACATCCTACCAAATACAGGCCAGTACAAACAAACATGGAAGAACTGTGCCATGCTTAATTTGTGGCAAATGTCTTACAGAATTCAGCATTTACAGAAAAACGCTTTTTTTTTTTTTCTGGATGAAGTACTTGCTGTCAGCACGTGTGACAGCAACTGCATTACTGAACCTGTTGGAAACCTGGTGAAATCTTTGCAGCACAGCAATTAAGTAAATAGGCACTATCATAATGTGCTGATCAAAATACTGATTGATTTCAAAACCTCTTCTGTGCCATTTCAGCAGCTGGTTTTATGTACAATATCCTGATTAAGACAAACTAATGTGTTTACTCAAGCCATGATCCTGAAAAACGCTTAAGCACATATTTAATTTCAAGCATGTAAATACCCTGATTGTCAGACTGTTCGTGTGCTTAAAATTAATTAGGCACTTAAGTGCTTTGTTAGATGAGATGAAGACGTGCAGTTGGAGTTTCTGATGGCCTTTCAACTTTGTAAAACTCAGGTTCAAAAAAAAACCCTCCTAGAGTCATTCCACGGGCGTCTGGGAAGCAGTACATGCCAACGGCTCCTTACAGGACCTGATATTCAAGGCGGGGTCTTGATGGAGACCATGAATAAAATTTGATGTCCTATCTCTACCTCAGGTAACTGGACTCAGAGCATCCTCCATCCCACTAGAGCTGGTGCGGAGCATCTCTATGGAGGTGATGGTGAGCTCTTACCTGCCGGGGGTTTCTGGCTGAAGGTATCATCTGTGGCGTGTGAAATCCTCGCACGCCCCCAGCCTGGCTGGGCAGGGGGACGTGGTACCCACGCCCGTGCAAAGCATCGCCATCCGCAGCTGCAGACAGCTGCTGCCACCCCTTCCCAGCTCAGGGGAGGGTATTCGGCATGACCAGACCTCGTCTGAGTGAGCTGCAAAAGGGGAGCCTGGTACTGTCGGTATTGCTACGGTGTTTGCTTATTATCCCCTATTGTATAGAATTTTAAGCTGGTCCTGCCTAGGAAAACTGGCTCCTTCAGAGCACGATTTTCATCTTTTAACTGATCATAAAAGCTCCAAAAAAACTTGCTTCTTTGTCCATGTCAACTATGTCACCGTTACTGACAGAGACAAAAATCCTGTCCTCTCTTTTCAGCTGAAACACACCACCTTGGTAGATGGAATAAAGTCCGTATTCTGCCTTTTTAGACCAGCAGCTTGTTCTTGCGCTTTTCATGAGCAAAATGGGCTCTGGGTAATTAGTCAGTTTGTAAACATATTGGACAAGCTGTTTGGGGTTCCTGATTTGTGCCAGCAAATCGGAATCCTCATTCTCGTTCTCACGGAAACGAAAATAAGTTTGTGAGTAGATGTAATAAAAGCCCGTTTGGGGTATCACCAACTCGCCATTTCTCAGCTCCACATTGTAGAGGAAAGAGTGGCCTTTTCTTGACGATTCCCAGTTGCTTATTTTTTGTCCGTTCCCTCTTCTGGGCAAGGGATCTACTTGAGAAAAAAGAGAGAGAAAAATATTAAATTAAAAGCTAGGTAGTGAAGCCAGGTGTCTGCTAGTCAGTGAGTCTGGTTTTTTATTTAAAGTTAGAAAACCTGCTCTTCCCAGTGGCTCGTTATGCCCGTTCTCAAAACAATCTGAAGGTCCAGAAGCAAGCTGGTTAGCCTTGTGTGGGAATTCACATGAACTACCTTTATTTTTAATTTTTGTGCTCCCAAATAAAAGAAAAATCATCACGTTGTTACTTAGTGACAAAGTTAAAATACCCGTTTGTGCCCAATACCCTCCAAAGCTGTAGCAACCCTACCAAGCCTTTCATTAATGTGGCCTGAATGTCAAGTCTCTCCTGTCTCCGTCTTGCACTTCTAATAGGTCTGTCACCATAGCAGCTGGCCACACAACTAACAGAAGGAAATTAAAGGAAAGAAAAGAGGAAAACTTAACATTAGAAAGAAGGATACTTATTTTTTTTCCCCTTAATGAAGGTTCCAGAAAGAAAGTTAGGGAAGTGCCCAGAGGCAACGGGCTTTCTCCCTGTTCTGTGAGAACTAGCTCAAAAAACCACTGTCAGGGACAAAAAGGCTTTTTTTAATGACTTGTTTCTTACAGTTAACTCAATGCAAGTATCAAAAAGTGTATGTAAGCATGAGGCCAGCAAAGAGAGAGTAACTTCTGCCATCTTTAACTGGTTGTAAAGGTTTTTTCCCTTACTGCGTGGGGAGAGGGAACTCCTCCGGTTGCTGTTGCCCGTCAGATGCGCTGCGATCCTGGTGGCGGGTGGCTGCCCATCCGTGTGTGACAGCGACAGCGCCCGGTCACCTGAGGAAGACCACAGAAGGAACCTCACATTAGAAGCGAGAATGGCAGAAAGCACGTCTGTCCCATTCCACCCGATTTTAAGCAATAGGTATGTCGTCTTTTTTTTTAATTGATTGAATCATCCTATATATTGGCTAATAAGGCTCAAATTTCTCTGTCTGTCCTTGAAATGTCTTTATACGCCTCTTTGTTCTCCTTTTTCCCCACTCCCCTGCCCCAAAATTACCAACAGACAACCTAAAATAACCCATTTTAACTATTTTTATATCATGCTGAGTATCTTTTAAGGTTTAGTATTTGTTGTCTTTATGCTGAATTTCCACTGGGAGGTCATAATTCTTCCTCTCAATGTGTTTAGAGCTGTAGGAGCTTCAGCAGAGCTATTCCTCCACTGATCTATGTGTACGCAGCTGGTTCCCAGGAGAACAGGTTGTTTAAACGTCCCTGTAACACCATGGGACCGAGGTCTAGAAGCCAAGTCCTTTGCATCCACCTCAGTGACCTCTCATCGCTTGACCATATTTTCTGGCTCCTGAAAATTTGCCTTCTAGTAATAAGCAATCATTTGTTGATGACTTGCTGCCAGTACAAGTTCTTAGTCAGTGTTTTCTGTGCTTTTAAAAAATGAATTGAGTCACTACACAGCAGGTGCCACTAGCCGCTCCTTTTAGCCACGGATAATGAAATTATTATCATACCGTTGACTGCAGATATGTTTTCCTCATAACTTCTCGCCATTATCTGTCAACAAACACAGAGATAATGAATTAGTTTGTCAGCAGAAACTGATGGGTGCAGGAAAAAGAACACTCCTTTCTCAAACTCATGAATAAAGGGTATTCACTATTTGATCAATAAGCAAATAAAAAAAAACCCTATTAATTTGTTGTATTAAAGCACTCCTATGTTTACATCTTTTATGTAATGAAATACATGGGAAAACATTTTCAGGAGAGCTCAGCCATCTGGGCTTTAAGTCTATTGGAAAATTTGACCCTCACGCTTTTCTGCAATAAGCAGAGATGCAGTGTACAAGCACCAGCTTCCATTCGCAGAGTACCTGGCAGCGTGCACTTCTGTAGGCTCTTAGCTCTGAGAAACTAAATTTCATTTATTTTTATACCTCTACCATATCTAGCTATCTAAGCTCTTAAGCCAGCACATCTTCCTTTGTGCATTCCCCTTCGTTATGACTGTTTACTGACTGCCGGAACAAACTACTCTGGTTACCGACAGCGCTGCAGCTGCAGCAACAGCGATGCTTTGAGATGATTTACCTGTTTTGCCACTAACTGATGGTCTCTGCCCTGCCACATTTCTATTTATCTATCTATCCACCCATCTATATTATTATTACTATCATTATAAGTTATTATTTCTGGCATGCAGGCTATCTTCTTTTTTTCAAGCATTCAGGGAGCAAGTAGGTATATTAGACGTGTAAATGTCCGCCAAATAAACCAATGTTTTCCTTACACAGAAGTTCAGGGAATTCAGTGACAGAACTTCCACCAAAGGAGCTGAGATCTCTGAATACAAATAAAGGATCTATTTTGGGCTGCAAGATTTGCCAGGTAAGTTTCAGCCAGAAGTGACTTTTTAAGTACCAGCTTTTTTCTATGTGCGGAGATGGGCTTTTGAAAACCATTCCGGAAGATTTTAGCCTTGCTTTGTTTTGTTTTGTTTTCCAGCCAGGCTTATTTTCTTCTCTGTGGCCAAAATCACAGGTATTGTAAGTCAGGCAGGAGATGGTGTTCTCTGAACGCTGAGCTGGGAAGGTGCTGTGCCCGACGCTGTGCACTCGCCCGCCTCGCTCTTTGCTCCCCTGATGCGTTTCATAGCTCAGGACTAAACTTTCTCCCAGGCACCTTTTTACCCCTCCCCACGTTACATTTCATTTTATTTTCTCAAGCTGCTGTCCCTGTATTCCCAAAGAGGGAGTGACGCCTCTGCTACCGCTACGGTCTGTACCATCAGGTAGAAAACAAGCTCGAGTCAAGCACTTCTGCCCTGGGGTATTCCGGAGAAGCCAACCTATCACTGAAATTGGCTTAGTAAAAACTGATTCTTTGCTTTGTTATTTCCTGAATGGCTTTTTGCTTCAGTGCAAGCACTCTCCAGCTGAAGGTATGGCTCGGCGATTGCTTTGCAATAAAACACCCCCCTTTATTCTGCTGTTGTTAGGATTCTCTGAACAGTACCACCACCAAGCACACTGTTTCAGCGTGTTGGTTCCCAAATACCTTTTTAATTAACTTTCCCAGGTGCCACTTTACTTGCCAGCAGGGATCAGCCTCTCTGTCTTCACTTTCAGTTAGATCCAGGTTTTGGAGGAAATCTCCCATTTCCTCCCCAGTGAGACAAGCGATGCCGCTCTTGGAGTACGTGTCCCGGAGCTGCAGCAGAAAGGAAAGCCAGGATTTTTCACCTGTGATGTGCTCGCAGATGTTCAGCCGTGGTATGTCACTAAATTCACTGTGTTTAAGAACAAGCTTTCTTTTCTTTAAAGCATTTGCTAGCACGGAGCAAGTTACGACTATAGAGACAGCACAAGTAATTCATCCTCATTTTACATATTTATTTAATTACGATGGCATACTCAACATGCAAAAACATACTCACATTATCTCCATGGACAGAAATTTGGTATGCAGCACTCAACTCAATAAGCTTTGTGAAAATTCAATACCCAAATCACTAATGTTGTGAATTCCTTAGTTTCTCTAGTTATGCAATAAGAACGTTTCTTTTGCACAAGGGATTTTTCTTCACAAATTATTGAGGATGAAATCAAACACCAGACCTTAAAAAAGTGTTTTCCATTCTGTCTTTTCAGCCACTGCTATTTATAGTCCAGGCTTTTACTGGTATACATCCATACCATATCCTTGCCTTATCCAGTTTGGGGTCTGTCCGTAACTGTGTTTGTCCTAATAGTCCAGAACAAAGTCCAGACAACAGAAATGACACTTGGGTGCAAATGAAATGATAATGCTGAGTGCTTGTGACATGGGTCTATATTTATACCCTCTAGTCATTGAGAAAACACGCTTTTTTTCCCCAAAAAAACTAAATGAGTTTGAAGAGAGTGGCAAAACTCCTGTTGGTGCCAAGGGGAAAGTGGCTGTGAGTGTCGATAAGCCAGCGGCGCTTCCCAAGCTCCGCAGCATCCGCAGGGCAAGGGGAGAGACACAACTCCAGCTGGCGCTGTTGGTTCACGCAGGAGCAGAGAAACCTGCGCTGAGATCGGCTCCCATCCACCTCCCCATCAGAAAACCCGTGAGGCTGTGCCAGCAAAGTCCTGCAGGGGCTTGGAAGAAAAGAGCAATCGGGAATGAACACGCAGATAGACTCCTTGTAACATTTAAATGTCACCCTTCTTATGTTAAAGAAGCGTAGTTTGGTTGGCTAAACAGGTACATTTACTCTACAAGTACCATTTTCTGCTGTCCTTGAAAGCAACAAACGAGTCACCTCCTCCTTCCCACTCCTTAGGGTGTTAGAAAAAAAGGTGTTGAAGAAGAGATTTCCCAGCTGCAGGAGGATGAGGAGGATTCACCCATGTTACCCCACAAGCCCTACCGGGTTGAACAGGACCCTCAGTGTGCAGCAGGACACACTCTTGAGCTTCACCTAACACTTGGCATGATTTTATACTTTGGGGGCATCCGAGTGAAATGGGGTCACCACTATGAGCATTTGTGCAGGTTTGTGTGTCTCTGCTGAGGAGCACAGTGATACTCTTGAATCAGGTTTCTTGTTTCAAGAACTCAAAGTGATTACAATTATGTGCTTTTTAAGGTAAAGCTGCACTTAAAACTAAGGGCTCTGACAGATTTACCTATACTAGCTTCTATCACAAAGTAGTTTGATGAGTTTTTTTAAAACAAGATATGTGAGCAGCTGAGATGTTAGCGTTTATTTTCTTACTAGATCTCAGCTTTGCCCTCTGATCTGGGAGCAAAAAGTCCCGCACTTCTGCCTTCTCCTTATCTGCAGACTTTCCCCCCAAACAGCTTTACTCTCCTGGCACTGGAACAGCACTTTGCATGCCTTTTGAAATCCTCAGGGAATGCAAACTGGCATCAGCACAGTCTGGTACTGCAGGGCTGGTATTTCTGGTTTATGGGGAGAGAAAGCAAGGCATCAGGGTGCTGTAAGGCTCAAATGAGGTTTATCTGTAGCGCTGCATTTTTTGGAGGACTGAAGTCCTGCAGGAACACTATCTTTTTAAAGCTTCTCTCCTATTCTAGGAGTAATGCAGGGACTATGTTTTCAAAACAGAAGGAAGTCTGAGGACATTTTCCTTGCAGCCCCGTATCCTGAAGCATAATGAACTTTATTGTGCTCATGTCTCAACACTTCCTCCCATAGCAAAACTGAGACAAATGGTCGTAGTCCTACTCAGACTACTACAACTGGAGAGAAAAAAAAAAACGTACGTAAAGATAAAAATATCTGCAGCCTGTGCAGCCACAGTCATCTGGTGAAGGTGTAGAAGCACAGATATTGTGAACGACAAAAGGAAGAAAAATGGGCAGATGAAAATCACAGTTTATCTTTTGAGATTCATTCCACATGCACCGTGTGGACCTGGGGTAGCAGACTGTGTCTCTAGATAAGCTTCTTCCTTGTTTATTGTGCACCAGATGGCATACGCAAGAGTGTGTGCTTAAGGTGCTCCCTCCAGAGCCAGCAACCTTACTTTGCAGTCCAGCAGATCTTCGGTGTGGGCAGATTCAGCTTTTCACGCCAAATGCAGGCTTGTTAGTCTTCAGAAACGTATCACTAGCTGTGACTGTGTCCCAGGTGTGCAGGTTTGAATAACAGGAAGGGAAAGCTAAGCGTGGTTACTAGCTACTCAGACTGGCAAGTTTGTTAGCAAAAGACTGAACTGTATGCACGAAGAGGCAAGAATGCATTTATATATTTCTCTTCCTTAGCAGTACTATGTAACCTGATTTCATAAAAACGACACATTTCTGTGACTCCCCCCTTCCACCAAATACGGGACAGCCACAGCTATAAACTGCAGGAAAATCTGTTCTATGCATTCCCAAAGTATGGGCCTTGGCTCATAATGCAGAATACTGTATGCTCGTTAACATTCGCTTCACACAGGACTTCTGACACCTCAGAAGACTTCACCTATCAAGTTTGATGTGGAATGCACAGGTAACACAGTATTTTACATTTATGCAATACTTTCTGAAGTTGTAGAACTACAGCACACTTACCTGCAGTTAGGCTACCTCTGTGCCAGGGAGAGAAACGTACTGGTACAACTTAGAGCAGAAGAGTAAATTCTGGGCAAGACCCTCAGGAAAACTCCGAGTACTATGGTATCAATGAAAAGCAGGACCACACACATACAGGCTCATAGGATCATCAACTAAATGCAATTTTCTTGGCATGCAAGTGATGTCGTGCAGGAAGAGGAAAGAGTTAAGGAGCAGCCGGCAGACTTGAGGGGGGGCTGCGAGGAGAGCAAAGCAGCCAGACTATACAATGGGTATTTTACAAGTCATTCTGAGGGAATTCGGTGGTGTTTGCTGTCTGGGTGAAGTTCCTCTGGGATTAGTCACTGACTTAAAACTGTGCATGTTCCTAGAGGAGGGATGTAAAAGGCACTTTAGCTGGTTTTCAGCCTATTTCCCCCTGCGGTCTCCGGGCCGGCGCAGCCGAGAGAGGCGGCTCCCGCAGCCCCTCCGGGCGCCGCTAACGCCTCAGCCGCCCTCCCGGAGCACCGCCGTGGGATGCGAGAGAAAGTCTGGGCGCTTTTAATGGAAAGCAAAGTAGCATTTGGTACTTCTCCGCAAGATAAAATGTGTCAATGTAAGAGAAAAAAAAAAAGGGGGAGCGGGGGAGGGAGAGCAAAACCTGCAAACCCCTTCTAATTGTTCTTGCCTTGAACTCCAGCCCCTGCCTGCGCACCCAGGGCCCGAGGAAAGCTCAGACAAAGGAGCGCACGCAGGGAAGCTCTTTGTCCGGGGATGGGGACGGCTCTGTGCTGCTCAACAGACGCTTCCCGGCTGCGCTCGCCTCNCGCAGCGCGGGGGCGGCGGGGGTCACTGCTCAGCCCGCTGGTGGCAAAGTATTTCTGAGAAACTTTTCGGAGCCACCTCTCGGAGCCGCCTCCGTCGGGAATGGTGGAAATCGGGGGTTTTTAAGAGATTACGGCTGTGGCTAAGAGTAAGGAGAGGCCCAGAGTTTCCTGACTCCAGGCTGTGTTATAGAATCATGGAATGGTTTGGGTTGGAAGGGACCTTAAAGCCCATCCAGTGCCCCCCCCTGCCCTGGGCAGGGACACCTCCCACCAGCCCAGGTTGCTCCAAGCCCCGTCCAGCCTGGCCTTGAACCCCTCCAGGGATGGGGCAGCCACAGCTTCTCTGGGCAACCTGGGCCAGGGGCTCACCCCCCTCCTAACCTGTAGCTTCTCCGGTAGAGTTGGTGCATCCCAGAAAAGCACCAGTGGGGTGATAACTTCTACCTGTGCCATTAACTCCATCCCGGTGCTGCCACTGCAGCCTCTCAGGCGGCACAGCTTCTCCCCCCAGCCATGGCACGCTTCATGTCACGGGACATGAGCGCCAGGTACATTTTGGACTTTCTTTGTCTGAAGTCACCTTTGGGTTTGGTTGGGTTTGTTTGCCAGTGAGAGTCATAGGGATTTGAAAACTTTTCTCCAAACTGTTGAGCCTGGATAGCAGTTTTCCAAAGGCACGTGCCTGATTTAGGATGTGCCCATTGACTTTCACCGGGGTTTTGATACCTTCGCCTCACACAGGCTGTGGATTATAAGCAACCTCGTAATTCTCTGCAGGTGCTTCAAAAGCAGCGGAGGTGTGGTCTGCTGACAGCACAGCCATGGAAAACTGGGATTTCAAGGGCAGTATGAAATTTTGGCCCCTGCCCAACAGCCATACCCTGAGTGCCAGGGTGCAGGCAAAAGTTCTCCGTACAATTACAGGGCAAAATTAAAACAAAGATCTCTTCACCTGTCCTGCCTGTCGAGAAGATCTTTAGAAGATGTAACTGCATTGTATTCAACTGTTTAAAACAGGGAAATTATTTGTTTCTGTCATGGTGTAGCAAAATGATCCCCAA
Source organism: Rhinoptilus africanus (assembly GCA_013400135.1). NCBI lineage: Eukaryota > Metazoa > Chordata > Aves > Charadriiformes > Glareolidae > Rhinoptilus > Rhinoptilus africanus. Next base: position 16,903 of record VXBO01001959.1, read on the forward strand.
ATTCCCGTTTAACGCGGCAGAAGGCAGTTTATTTGTCTGGCTCTTTGTAACGTTCAGTCCGCTTGCCAAAACAGTTCAAATCTGTGTAATTCCAACACATATGTCAGATGGGGAGGATTAACATTTTCTTGAAAGTGAGCTCATGATCTCCTCCTCTGATTTCTCAGCAAAGTAAATGCGACATTTTGGGGCTGCTTCTGCTTCGCAGCATCCCATCCCTTTCGGAATGGGGCGAGCGGGACTCACTTGTACTTAATGCAAAGTAGCTCTTTGCATCAGCTTCAGAACAGGAGTTTCTTACAGATTTTAGCACACGCACTAAAGAATCCTACAAAAAATCCTGCCTCCATCCTACTTTGTTTATCATGGTTCATAAACTCCTAAGAAAGGAATTTCATCCCAGGGAGCTGTGTGAAAAGTCAATTGAAAGGTGGTAAACTAACTTGGGGGAAAACTCCTGCCTGCTGAAAGGATTTTTGTGTGGATTTTCGTTACAAATGTTCAGGGAGGTTCTACCTCTTTTGAAGGAAACAAAACTTCCCGTGATGTTTCCTTTCAAAGAGAATAGAAACAAAAGTGAAAGGAAGCCCAAGGCACTACAGAGCACTCTGGTTGTTGTTCACATTTAGGAGTTGGTCTTTATTCTGTGTTTTTCCAATCTCTTCACAGATTTCTCCCCAGCCTGTGATTCGTAACAGAACTATTTTTGTGGGTAAATATCCCAGTTCAAGAAAGATTTTTCTAGACCCACGTACTCGGCTTGCAGATGTCTACCAGGCACGGTCCATGTCCCCCTGACCCATCACTTGAAATCCTCCATGGATATTCCTTATGTCTCTGATTTAATGCTTTTCTAGTTAGTGCCAGTGTTGTAAGGCAAAATTAATGAAGTGGGGGTTTTTTTAAGAGAATAATGAGGAAAAAAAGGGAAAAACCCCACTCGAATGCATCTCTTCTTAAAATGATCATGTTGCATTTCATTCTAAAGTTTTCAGATCTTAAGATATCATTGTATAGTGATAAAATGTTTATGGATTTCCATACAATGTCGGATAATATGAGAGTGAAACTCCAATCATTTTCACCATCAGCTGCTTTTGAAAATCTTTGCTACTTTCAATCCTTTTCTGCAGTCAGTTTCTGTCTCTAACAGGTGTAAACTTACACTGAAAATAATTTGTTTCAAAGGTTCTGAGTGTAAAACTACTCTTTTGATGAAATTTTACCGTAGTGGAAGCATGGGGTCATGACACCAGTGGGAAGGAATGTTGTTAGCGCCGGTTGAAACAAAGCAAAGATCTGTTTGTTTGTGTAGCGCTAGACAGAGGCAGCTCCCCAGAAAAATCCCTCTGATTCTTCCTGGCTCCTTCATCCTATTAAAGTTTACTTGGCGAACCGTTTAATTGGAGATAAACCTTAATCTGTGCTGGGGACTCAGGACCTGTGACACTTAGTGTGTCAAGGAATCACCTGGCACTGGACAGGAGAACTCGCCCAGCGGTGTGACTAGTAGGAATCTGTAATGGCTCTGAAAATGTGTAAAAATGAAGGGAAGAGAACAGCATCTTGAAAAAGTCCTTATTACTCTTTGCTTACTGATTGCAGCGATGGGAGTGACGAAGATGTTTTCAGAGGAGGAGAGAGGCTCACACGTGTTTGTGCGTATACTTTTCCCAGTGATGCAGATGGTTGTTATTGCCACCACTGTCACTCCCTGCCACCCGGCACAGCTGGGCTGGGCTCGTTTTCCAAGTCAGAGAAAGCAGAGTTGACTTTCTGGTATGTCACAGTTCTCGACATTGATTTCTCTGCCGAGGAGCAAAGGAGGTTGTGGGTTTTATCACAGGTGTGTAATTGTAGTGCTGTAGTTACAGAGAGGGAATTCAGCCATGCCGACAGGAGAGCAGCCCCGTGGCTGTGCTTTCCAGCTGTAGATTTCCACCTCCTGGGAGTGTGCCTCAGATTGGCCTTTTTGTCACCAAAGATGCTGTGGCCACTTAATCATAGAATCATGGAATGGTTTGGGTTGGAAGGGATATTAAAGACCATCCAGTGCCGCCCCCTGCCCTGGGCAGGGACACCTCCCACCAGCCCAGGTTGCTCCAAGCCCCATCCAGCCTGGCCTTGAACCCCTCCAGGGATGGGGCAGCCACAGCTTCTCTGGGCAACCTGGGCCAGGGGCTCACCCCCCTCACAGCAAAGAATTTCTTCCTGATATCCAATCTAAATCTCCCCTCTTTCAGTTTAAAATCATTACCCCTCATCCTATGGCTCCCTTCCCTGATCCAGAGTCCCTCCCCATCTCTCCTGTAGGGCCCCTTTAGGTACTGGAAGTACTTCCTTCACAAGCTAACTCCTGACTTAGGTACCCGATTCCCAGCATGAGACACTTGAATGCTGCTGTCGGCTGGGGCTTTGCTTTTCCAACCATTAGTTCCTACCACGAAGCCGCCAAATATTAGGCTGTAAGAGATTGCTGTGACTGCTCTCCTCCCCGTAGGGAAGGGGCAGTCCATGCCCACCTCCGCAGCCTCCCCACACGTGTGGGGCACTGCCACGCTGCGCTGCAGGGGCACAGGTCTTGATCAGTCTCATTCTGTCAAGCCTCACAATTAAACAGGCACAAAAATCATGGTTTGTGGCAGCCAATGCAGGGTTAACCTCACGCCGTGGCTCTCCTTTTTGCACATGTGCCGGACAGATCACATCTTGGCTCCTGCGGTTTCTTCATTCCTTCGTGGTCCAAGCGCCAGATTCGGAGCTCATCTTTTACTGTCAGTGGCAAAGCATTGCGCACTCAAACTGTGATTTATACTGTCATGGGATCAGAGTGAGGATCTGTTTATCAGCCCTTTTTGCCTATGGTGTTACACAAATAGCAGCGATGGTCTAGCTGGTCCCTAATGCACCTATGAATTAATTTATTCAGACCTGTCATCTCTCTCTCAGTGCCTCGGGCAGGGGATTTCATAGAGCAGGGAATATACGTGCATATGCATGCCACGCTTATTTCCAGTAATGCTGTAGCATTAGCACTCTATATCTAGCTTTGGATCTCTCATTTTTAGCTGACAAAATACTTAACCTTTTGCCTGTTAATAACCTGTAGATATTTTAAGCTTTTTCATTCTGTCAATTATATAGGGGTATTTCCAACAGTATAATGTTCTTTATGAGCTTTCTTCATCTTTAAGGGAATTAGTGCTTCTTTATTTTTCTACAGAATGTTTCTACTTGGAAAGCCAGATCTTGAGTGCAACAGGAGCCATGGCAGCAGTGTTCTTTAGATTTTTACACCTTCACAAGATCATTAACCATGGATTTGAGGTTTGTTGGCAGCATCTCTGGAAACTCAACTCTTGTGCTTTACGCTGTCCTGGGCAACCAACCTGGTTTGTTACGTTGCTGTGGCTTAAAGAGGAAAAAGCACCTTCCTGGTGCTAAATTTCCCTCTGAGTTTTGGGTAAAATGGTTGGACGGGGCTCTGAGCAACCTGATCTAGTTGAAGATGTCCCTGCTCCCTGCAGGGGGGTGGGACGAGATGGCCTTTAAAGGTCCCTCCCAACCCAACACATCCTATAATTCTCTTTTCCTATGAACTGCAATGGTATGTTAAGGGCCCCTTGCTAAGGGAGCTTGGGGATGTTTACAGCTGCTTTTAAGTCTCTTTTTTTCTATTATATTAGCAAAGTGATAATTTTGAAACAGGTTCATTGCAGCCCCAGCTCTGGGGGAAGCTGTGAGGAAGTCCATAACACACCTAGCAGCCTCTGCAGCATTGCAGAAAGAGGAGGAATTGTCCCTGGCACACAGAAAAACCTTGGTAAGCAATCAGCTTAAGCCTTGAAGCATGGAATTTTATTATCTTTACCATAGGCGAGTGCTTTTAACCTCCTCTGAAAATGGAAGACAAATATTTCTCTTCAGGGTGCCAGATATGTATGCAAAGAAATGACTTTTTTTGGAGGCTTCTTCACGGTAAAACATCTGTCACATACCCGTCTGTCTTCGTTTGGGTTATGGTTTCCTACTGGGACAGATTGGAACCAGTAATAAGGCTGTAGGTAGAGAACTGAATGAGATTTCTGCTTCCTTGCTGAGGGAACCTGCCATTTGTACCCCTCTGTGCTGTCGGCATAGTGGCCGGGGCTCCCACTCCGACGTGTTTTCCCAGCCAGCAACAAAATGCTGTGGGCACAGAGGAAACTGGGAGAAGCAACTGGGGAGGATTTTTACTTACGTGCAACCCCTTCCTTGTTCCTGTAACTGGTTATCAAGGGCAGAATGGGCTACCCGGGGTAGTCAGGGCTGGAGAAGGCTGTTGAGAGCCTGGTGAGCAGGAAGCACGGGGCAGTAAAGTCCGTGCAAGACTGGCAGAACTTGAATTACTTGTGCAGATTGCTGGGTTATCGCTTAGTTGAAGCAAAGCTAAAAGGAAACATTGGCCCCGGTGAACATGCCAATTATATCACAGTGGTGATAAAAACTTTATGCTTTTATGTTAGAGAAGGTATTCCATAAATGTCATGCAAACATTACAATGGCATTACAGAACTACTTGTTTGTGTACCTGGGTCTTTGGTGGGCAGTTTGTCTTTTCAGTGTCATGGAACAGTAAATGCATTTTCCTTCTGTCTTGAAAAAATGGGTCATTATATATTAGGGAACAGAAGTTCCCCATACCTGCTGGCAAGGAGAGTATTTAAAGAGCTCTGTGCCTGGAATGCCACAGGGATGGAGCCTGAATTGGCCTGGCATTGTTTACAGATTGCAAATTTTGCCAGGTGCAAGGTCTTTTCTTGGGCTTGTGCAGCACTGAAACTCAGCAAACAGAAAAGGGCTTGAGGAAGAATAGAAAGCAAAGCTCTCTCCTGGGTCAATATGCGTTTTAGTTTCATCATTCCTACTCGAAAGTTGTGTAATATTTAACTGAAAAAAACCATTTATAACTATAGCAATATTTAACTAAAAGTAAACTGTAGTGTACTTCACTGAGCTGCAGCGTATTTACTCTTGGGGCTAAGTTTTTCACTTTTCCTCACTCAAATTTTCCAAGGTAAACTCAAGCTGACATCGGTTTGCAAAATAAAAACTTGAGGGTCTGGGAATAAAAACCATATAACAAACACTTCCCCAGCCTCTTCAAAACAGGATTTCCTTATTTACTTGGGAAGGAAGTTGGAAAAGATTCCTGACAATAAATAGCTAATGTAAACAATCTTAAAGTGGACAACATAGCATTTTTTAAAAAAACCCAGTGGTTTATTGCTGTGACAGGGATTGCTATAAGCAACCTGGTACCTCATCCTGAATAACCCACAGCACTTGAGTTTTTTCCCCGTTAATTTTTAGCTAGCACTGAGATGTGAGTTAATAGAGGAGTAGTCCACTAAGCCAACCCTGGAGACTTTTTCGTATGTCAGCAAGCGAAACGTTCCCAGCTTGTGTATTCAACTTTGTTCAGTCATTACTCTTATTTGTCTGAACACCACAACAATATCAGTAGATTAACTACTACTCTGGTCACACGGAGCTGTTAAGTAATGTATTAACTCGAAAGTTGATTCAGGTAATGCAAATAAAGTCCATCTGAAAACAAAACGTAAGATGTCAACACTTAGAAGGAAAGGGCCTTCACAGAGGTGCTTTGAGCCCTACCAAAGTCCCAGCCTTCTTTATCCCAGGTTTCTCCTCAGACCAGAATGCAGGGGATTCAGGAATCCCTATGATGCTTCCAAGATGGTGCTTCCACGTGGATTTTTAGGGTTGTTGGCTCTTTCTGTAGCTGGCAATAGGAGCTCCTCAGGTGCTGTCCTCACCTTAGTGTAGGCACAATATCTGAATGGGGGAAAAGGAGAGATGACCGGCTCACTCAACATGAGGGAGAGGCGATGAGAGGTAACACGTAGGGTGTGAGCAAGGGGCCTGAGGTGGGTAGGGTCTGAAGGCTTTGAAAATCCCCACTGTCCCCATGTCTGAAGAGGAGCCAGGCAAACCTTGTAACCCCCTCAGGACCCCCATCTTCTTGCTTGTTTTACCAAGGTTTCCTCTGCAGCCGGGGCAGTGGCAGTGCCTGGCCAGTCCTTCTCGTGCTAGAGCCAACCAGGACAGTGGGGCCACCATGCAAAGACAGATCACAGAAGGTAAAACCTCCCCATTTTTAAAAAACTTTGTGTTGTTTCTGGTTGCGGGAGCTGTTTCACAGCAAGGACCCCAACCCGTTGCAAGGACACAGCTGAAAGCACCGCAAACTGCATAAGGGCAGCAAAGGATGGGAGGAAACACTTAAAGCAGTTTTTCTGCCAAAGAAATTATCCATATGATGATATCATCTTGATATAGTTGACCTATTTTAAGGCCCAGCTCCTAGAGTTTATAAAGGTTCTTAGATGTCATAAGGACAAGAAAATATAATTTTTCAGATTTTACAGTGAAGGAGGAGAGACTGGAAATACAGCAAAGGCATGTCCTGGAGGTTCAAACATAAACTCAGACGTTAAAGGAATCCAGACTTGCCTGTAAAATGTTTCGCAACAGTAAAACCGTTTCAAAACTTTTTACTGCTGAGTGTTGAAAACTTGTATTGGCAGAACCAGCGCATGGGATTGCCATGGAGAAAGCTGTGGAGGATGTTTGTGTCCTTATTAAAGATACATGGACACACGTAGCGAGATACGGAGAAATACAGCTTGAAGTCTACGGTGTATGTCAATACTATCTGACTGCTGAAACATTGTGCTGCTTTAGTTTCTTCTTCTGAATAATTCTGGATTGTGAGTGTGTATGTATATATAAAAACAGTATATATGACTATATATATATATATGTGTATATATATATATATATATATATATATAAAATAAAACCAGTTAAGCTGGTTAAGGATTTGTGAGGGGTTTGGGATAAGAAAAAAATGGAAAATGTTGCAACAGATGTTTACGTGGAAAAATTAAATACAAAAGTAATTTCTTTATAACTAGGAAGAATTATCACCAAAAGGCACTTGAAAAATAATTGATGACTGCAATAAGCCAGTAAAATAGTTCTTCAGCACAGTTAGATTGTAAAACTACCTCCATGACTGACTTAATTAAAACAGTTACCTAGGGGTTTGCCTTGGCCTAAAATAATATGTTCCTTTCTATGACTTTTGGAGGCAGCTGAACTTGATTTCCTTGGCTTCCAGAAGGCTACAGTCCAGTAATATATTTGGGACAATTAGGTCCTTAATCACCTAGAGAAGAAATATCACAACATAACAGCTTACCTCTCAGCAGAGAGCCATTCCCAGCACGGAGAGCGTGCTGGTGGCAGGCAGCAGCGGTGAAATGGAGTGGTCTCATGCAAAAGAGAGTGACTCAAGGGCTTAATTTTTAAAAAGTGCACCTTAATGTTGCAGATGCAATTTTGTGAAAGAAAAGCACCAAGAGACGATGATCTGGCACCACAGAAATAACTTCTCCCTCTCGGCCAGCTGCTGTTGGCGTCAGTGATAGGGGCGGGATGTGATAATCAGGTAGGATAATGTACCCACATAGGCAGAAAAAGCAGAAATGGTGAATGGTGCTTGTGAGACACGCAGTGCGGTGTTAGACGTGTTCACTCCTTCTCAAAGGGAAAAAAAGCGCCCTACTTCATGCTCTCTCCCTTCTTGCTCCTGGACCCATGATCTTGCTGCTTACCTTGGATCAGCTTTGGTGCTCATCAGAGCGAGTACAGCTCATTAACCCAGCAAAAGACCCAAATAGTTATCTGGGCTAGTAACGAAGTGAAGAGCCCAGCAAGGCCAGGGCAGAGCGAGGAGCGGTGGGAGCCAGTGCCAGGTGAGGAGGACCCTCCCCTGGCTGTGGGTGGGCTCAGCTGCCCATCCAGCATCAGCCTTAGCTACTCCAGCGTCTTTTTGTGCAAAGGTTGAATCTGGCTCATTTCCTGTCTCTGGTTTCTTTTAAGTTGATACTTTTGAGAAAAAAAAGGAAGACTCAGTGAATGGCTTTCTATTCACCCCTTTTATAATTTTTCAGGCTGCTGAAATTCACCTGTCAAACAGATCAGTGGGAAAGATCTGCCTAATGCTTATCTGTTATGAAATACTCATTTTGGAAAAGAACTATTTATGAGAGACACAACACTCATTTCCTCCAGAAGGATTTTTTCTTGGTTTTGCTTTTGTTTTCTTTGTTACCTGCAGTTTCACGTTTAGTGTTGCTTCTCTGTGAGGGAAGCGGTAAATGAAGCCTTAGTTGAACCTGCTTTCTGTTCTGCAACCAGCTACATTTTCAGGTGCCCACCAAGCACTAGGAAGGTACGTCCATGCCATAGTGCCCTTCTAGGAGGTCTCATCTAGGGCCAAGTGAGGGGTTGGTCAGACACAGCTTGAGAGACATCACCAACAGCTTCTCCAAGGTGGTGGGTTGACCATCCCAATGGCAATAGGGCCCACAGGAAAGGTGGGGAGGGGCTGTTTGCAAGGGCATGGAGCGACAGGAGGAGGGGCAATGGTTTAAACTAGAGCAGGGCAGGGTTAGATTAGACATTAGGGAGAAGTTCTTTACCCTGAGGGGGGTGAGACACTGGCCCAGGTTGCCCAGAGAGGGGGTGGAGGCCCCATCCCTGGAGACATTCAAGGCCGGGCTGGATGAGGCTCTGAGCGACCTGATCTAGTTGAAGATGTCCCTGCTCCCTGCAGGGGGGTGGGACGAGATGGCCTTTAGAGGTCCCTTCAAACCCAACACATCCTATGAATCTATAATATCAGTTTACAGCTCCCAGCCCCTTTTCAACCAGTTTTGAAAGAAATCTTCAGTTCCCAAGTCTGGTTTATGGTGTGGTAACACAAAGAGTTTTGCTGATGTAATTAAGGACTAGGTGGTGCAGGATGGGGCGAGAAGCCTCCATCCATGGCTGTGGCCTGAGCTCTCCTTTAACGAAAGGATGGGCTGGGGCCATCCACCCCTTCCACCATGCTTCCAAACCAGCTTTAAACTACGTTGACATTACTCCCTGACAGTGCCTAGCTGTGTAAAGGACGTTTGCCTTTTTTAGGGAAATATAGGTCCTTCTTCCCTATTACATATTTTAGAGAGAGAAAGGTGGAAAGTGGAGCTGGGGAAGTGCACCTCATGGCTTAGTTGTGAATATTGTGAGGTAGATGTGAATCTTAAGTAGAGAAATCTTTTAAGGCTACATCTTATCTCTTAAAACAGAAAACACGGGACCTTTGAACTCACTGTTATCAACTGAAATAGGAGAATGGGGTGTGAAATCGCAATCTTAATTTGAGCAGTGAGACGAGTAGAGAGCCCACCGTGTTTGACAGTGCTACTGTTCTGCTGGTTGCTGATGGATATACAGATTTTATTTAATTACAGGATAGCAGAAGACAATGAGCTGCTGTTACAGCTCGGGACAGAAGTGTTATCAGGGCTGCCTCCGGCAGGATTGCCCAAGAGGAGAGAACACACTGGAGACCCTTGTTGGGAATGGACACCCAAAGAGCACTCAGCTCTGCACACAGCTATATTTCCTTTTCTTTAATGTGTCTTTGTAAGACACATTAACCACCACTGTCTCTCTGTCACAAGGAAGAGGTAATGGTTCTAATTTTGTATCGGTTAAAACTAATTGCGGACAATTTGTCCACAAGAAATGGATGCTTGTTTAGAGAAGCCTTTTTTGCAGCTGGCCTATGAAACTTGTTATTAAACAGCAATTTCCTCGTGTTGACAAGACATTCATAGGGTGGAAGTTAGAAATATTTTATAAATATTCCATACATAGCCTGGTTTTTGTGGTCATATCCTCTTTCTTTGCTCAAAATTTTTTTCCAGGGTCACTTGAGGATGTACCTGAAGATGCACAGCAGCTCTCCCCAGCCTGCAGAAATCTCCAATTTGCCACCTATGTCCACATTCACAGTGAATCAAATATTGGGGAAAGAATTGCACACTTTCCTTAAAACTGCTGTGTATAGGTATGGCAAATCAGATAGATCCTGAAAGAGCCTGACTGTTTATGTGCCTATTGTATAAGGATGCGCATATTGTATAAGTGCTTATATTTCTAGCCTGAAAATTATAAACAGAAAAACAGCGTTTCTAGGAGTAATCTCTTTGTTTTCTTGTGCTTGTCTTGGGTTGTGGCATGGCTACATAGGCTTTTATTCCAAAGGGAGCACAATAGCTGGACGGGGATAGCAGAGATTGCAGATAATACGCTTACAAATCGTTAGCAGGACAATGCAGTAGAGCCCTTTGAAGTGTCCCACAGAAAGTCAACATCCCTGGGATAAGCAAGGTATGAAAATATGTGGGGGGGAGCAGGGCAGGGGCTGGGGTCAGGGCTGGGAGGAGGGCTACGACAGCAGGAGGTGGAAGCCGGCAGGCAGGGAAGTTTTGGTACGAAGGAAAGCAGATGTGAGCGCATTGTTTGTAAAAGCCCCCTTTTAAAGCCCAGGTTCCTGCCTGCAGATGAGGCACCCCATTGTTTTGAAAGAAGTGAGTAAAGCCACAGTATTTACAGGGCAGCAGCGGGTTTTGTTGCTTCATCTAGTTAAGCACACGGCGGAATCCCCTTCTCTCCACCTAACAAGTGCCTACTTTTCTGCCTCCGCTATGTAGGAACAGGCCCCTATTCAAGCAGGACCAATGTAAATGTGAGCCCAGACTCAAACCTCAGTGTAGATTAGTGATGCTCCATCTCCGCTAAAGATGTCCCCGCTCTCTAATCCCCAGCACTACAAACAGCACTGCAGAAAGAACACGAGCAACAGGAGAGCTGCAGGAATCGGGTCAATTCTGTTGCCAATGGGAATTTTAACCCTGGATCTGCCACGAGGAAAAAGAGCTGGGAGAATTCAGTGCAACCACCTAACAAGTTGCTTTGGGTTGTTTCTTTGTGTTAAACTTGAATCAGTTTTCTTCAACGTTGAATCTTTTTGAAGGTTAGAGGCAGTGAATTCACAGAGGCATCATTGCCTTGTTCAGAAATAACCTCTTCCACTTCAGAATAGGTTTAAAAACATCCTTCCTTCTTTCGAAAGTCTCTGCTTCAGTCAGAGAAAGGTAATATTGCCAGCCAGCTGAGTGCCAGGACTCCGGATTATGGTTCTTAAAATGCAACACAGGAAGTCTCCAGAATTTTATAAATGTTCCCGAGGCAAGATTTGTAGGAAAAAGCAATAGCTTCTGCCTCATTTGCACTTTGTAAATCAAAACAAGCCCCCAAAGGGTAAATTGCATTCCTCACTCGTTATCCCTCTCTGCTGTCTGTCTGACTGGGCTGTGTCTGAGCCTCGTGGCCACATACCGGGTTTTAAATCCGTAGACTTGTATGTGAACAAAGCGGTTTGGTGATGCTCCACGTGAAGGCATGGCTTGCAAGCGTAGGAGGAGTGGGAGCTGTGCCTTCAGCCTGACATTTCAGCCGCTGGCGCTTGCCTGCAGCCCACTAGAAAGAAGTCTGTGAGTTACTGATTCTGTCCATTCCCCTCCTTAGAGCCAGCCCAGGTGTAACGTGTTATATGAGGCAAGGCTCCAGAGTCCAGCAGCTCTTGTCACTGCTTGTGATGGAGTACATGAAGAGAGGAAAAAAATTCCCTCTGACCTGGTTTCATGGCAAGATCTGGCTGAAGGCTGAATGGCTGCATCCTCCCTGAGCTCCCCAAAGGTCTAAAGAGAAAACATCTGCTGTTCCCTTCCCTTGCTTTTGGGTTTTTCTCAGCTCTTATTACAGTTTTTAGGGCTGGAAACTTGCTTTTGTTTTCTTTAACAAGTATGCACTTATTAATCAATGCTTGATTATTCACCTGTCTCTGTGAGGTGGTGAAAATTTCATCAAACTGATGGAGATGTGTGATCCAGGGAGAGACCTGCCAGCCCAGAGCTCCCGAGAGCGACGCTGGGCTCTTTGTTGGATTTCTTCTCTGACTTCAGCCAAACTGTTCGGCTTTTCTACCTCAGTGTGTCCCTGTCTTCAAGGGGACCATCAGGTGGAAGAAATCTCAGCATCTGCCTCCCCCACAGGTGGATTATGAAGAATTCATGCCTGAAGAGCACTTTGTGAGAACTGACTTTTAAGACTGAATTATTGATGCCTTGACAAACCTCTGCTTTTTTGCACATTTGGAAGGAATGTCATGAGAAACAGATTGCTTAAAAACTCTACTAATCAGATAATCCTTGCACGTGGTACTGCTCCAGACTTAAAATCTTCATGTCTGCATAAATATAGAGGTGTATGAATGAATGCACACTACTGTCTAAATATACGCATATTTGAATACCTGCACACAGTCTGTCTAATTCCTACCAGTGCACAGTAAGCCTGGGGTTTGTTGCATTTAGCAAAATTTTCTTTATTGTGCTTTAAGTACTCTGAATGACGTCCATTCCCAGATGGAGTTCAACTGTAGTTGCACCAGTTATCTGTTTTGCATATAAGATAGTATTAACGTTTCTGAACATAGACAATATATTTTTCAAGCAAATGTGGCCCACTATTTAGCTCTCCAAAATCCCTGACAGGTTACTTTGGTGTTTCTGACAGCCTCGACCAGAGGTTTGCTGTTTGTTTAATGTGTATTTACGCCGATCCGTAGACTTTGTGGTTCTTGCAAAATCTATCGTATTCACCCCTTTCTTTTTCTCTGATTCTTGTAGGCAGAAGGCACAATGTCCAACCTGGCTTCCAGGGTTCCTCACCTAATTTCAGTTCTTTGATGGACTCTCAGCAGTTATGGTGAATGCAAAGGTAAGAGAAAGTGAGCAGGGTGTAAGTGTTGGGTGATTGGGGACAAGATATGGGTCTTCTGAACAGAAATGTCAGGTGCAGGAAACGCTAGCTCAAGTAAATATAAAGGTCTTAGGGTGTGTGCAGCTGAAGAGATAATTAATCTAACGGTATCAGTGCTGCTAAATCTGTATAGCAGAAGGATCCGTGCTTTATCCTGACCCAGGCACCATCAGCAGAAAGGTCAGCCAGTGGTCAGCATCGTGCTTCGCTCCTCCATCAGCACAGAGCCGAACGCTTCCAGAGACTGCACTTCTGTGCCCCGGGGAACATTTTTGAGGTATGTGCTCTCTATTTGTGAAATCCGGTTCTCAACAGGCAAAATACATATTTCTGAAGCATTTATTCCTAGTCATGGTAATTTAACGTTCCTTCAGTTCAGAGCTGCGAGTGCACCGAGCGGAGAGAACGCAGTTTGATGCTTGGTGTGTGCCCTTGGCAGCTGAAATAATCTAGTTGTGACTTGCAAGCGAAGTGTTATGAAATCACAGATACTGGATAAACATGGAACATCTGGCTCTCATCCCTTGCAACACCACCTTTTTGACTGTAAAGAAGCGCTCACGGTGACACTGATCTGAACTGAAGATTGCACGCCGAGCGTACAAGGGCGGGGAGGTGCGTACAGACCTCTGCGCGCGCGCGAGACACGGGCGGGAATCGCACCCAGGGCCAGCAACGCGGGCAATGCCTGCAGAAATCACCGACCCCAGTGGTTTGTGCTGGGAGACTCACCCGGCTAATGGGATTATCGTCAAGCCGGGGAGAAATGTCACGCTCTGCAGGAGCTGCTCTTCGGTAATACAACGAGGGATTTAGTGCAACAAGCTCTGCAATGTTTGGGTGCAGCCTTACTCTAAAGCAAAGTCAAACTAAGGGTTTATTGATGCTGAAAGGGGACCGTCCTGTCACTCAGACGCCGTTCCCCTTGAACTAGCACCCACCTGTCCTCGCTCACAGAGCAAAACAGGAATTCAAAACAACTCCACATACACAGAGAAAAAATTTTTTGGCAGTCTGCTGCCTGACTGGAGTTTCCCCAAATGTTTTGTTTTTACAGTTGATGATTTTTTGGGTTTGGAATATGTGTGAGCGGCTTTGGGACCAGGCGCTGGATGTGGTCCTGCCCTCATTCCAGCTCATAGCAAAAGCCACAAGAGCTACAGCAGGAACAGGCTTGTTTTATGGCTTACAGCCTGGAAATACTGTATTCAGCGCAGGGTGGCTTTCCAAAACTGGATGTGATCGACAGCATCACTGTAGTGTTTTGTTAGGTTGGATGGCCAAATAATCTGCAGAGAAGCCAAATACAGACATGTCATCTTTACAGTTAGTAAAAATGCTTTAAAAATACCCAATGGTGAAGAGTTGCCAATTTTTGGAACTCAGAACCTAATGAACATGCAGTAGAGTCAACTATCTACTGGCACAAAGGCATGAAACTCTCTCAAAGTTAACAGAAATTTTTCAAATAGCACTAGGAGGGAATTTGCCCAGCTGCATTTCAGCTGCTGCCATGCAAAGCCCTAGAGAATCTGGCTATCTGCAATGAAACCGTGTCAGCTCTGCGGTGTTGATAAGCAGGAATACCTGTTTATTCTGTCTTCAAACAAAAAGTGTATAGGACTCAGATGGATGAGCAAATTACTAGGGTTAATGAACGTTAGCAGTTTTGAAGTTATTTACTCTGGCTGGACTTACAGATCAAACAGGAGAAGACACACCTTGGCTTAAAACTCAAGGAAAAGTACTTGCCTCTTTACTTCTTTCACCTTGCAGCTCTGATGGACTTAAAATCAAAGCTCTGGTCATGTATTTGTGTGTTTGTCTAAGCCCATAAAGATAATCTGAGCCCTGGAGGGTTTACAGGACAAATCGTTACCTCGCAGCTCCCTGTGTACATACGAACTGCTGGGTAGCGCCAACTGAAATGGTGGTGATAGCTCTCCTCTCCATGGACTTGCAGGGCTGATGTCTTTACCAAAACCAGATGGGGATGGATAACAGGACGTTGCTGCTGTGGGGTTTGTAGGAAGGTCTTTCTGTTTCAAAAGCCTTTTACTAATTGCACCTGTAATCACAGAAGAATCTTTTAGTAATGTGTCTTCAGGGACCGGAGGAGTGCACCCAGCAAGGTGGCTCCGTCTGGTCCTGCTCCCCCCGGTCAGTCCGCTTACAGGCGTTCTCAATGCTGGTGTGAAATGTTAGTGTGGCTTCAGTCCCTCCTGACATTTTCAATGCATTTCCCAGGCCTGTTTTCCCATCCTGCGGTGTAAAAATAATTTTGGCAAAATCTTGACTGAATTAAACTGCAACACAGTGATCTCCTCGCTCAACTCATATTTGCTGTCTGCCTGATTTATGTTGAAAAGAGGCACTTGGGCATGCCAATTATCCTGTCTTTTATTTGCCTTGTGCATTGAGCCTTTGGCTACTAGAATTAAACTGGAAAATGCAATTAAAAGCATTAGGTGTAGCAAACATGCCACAAAATATCATTATATGCTTGACAATGTTCTCCTTCATATTGTTAATCCCTGTAGATCTACCTGTGCTATTAGATTTCATATATGGATTTTATTTTTCTCAAAAGACTACGTTAATTGGAACAAGCAAGTTGCATGTTTAATTGCATAAGGAAAGAAAAGGAAGATGTCACCATACTGGAAAACCTCACCTGACTTTTCTTGGTGAATATGGTCTGAACTTGAACTTGAATTAAGCAAACATTATTCAAGCTTCAAAATGTTTGTAGATACCTAGACCATGTTATTAGATCATGGTTTTAGACAAACAAGTGTTTGGCTTGGTTTACCATGGAAATTATTGCCTATAAACAAAATTGTCTTCAATTGTGACGAAAAGTACCAAAGGGAAGTGCAGGTGATGGAGATCTGGGCAGATCCTTCCTACCTGCACACCACGGCAGGGGCTCGAAAGCCATGCCGGTGGCAGCCTCCCAGGAGCAGGCTTAGGTAAGGGGAGTGCAAATGTCCTTCACTCTTCTTTCCCAAATTGAAATAAAGGATCAAAGAAAAGCAAAGTTCTTACAGAGAACGCAGTTACAGTAAGTTGGAAAGCCAGGGAATGCAGCGCTGCTGAACACAGCACTCAAATTCCTGTGGTTATTTCCCCATCAAAATATTTTTTTGTGAAAAAAAATGATTAAAAAAGCCTGAAATGGTATTAACTGTGCAAACTCAGGTTACTTGCCTTATCAGTGAGTCTGAGAATCCAAGAATGCCTAATGCCAGCGTCTCTAAAACCACTGAGCTTTATTGTAATAGGCTGAGGGGTAATGGTTTCAAAGCGGAACAAGGGAGATTTTGATGAGATATTAGGAAGGAATTCTTGACTGTGAGGGGGGTGAGCCCCTGGCCCAGGTTGCCCAGAGAAGCTGTGGCTGCCCCATCCCTGGAGGGGTTCAAGGCCAGGCTGGACGGGGCTTGGAGCAACCTGGGCTGGTGGGAGGTGTCCCTGCCCAGGGCAGGGGGTAGGACGGGGTGGGCTTTAAGGTCACTTCCGACCAAAATCATTCCATGACTCTATATTAGAGTCCAGTAGAAACCATTGCAAGCGAGACTTGGTGCCTCTTTATTGCAAAGACCTCACAGAAACCCCCGTCACCCTCATCTCTCTACCTTTGGCTGCCACCAAGAAAGTGTTTCCACAGCAAACACAAGTCTAAAGCATGAAGAGGTGGACGCAGGAGAAATAAAAGGATAAGAAAGATGAAGCTGTGCTGCATGCAAACCTGTTTAATACCTAGCGCATTAAATCCCAACAATAGTAAAAACCTGAAATTGCAGACATAGAGTGGGAGAACAGTGGTTTTAAGAATGGTAGTGTCAGAAGCAGTGATATCTCTGACTGGGGGCTGTTTAATTGCAACATTTTACCCCCTCTTGTTAGTCCTGATAAGAGTTGTAAAAAGAATGTATAAAGCAGGCAACTTTGCCCAGCTGGCCTCGTTTCACTTAACGATGATTGCTCAAGATTGGTCAGAAAGAAAACATAACCAAAACTTTCTATGCTCAGGGAAAATGAAACTTCTGATACACAGGATACTTTAAAGCACATAAAAATTTTCTTTTCCTTACTTGTAAGGGATTTGGTTTGTGCTGGTGAAATGTGGATACCTCTAGCAAGGTGTTGCTAAAGAGCAAAACTACCCTGATTTGCACTGATTCCTAACATTTCCCAAGATTTAATGGCTTTGGAAGAGCGATGCCAACCTCTCGTTCACAGCGGCTGCAGAAGGGCACGAGAGCTCAGGCTGAGTCAGAAAACAAGGCAGGGCTTTTTGGCTTGCCTCCTTCCTTATTAGCTATGAGCAGCAAACTCATTTAGTATTTGAAGCACTCTTTACCGAAAACACACCAGCTGGTTTCTTGTCCAACACGTGAGGGAAGGGGAAACAAGGCGAGCGGTGGGGCGGAGTGGAGAAGCGGCAGAAGTCCCGTGTCCTGCTTTCCTTGGCTGATTAATTTATTGGTCTTGTGGAAAGCACCAAAGCTGAAAGTTTTGACCTTGCCTATCTGTGTTCTGGTTCGCCTGCGCAAAAGAGTAGAGTAAGATCCCATTTATGCCCTGTTTGTTTGTGCCAGTTACGGCTTTCCTTGCTCTGGTGTCAGAGGCTCCCTCACTGGCACATTAGGTAAAGCAACTGTAAATACATGGGGAAAAGTTTTATAATCTGAGTTAGTTATATCTTTATTATATTATCCTCACTGTGACAAAGCTCAAGAGTCACTGGGTGCTCACAGACCTTTATGACCGGGGTCCTGGGGCTCCCTCAGCATCAGCCATGGGCCCAGAGCTCCTCAGGACATGGGTCTCTCTGTTGGCTGCAGCGAACTGTAGTTAAGATCCTAAAATGCCAACATGTCAGTCATCTAACTTCCTCCTTACTGAACAGCTAAGTCTCCTCCGCTGCTGTGAGGAGTACAGTATTTTGAGGGGACTCTCCATGCCCCCAGGCCCGTGGCAGCTTGTAGGACACAGTCGAGGAAGAAACCACCAAACCTGCTCAGTTAGTGCCAGTGCCAGCTCCTCATGGGGCATTTATGTACTAAAATCCTGCCCTGAATAAACACTGCTGGCACTCGGGTGAACTGGTGGCTTGTGCGATGCCTCGGCACAGGCGGGCCGTAGAAAGCACACAGCTGAAGTGAAAGGCAGCCGAGCGCTGGGCCGGTCCCGAATCCTCCCCTTCGCCTGCTCTGGCTCCACTGGGGAGCAGAAGAAGGGCTCCCCGGGCTGCAAAGTAGCTTTTTTCGATTAAATTCACAATCTCTTCCTGCAAGCCTCAGTGAGTCAACGCCCTCATTGTTCTGCCCCACGGTTTATGAAGATCTGGCGGGCGCCCAGGCGCTGCTCGGGAGCCGCGGCAGAGGCGACAGACGCGGTGGAATTCCCCGCAGCCCTACCCGGGCATCGACGGCCGCCCCTGCCCATGGGAGAGCTCCTGCTGCCAGGGCTAGTGCCGGCAGGAACCTTCAGCCCTGTTGATCTCCAAGCCTTGCTGCTTTTTGTTGGGTTTTTTTACATTTTATCTTCCCTTCTTGGCATCTTCTGTGAAGATCCCCTGGCTCCTGAGACATGACTTAGGGAAAAGGATGAGGTGTTGACAGGAAAAAGCACCTTCTGCTTTAACTTGTTTTTCAGCTGGATCCTGCCGTGTAATTATTTCTGTGCCCTGATTGATTTGGAAGTTGAAAGAGAGTTGGTTTTGCTCCCAAATCCAGCTCTGGAAAGGGAGATTGGGTCAAGTTTTCTTTGGTGGCTCCTGGGTTAACCCTGCTGCCATTAATTGATTGCAGGCTCGTAAACAAGTCTGTTGAGGAAGCTTCAGGAGGAAGAGCACACAGCTGTGTTGGCTCTGCCGGGTTAATATGCAAACAGCAAACGACTTTTCACAGCTCAGGAGAGACAGTTCTGGGCAGGCACAGGAGAGGTGCTACGGTAAGAACAAATTCTGCTCAGGGTGAAGTTGCATTTCAGAGTGACGCTGGAAAGGAAGCTAAAATTTGGATTAATGTTTTGAAGTAGAGGCCCAAAGAGATGGGATGGGTGGCTGATGTAAGAAAAGATGCGCTTCTCCCTCCAGGTGAGGGGTTAACAGACCGTTTTAGATCTTGCTTGAACTCAGACTCAGGCAGGTGAGAAGATCACCAGCACGAGAAATCAAGATGATGACACTCATCCAAATCGAAGGCCTGCGCTCAAATTCATGCCAATAGCAGCAGCGTAAAAGGACCATTATAAACCTAGAGTCAGTCTATAATCCTTAATGAAGTGGTTCTAGGTTTGTAATATTGCAACATACGTATGTGTGTGTATATATATATATGAATTTAATTGATAATATATATTTCCTTAGAGCATGCCTAAAAATATACATTGGCTCAGGCTCAAAGCTTCTGTTTCACCAGCTTCGCCGTATCGCCCAGGGTGAGCCATGCAGTTACATTGGCTATTCTCACGTTTATAGCCCTGCCTTTGATTTTCATAATTCTCCTGTGGAGCTGGGCAACACCCCGTGAAGTCTACATCTGGGTCCAAAGAGAGCCCTTATATACAAGACGCCCTGTCTGTGCGCTACCCACTCTGGGGTTTAACGTTAAATATCAATCCACGATGTGCTCTCTGATTAATTGCCTGGAATTGGAGCGGATCACACAGGACCTGTACTAAGCTCTTTGTGCTCAAAAACCAGGCTTGGACTTGTGCCTCCAATGCATTGCAGTGACTAAAATAACAAATAGCATCTTCTCTCCCTTGAGCATACACATGGATGATCAAAAGCGTTTGAGATGTCATGGTATGGTATTTTGAAAGCCTGCTCCACTTCTGCAGATAAAATGGCAATGGCAAATGGGAATTCAGAAGGAAATATAGAAGATATTGGAGCTTTGGCGCTGGGCACAGCCCCTAGCCTCTCACACCCGGCTGTGGCAAGGAGGTGGGATGGCTTTTCTGCCTCCTGCCTCTGTGTGCTTTCCAATACGGGTTGGGGCAGGGAGGGGAAAAAACCCCTCAGAATTAGATACAGTCACAGCAAATGTATGCTGCCGCTGTGGGGAGCCGTGCCTGCTTTGCAGCCTTTCATAACCCATGAAGCAATCGCGTCGCAGGGTGAAAGCGCTGGAGCGGAGGATGCGGAGGGTGTCTGCATGCAGCCGGAATGTGGAAAACATCAAAGGTAACTCATCCGATCGCTAAAATAACCCAAAGCTCAACTGCTGACTGTGCCACGTAACACTGGTCCCATGGGCCCCAGCACAGAGTATCAGGGCTGCTTTACCAGTGGAGCTCTTGGAAGGGCCTCCTCCTCCTCTTCCTCTTCCTTTCCTCCTCCACCTTCTCCCAGCACCAGCAGCGGGGTGCACAAGGCCTGTAAAAATCCCCTTTTTTCTTACAATGAGCTGCTTTACGCACCACCAAAAGAGCAGAAATACCTCCCTCCTCCAGGTCTCACCCGTGGGGGTTGCAACGCAACCTTTTTCCAGGGACACTCATGGCTCTCCATAGATATTTTGGGGATGCCGCTGTGCCTCCAGGCATCCCTCCCTGGCAAAGCCCAGAGGCATATGAAGGCAAGGAAGATAATCCTGAAAATACAGACCAGGTAGCCATACCCTTGGGCTTCCCCTGGGTTCACTCCCTCACCCTTTCGCTCCCGCAGACTAAAACATGCCCAGACGCCTCCAGCGAGACCCAAATAACCCCCCCCC